>KZ061664.1:324977-346704 GCA_002091835.1 Anopheles maculatus | reverse complement strand
GCTATCCCGGCCCAACAAGTTAGCAATATACAGGCAAATTATATTACCAATGGTTGTTTATGCGAGTCCGGTGTGGGACTCGTGTGCAAGGACTCACCTCAAAAGACTACAAGTCATGTTGAACAAAATGCTGCGCATGATAATGGATGCAAGCCGTTTCACGCGAAACACTGATCTGTACTCCATGGCAGGAGTAAAATCGCTGAAGGAAGTAATGGAAAACTCAGCACAACGTTTCTACAACCGTTGCGCAGCCTCACCTTTCCCTCTGATTAACACCTTGGAACCAGAGTTGTAATGTTTGTTAAGTGTTTGTATAAGTACAATTTAGGATAAGCTTAGAAAATAAGTATTAGGATTAGGAAAAAAAAAAAAAAAAAAAAAAAAAAAAAAAAAAAAAAAAAAAAAAAAAAAAAAAAAAAAAAAAAAAAAAAAAAAAAAAAAAAAAAAAAAAAAAAAAAAAAAAAAAAAAAAAAAAAAAAAAACACCCCTTCATGGGCACTTCCATTAGTATGCACCAAGTGCAGAGAAATTTAGAACGTCTAACACGGCAATTGTAACCATTTTGTAAAGCATAACCTAGCTAAATCCTAATGACTCCGAATCAAACTGTACGTATGTTCCTTAAATAACGCAATAAACTTTTGTATGTATGTATCAGATTGACAGCACATTAAGTCTTGCAAATCTAGCTTCAGTAGTTCTACAGTGTTCCTCAGCTGTTTGCATCTAAGTGTAAGGTAGATGGAACAAATTTGCAAGAAAATCACAATTTACTACTGCAAAGTAAGGACTTCTTTATGGCAACAAATTATATGTTTCTTGATAACAAACTATAAGTTTATATTGCATTAAAGTCTCAAGCTGATGCTTTTTGGACTGGTAGACGTCTTCGTATGACTTGCAACTAAGAATTAATGTCCCAAACGAAATGAGCAATGAAGAATAAATTGAAAGCTCCAAGGTTTTCGAACGACTGTCTGTTTACGCCTTACATTATGCAATCCGCACAACTTAAGATGCGATATACTGAACCTGGTCGATAATACACGTAAATTGCGTTGCAGCTATTCAAAACTTCACGAATTAATTTGACACATCGGGATATTTTCTTCAATTTTAAAACGTTTCAAACACAATTCTTGAAAGGAACACGCAACAGACTCAACGTCCTTGAGACCAAAATTAATCTATCAAGCTTTCCGTTTCCCCCCCCTCTGTTTCTTTCCGGTAGGCGGGTTCCGTTCCCAAAAATGTCGGCTCGTGCACGCGTCAATCAAACAGGAACACGAAGGGTAAACCGACCGAACCCCATCGACCGAAAATCAATCAATTTTAATTAAAACATTGTTTCCTTACTGTCGTCGCCGATGTTTACCGTGTCTATCAAGTTACTACTATCCGGCCGGCGACCGGGATCTTTGACGTGGGGTCTAACCCTCCCCCGGGAGAAGGGTCGCTCTTCTCAGTGAATAGCCTGCCTGCTAATAGGGGGCTTCGGCAGCAGTCCCACCGCATCGCTAGCTTTCTTCCCAGCTTCTTTCTGGCCACAAAAGCTAACCGCAAACACAATTTGCTCCCACCACTTCGCTTTTGATGACTCTTGAAGATGCCATAATCCGTCCGACACTCTAACATGCTTTTATTAATTTCTGCAAGAATGGTCTTTCTTCTTTGAAAATTAAGCAACGTCGGTGGGGATGTCTTGGCAGGTTGCTTTACCTCTGGTACGGGTTTTTTTTGTTGTTGCGCTGTACCTCGTGAAGGAAGGGTTTGCAGACCCTGGTTTCTGTGTGCTGTTTTTTTTCAACGAGACGAGATTCGTTCGTTTTCTGCGAAACCCCGATCGAGCGGGCGTCTTTCGCGTCGGCAAACTTTTAGCGGCAAGTAAACCACCAAGGTGAATATTGATGGAAACGTCCAAATCTACAGGATTGTTGATTGATTTTAAGCAGAAAGGAAAGTTTCCTTGTTGTGAGCGTGGCGCGCAAAAAGTCTCTGTGAATGAAGGATGTTTTGCCAGCGTCGTCGATCACTTTAATTTGTTGCTGCAAGCAAACCAACCGACCGAGAACAAGCATCGTTTGATGGAATTTTGTCTATTTTGCAACTCCCTTTGCGATGACGGAAGAATCGGAAAGGATTTTGTGCACGAACAGCTTAAAGCCACCCGTGGAGGGTAGAACACTCGCTTGTTGGCGATGCGAACGCGCCGAACGCGTACCGACGACCAACAAAACCCCCGTCTAATGATGCCATAAATCAAGACACTGCTGTCTGTGGGTAGGTTTTTCTGAAATGTAGATAACTTCGAAGCATGTCTTTCGACGTTTTTTTCCTCCACTGTGTTCTGTGCTCTATCCGTATTTCGGTGTTCGAATTCCTAGCGCCGTCGAATGCTCTCCACAAGCTCGCACGTATCAGCGGACGTAGTGCGTGGGTTGGGAAGTTTGCTAGATTTGATTCAGCTTTTGTTTCCTTTTTTTTTGCTGATTTGCGCTCTCCGACCAATTTCTTGCACCACACTTCTCGGGACACCAAGTGTCAAAAACGGTTTAACTAAAGAAGCTTAGCGCGAGATCAGGGCAGCAAAATTGAGGATCTCGTTTGTGAATTGAGGTCAAAATTTGCATGCCGGTTGACGGTGTTGGAGGTAATTTGTTGGATTTACTCGTTCTCGTTTTTGTTTTTCTTCTGTGGGTTGGTTTTAGACGATTACTGAGTGGCTGATACTGTAAAGCCGGGGTTTGAAGGAACGGAAAATTGTCATGTGGTTGACAAAAAATCTTTCTTTAATTTTAAAGACTTCGATCGATAGTATACCTACCGTATGTTGAAGTTTACATAAGTTTTGTATGAAGATTTGTTTATCGAGGATTGCAGCTACCATTAGCTCGTTCCAGGTGTAATGCGCGTAGCCTATCGGTAGGCGCTACATCGATAAGTGTCAGAATCAAAACAAAGCAGTTTAATTGTGAAGTAAAGTGCTTTGTTTTTACGAAAAATTCAACTTCAACGCCACTTTGCACGAAGCGTACTCTTACACACGCAACACAAAACCATCCAAACCCAGCTGTGAGTACATTCCTGTGGAGATAATGGCTTTTTCCCACTGACTTCCCTGCTTTTTTTCTCAGCTTCTTTGTGTTCGACTGGAAAACGGGTACCCTTGACATGCAGTGTAACATATTACAGCGCGTACAGCGCACCATTGTCCTTGTTATCGCGCCGTTCTCGTGTGGAAGACAGCTTGTTTGACAACAATGAGTAAAATATGTGTCACTAAATTGAGCCCGACTCGAGCGGGCTTACATATCTGCTGATGAAAACCACTGTGAAAGTGCGCTTGGAGATTGATTTGGAAAATGGGGCGAAGAATAGCAGCCACCACTGGTGAGTTCAAGTTGCAACTTTGTGCACAACAATGGTAAGAAACATAATAATTATTATTGTAGTAATCGGTCCATATGTCACGAGGGGAAGATGAACTTCCAAGGATCCATCCGCAACAGTCATTCGAAGGAACCACAGCATGTTCCGGTAGTTAACAACGGTGGGTGAATGATTCGACCGAGACAACCACCAAGAATTCCAATTTCAGGCCCGTCGTTCGGTCGCGTGCCGTTTGCCATTGTTTGGCATTGGGATAAACATAAATCAGTGCATCATTACAGGAGAGTGATTCCTTCGCTTCGGGGAGGATTAAGATTGAATTATTTTTTTCCCCATTGCCATTCGGGAGAGTCTTTGGGTGTGTGTCTCTCTAGCGAAAAAAACTTGAACGAACAGGACACTCGATCGTTGAATTTAGGCCTCGGCGGATGGGTAATGTAGTGGAAATAAAGAGTGTTTGTCGGATGCGATAAATAAAATCACTCCTTTTTCCGTGTGGGTTCCCAATTCCTAGGGAGACATTTTTGTGTGCTCTGTTTTTCTTCCTTCGGTGATCCAACCAGGGAATCGTATAGGGCTTCGGTACTCGATAGAGTAAATCCACTAAGTACGTACACGTGCCCAACATTTGCTTGACGAGGTGAAAAGAAATTAATCGTATCACTCGCACCGGTTTATCGGTTCTGTCTCTCGCTCTCAACGTCCCATCATCTACTGGACAAATGGTAGTATCGTTTTGGGGGTAGCAAGCGAGAAAGATTAATCGCTGGCATGGCTTGGACCCCGTTGTACACACGTACACAATTTTCCATTACGAAACCATTCCCACTGGGAGCCTTTTTCCCCCCCCCGAAGAAGAAAAGAATGCAAGGTGAACGAGAAATGATGAATGAAGCAAACGATTGGTTCGTAGTTCATGCGGTTTAGTGTGTCAACATCGGGTATCGGGGCTGTATGCAGATCAGTTCAACAACACCTTTACAGGAGAGGTACACGTGAAGATGATAGCATCACAAGAGGCAGAGGGAAAAAGAACTTTTTCGCCACCGAGGAAAAACAGATGCAGTTTTCCTTACGATCCTTATCGTTCGGTCTCTTCCGGGAGGGACTTCTACCGGAGCACCTTACTATTTGCGCTAGATGTGATTTATGGAAATTGGATTACACTCATATTTCAGTGCGCAGAGCGCACATCGTCGTCACCATCCGTGACTCCGTGTTGGAGGGATACGCTATCAACGAGAAGATAATTTATCTGTAATGAAATAAATACCTTTCAACACAAATGTTTCGTTTTTGGAGAATTCTTGCATTTTTTTTTTTTGCTGGAACCGCTTAGTATCTTCATCTGGTGCATGTTGATGCAGTGCTAAGCCGCTTGTGTTACGCGTGTAATCGTCTTCTGAAATTTTGGTTTGCGAAATGCGTTTCGGTTCCCCCATTTTCCCACCGCATACACCGCTCGCCGCTTCGTAGCATGCGCTTTAGTCGAGCCGGTCGACTCGTGAACAAACTTCTCCCCAAATCCGCGGACGTCCGCTCGGTTCCGTACCGTAGCGAGTAATGAAAATGAGACCAACCATCGCCCGGCAACACGGGCGAAGCCGCCTCTAATCCAGATTATCATCATTATCATCATCGTGGTGGCGCTGCAGTAACGCCACAGGCCAACGGTGGGTGCCGAGTACTTCACTCGCACCGCCGGAAGTGAAGAGCACGTTCCGCCACGGGCAGGGCAAACGATCTACGGGCGTTCGATGGGGGCGTTCCATTGTGCAATCGTTCTAGCGCTCTCGCTCGCTCGGATCGGCACAAGCCGGTACCCCGGATGTGGAGCGTAGCAAATCGTTACGGTGCAGGAAATGGAAAACTGGGGACCCGGACCCGTGGAAATTCGGGGGGGGCAATGGTACCCGAGATAAGATTTGTTGGAATTTATCGCAGAAGGTGTTCGGTTGGAATTAAAATGAAGGTAATGGAGAGCATTAATAGAGAAGTGCAGCAACCGGAAGTCATGCTGTCAAGGTTTTAGCGTTCATTTTCGCATGATTGCGCCCGGTACGTGTTACGGTTCGGCGAGGGCTAAATTACTATCGTATCGAGCGGCGCATACTGTTGGAGATTTCATTTCGGGGCACCAAACCGTATATCGGGCTCGAATCGTGATGCTACACATGGTGCAGTGCGTAGTTTGGGTGTTTGGGACTGGGTTCGAGTGTGATGTACATTCAGTACGTTGGTATATGATCTATGGGGATGATTACGCGAGATGGATAAATACAACAGAGAGTGTGAGTATGTGACAAATTGGAAACAGAAAAGTACATCAGTTATATTTACATAGTCATAAATCCAGTACCAGGTACCAAACCTATCAGTCTGACAATCTTTTCATGATAGTCATCATTATCCATTCCTAGAGGCAAGCCTTTCTACAGTTTAGGAACAATTCTTAACGAATTCCCCCCTATGTCCAGATGAATTTCTAGAAATCAAAGCATATGTCAAAACGATAACAATATGTCTACCTGTATTTGTGTATTAATTTGATCTTGAAACCTTGTTTTAAGTTGTTGTCTTTTTCACGGAGTATCTCGTAAAGAAAGAAGATCTGATCTCATCACATAGAGCTAAGCGTTCTGTAGAGGAGATTTCTTTCGCTACGTATACAAGTAGTTGGTCTAACCTCAATTTGAAAACAGTCTCCAATAATTTTATTTCTATAGTAAAAGAGCAGATGACAGCTAAGCACACATTTGCCTGTCAGTTGAAGATCTATTAGAGAACCAGGACCAACTTAAAATGACACAATGCTGAAGAATTTTGATGATATGGTATCGGTCTTGAACAACAGGTACATCTTGTCGATCAAGCTCATTGTTTGGTCAGATTTAGCACACACTTGCGGGTCTGGTGTGTAGGGCACACTGCGCGGGGTTTGGCCTGATGACAGCTGTCATGCAGTAGCGCCTAGAGGATGATCAGTGTGTGTAGAGTGGAAGAAGAAGAGATGTCAGAACGGTCTAGAGTGTGAAACTGTATGTTTGTTGAAATACACGCGGAACTAAAGTTGAAACCTCACCGAATAATTTTTGAGTCAACAAATATCACAACGTAGGATTTTGCAGAACACTCATGTTACAGGATTTAAAAGAGATTCAGTAAGATGCAGAGCACATACCTTTTCGCTTGAGGGTTCATCATAGATAACAAAGTAGCACAAAGCCCTGAGAACCTCTTCTGATCTATTTTACCATTTATGGCAATCTTGGTAGTTCCAAACTAAGAATTACTTTAAAATCAAACAAAGAAAATCTAAACCATCGAAGAGCAACGATCGTTTACCGAAACACTTCACTCTGGATATCGATTTATCGCTATTGCTCGTACTGTTGGTAAAGTTGTTCTCTCATCCCTGTTGACTTTTGCCGTAACCCATGACCAACGTTACCGGGCTATGTTTATTGCACATCAATATCCTGCCCACACACACGCCCTGTGGGTTAAAATATTCAATTTTCCCCGAAGAAACTCACCAAACCACCGTTTGGTTGCTTTCATTCTTCGCTCGGTCTTCGATTCCGAAAGCTTCACACTAGACTGGCAAATCGATCGTAGGATTAGCTGCTATGTGTCTGTCCCGTGGTACTGCAGGATAACAGGGCTAGAAAAAGAAGCCCCTTCGCTATTTATATAACATCGTTACAACTTTACAAACTGACCAGGCTACCGAAACTTTCCGACCGGCGTGAGACAATGAACCGTTTCCGCCCGCTTGTTGACATTGTGAACGCATGCAAAGCAGAGCAGCGGCAGGATAAAAGGTCTTCGCAAACCAATCTTCGGCAAAAGTGGGAAAATTGAATGAAGTGACCTATTCGTTTCGAGAACGGCAGGCAATTCGTACGGTGCCGGTTGGCAGGGCAGCGGACGCCGGAGTTAAGATATATTATATTTGACGGTAATATATTTATTTTTCGCATTATCGGGTGTCAATCCTTGTAATCCGTAGGGGTTTTGTGTGTTGTGCCATTTGATTGCTTGGGACGATTGGGCTGGCTAGAGCATTGGAAGCGATACGCTTTGGTCGGATTTGGTTAGAGCTTCGTACGGGCAAAGCGTATCCATGGGTTTCTTTGTGTTTGTGTGTCGTTCAGGGGGTCAGCTCATGGGCTCATGTAACTCGAGAGATTGGATATTAAAGTTAGAAAGGATGTCTTGGACTTATCAGTATAGTTCAAGACTTAAAAAGACAGCAAACTATATTTATCTCAAAAAAGTCCTCACAAACTCAGGGTACCAATCAATCTTTAAAGTCCTCGTTGTTTCTTCAACCCTTCGGAAAACTCCAAGGGATACGAATATCGAAGAATGATACATCCTACTCGATGACAGCGCTTTACTTCACCCGTACCTTTATCAACAAGTGCCGAAAAGGTGTATTTTACTCGTCGGTCTTCACGTGTTAACCTGTGTTAAACAATACGTCCAGAGCCTGCAAATGGGTTTCTGCTGGTGTGGCTTATCCCAAGCAATTAAAGCAATTTGAAATGGATTTTAAAGCGTGCGTTGAACATTTAATTAAATTCAAATAAGCTGTGAAGTTGAATTATGTCATACATCTTTAAATACGTGACTAACCCAGGTGACCAAATCCCGGAAGTCTCCGCGATGTGATGCCCAATGTATTCGGCTCTCGCGATTGAGTAGACACTTACAAAAAAAACGCATGCGTCATCAAGTCAAGGTTGAGTTGATTCTTTTATCATTACACGCCAGAGTCAGACGGAACGATCTCGGCGATGATTGCTTCGCTCCACACACAAGACGGCGTCAGAATGATCAGAGAATGCCATAATAATTTTGCATTTAATTAAAAATTTGATGATGGGAAAAGTTTACGATTGGAATTAATTCTACCGCCCCCGGGGAGGAAGGTGCGAACGTTGGTGGTAAAGTTGAGCCGGGCTAAAGTCGGGACGAGCTTACGGACCGAGCAAAGCAAAGTTCTGCACACACTTTTTCTCTTATCATGCAACGGTCTAATGCGCTTGACAAGTTTTGCACCGTGTTGGTTTGATTAATTGTTTTTAAATATATCGTTATGAAAGTGGAGAAAGTCATGGTGAAGATACGTTTGAGCGTAGCTAGTGCTAGTGAAAGTGTAATGTAAAAGTTTGGCATTACTTACATCTGAACAGAAGGTACCAAGAAACGATAATCCAGACACGGTGACTAACTCTCGGTATCATGACGTCATCACTCGTGTATCCCTGCTGCGGTTAATCCAGAACTGGGCGTCACACACATATATACGGAGGCTCTCACACTCAAACTACAGCACACTCACACACACACACCGGCTTCGTTTCGGTTGCTTTGCATCATTCCGTGGTACGCAATGCGAGTTGACCTGTTAAATCACGGCACGGTAAAAAGATTTGCACTATCGTGTTTGCTTGGATTTTTTTTGCACACCACATCACTAGATTTTTCCTGCCAACAGGTGCATTACGATTGACCCGAATGCTTATTGATGCAATGCTGAAATGATGATGAACACCGGTAATGAACAGGTTGCTCTGAGAAGCGTATAATTTTCATTCCACAGCCCTAGGTGAGCGTTCTGGTGGCGTTTGCTGGAGTATATTTCCTAGGCAATATCCTAGGGAATATCTTTATCGTGTGTGGTGGGAAAGGATGCCGGGTCACAAACAAACAGGGCCGGGCCGTAGTGATAGCGATCGTAGTTTGAACAGCAGATGAGATATGTCGGTCCCGAGCTCACATCACAGGACCTATTGATATCTTAACACTTGCCCGTGGAAGGGTTGATGTCCGGGGCTTTCACTCGTCCGATGTTTACCACAATCTGCAAGAAGGCAAACCAAAACCCCCGGTTCCGGTCAGGATTGTGAAGCTGGAAAAAGCTAGCCAATAATTGTTTGCATAGGACTTTTACGACTCTGCCCGAGCATAATTAGCACGAGAGCGAGCGGACGAACCCAGGCTTGCCGTTCATGCCGGCGCATAGACCGAACCCCGACACGGTTATGCAAAACAGGCATCAAAGGGCCGGTGTTGCTAAAGTAGAACAAAGTGGCCTCCCCGATTTTTTTTGTTGGCTTCCTGTGGTTGTGGATAGCAGATAGTAGATCCGAGTGAGGGTGGTGTGGATGAATTTGATCCCATCACGACTTACTGGCGGCGTACCGGGAGCCCAGAGTAGCCGGCATCGAGCAGCTTTTGCCGATGAGCGGTCGATGATGGGAAGAGCGAGTAAGTAAGTAGGCGCTCAAACTTGGCACACTGCAGCACCAAGAGAAGGAGGTATAAAAATGGATTCTAATTAGGCGATGGTCGCTTCGAATAGGGTGGATGTTAATTAGGTGCTGTCGTTTTTATCGGACCGAAAAACGATGAAGCAATTGTTCCGAAACCACCGGCAATCTCGATTGATCACTATCTTAGTGCTCTCTAGTTGTGGGTTTTATTACATGCGAAGTTTGGGGTTTTTCGTATGAATCTCCGGCTAGGTGCTAACTTGCATGATTAGATCGTGTTGATGAGCGTATAAAGTGTCGGTTAAGCTATCGCCGTAGCATAAAATTGTGGTTGAATCGGCCACTGTTATCCTATAATGGCGCACGATTGAAACCTAGAACGAAAAGAACGAAAACAGAAGATAAGTATGGAGTTGATTTAATATTTTAATGGTGCTTTTGAGCACCAATAATAATTCTGTGAGGAAGTCATATAGAAGACAGACTGGATTGGAAAAATAGCCACTTATTTTATAGCGGTTTTGGAGTATTTTAGCTCACTTGTATACCTCTTAAGATACTAGGAACTATAGTTGCAAACAAGTTATTTCAGCAAAGGCTTTGTTGATGTGCATCTAAAAGCATAGTCAGGATAGTCAACTATACGACGCAATTAGCTCATTTGGACGCTTGGCTTGGATTATCAGAATTAGAAGAATGGCAATGACCAACATCACTAAGAGGTGAAGGTGGATAGGATCCGACTAGTTTGAGGTTCTTTTAGGTAGCAGTGGTTTACCAGAGAATTGAGCAAACGGCACTAAACCATCTACTTTTAAAGACTCAAAATACTTGACAAGATGGACGAAGCTGGAACATGAACTCTGTCTGGATTTCAGCGTGGTAGGCCCATATTGAAATAAAAGCGATGACGTTGATGCATCTACCAGAACTTCCGGAATCGAGGTTTGTTGGATCAGGCCACAAAGGTTGTTGTTCGAATTCTTAGAATCACAACAAAGTAAAATTAGAATCAAAACAAATTACAAATATTGAATAAAAGGCGGTAAAACGACGTCAAACTAGACAACAAACAAAGCACAACATTATCAAGCTTGGAAACAACCTGCCCAGGACACAAAACTGGTTGGCCAAAAATATTTTATCTCAACATTGTCACTTACCCTTAGGCAGTGTCTCCTGCTCAACTCCGAAAAAACAAGTTTCCTCCAAGCACGATCAGCGCAAGTGTCGAAGGTGAAAAATATTTGTTTACAGCGCTGTTTCCTGCCCCCCCCAGGGCATGCTTTCGGTCAAAAATAATTTATAGCTGTTTGGAAGGACGACCAGGAGGAAGGAGAGACAGAGTGACAGGTAGCGAACAGTAAAAGAAAGCACGGATGGAAAATTTGGTGCTGTTTAAGTAGTCGCCTTTCCCCCCACTGAAGGGGGGAGGTGCGTGGACGAGTAGCGACACGGTAGACGAAGACAATTTGTTCCCTCTGCCACTACTCCTGCAGGGCCAGTAATTATTCACGCGAAGTAATTTATGTGTGATTAATTATATTTTGTGATAAACGGTCTCCGCTGGCCTCCGGCAGCTCTGGACACGGGGAGATCTTAGACGATTGTCCAGGTCCAGGGATTGTAGTTGGGGGACACAAAACAAAAAATATAAAGCGATGCCCATTTTGTCTGGAATGGAAGTCACGCAGGAACCTTTTTTCGATTGTTAATTTTGTCCTCCGTTGGTCTTAGTGTCTCGGACGTGTCTGTAGAAGGAATTGGCGTAAGGTAGCAAAAAGGTAGCTCAAGTTTTTTGCTTCTTCAAGGTAAAAGTTTCCAAATAGGCGTTGGTAGAAAAAGAAATGGAAAGGAGTGACATTTGCAACTTAAAATGTATTTCTGCCCCCGAAAGCCTCGTCGAAAATTGCTTACTCCAACAGCAAAAAGCTCCCAATTAGGCGGTCAACAACATCCGATCGTTAGGGCGCTAAGTGACCTCAAAACTACACTTACTCATCTTAATTGGCGTTGCTCGAAATTGATGACAATGGTAGCAGTTTTACGGTCTATTCGATTAACCCTCGGAAAAACTTCCCGTCTGCTGTGGGGGAATGGGTGCTTTGGGGAGGGAAAAATGGCGAAGGAGTCTGCAAACTGCACACGTTCCACTTTCCCGCACACTGTCAGTCAGCATAACAATCAGCGTTAGCAGCAAATCGAATTACTGGCCTTCATATTTTATTACAATCGGACCAAAAACACAACCACACCACAAAACCCACAACCGTGGCACAGGCACTAGGTCCAACGTGGTATTTTGTGTTATCTTAACTAGCTTAGCCCCATTTACCGGTGGCCCACTGCGTTTGCCGACTGCAGGGTAAGGCAAGCACGAGGCGTGGTAAAACAATTCCCGTTACAAGCATTCCGAGCCGAAGTTGTGTTTCGTGCTGGGTTTGGAGAGAAGTTTTGTGTAACGCTTTCGACATGACATTTAGACAAGCAGGCTGAATATTGTATAACCTTCACTACTCTCGATGGCGTGCCTTTGCCGTGCCTGTTTCGATGCCAAGAAGTGAGGTTAGGTGTGTATTTTTCTTCTCGAAGACTAAGGGGGAAAGATTTCTTTCTCCAGCAGCTTGTTGGGGTTGCCCAAACGACAAGCGAAACAGAGCACAGGTCAGTGGTTCTGGTTGAAGATTAGTTGGTAGATAGAATAGCACGGGCGGTGTTAAACCTGGATGCTGAATTTATGATGTTGATTTGGTGCGAATTGGAAGGAAGCTGATTGATGTGAAATATGAAATTTAATAGTGAAGTGACTAAGTTCCTGGGAAGGCACGTGCAGCAAAAATTGCTAACAACGAAGGCGCATTCATTTTGAGTTGAAAACTTCCATCAACTTGAACATTTTCTTGGAAGTGTATTGAGCGAATTATCCTTTCTAAAGTCCAATAAGCTTATCTCGGAAGTTTTCCTCCGTTGCCTACTTATAGTTATTACAAGAAACAAGATGGAGCTTGAGTAGTTAGTTACGTTTCGTACTAAGAATAATAATAAAGATGCTATAAATAGTAGCAGAAATATAGTAGATGAAGAAGCAACCAAAACTCCTCAAAACACATTAATAGTTTAATCTACTAATGGAGTTAGTGCTTAATAATTTATTGGCAAGCTAATAAAACAAATTCTCTGTTAGCGTGCAACTAAAATTAAATCTGAGCTGATGCGCTTGTCTTCAGACAAATTGGACTTAACATTTGAAACATCCTCCACAATACCAGTTTAAAACTGAGAGTCCACTAACCACTGACTGATAAACCCTTTTTTAACCTCGAAAAGAGCATTCGTGAGGCTTTGAGGTTCACCCACCAATAATGCCGATTGGTCCTTGTACCCACCTACCGGAGCTTAATTCGGTTCCCCGAAGCGGAATGTCAGTTTCGAGAAATTTCATAAATTGCACAACACACATACGAACGCCACATGGCTGCTCTCATGGCAGTTTTCTACGAATCTCACACACTGGCCCCAACAACAGCGCCTAAAGGTATGCAAATGAAACCATTACGCTTAAAGTGCATCAGCAGGAAGGTTCGGAGGCTTCGGCATTCGCATCATCATCATCATCATCAGCGTTCCCTTGGTGCGATGCATCCAACCGAGGAAAAACCCCAGCTCACGGGGAAAGAGAGAAAAAGAAAAGCTACGACCCAAACACGCGAGCACCGCAGCGAGAGAGAACACAAACACACATTTAACAATTAGGCTAATTGAAATTTAAATGTTATAAAATGTCGATCGCGTTATTCGAGGCAAAACGTGCCGCTGATGGTTCGGTGGAATCTCCGGCTACCATACGCTGACTCGCTGTCGTCACCGTTTCGTGCAAGTGAACACGTTGCACGAACCGGCGACAGTGCCAGGTCTCCCGTACGCACACGAACAGGTCCTTGCGCGATGGTTACGGTTAGGTTCATTAGATAGAAAATGTTTTCATTCTGTAGAATGGTTCACGAGCACGGTTCCCATGACAATAATCGTACATGCTGGAAATATGGAGGATTTGCAGGATTTTTTTTTCTCGTTTTGTTTTTGAGTCTAGTGTCATAGTGCCATGTTTGCCTTTTTTGTTTTGTGCTTCGCAAACCTAGTCACGTTTGCCAGAAAAGTTTGCTGCTGTACCTTTAACTGCACCCGAGCGGCAAACGGAACCAGCAACACATGTCCACATGTTCTCCGAAGGGCACGGCGAAGAGTGTGCAAAATATTGAGCAATTTGCTAAACGGTGTTCTGGTTTTTCGGGGGCCTGGAAACTCTTGGCGGAGCTTCGGAAAATTAAATTATTAAATTACGGATCACCCCGCCCGTTTTAAAGTGTGTGTGTGGTAACAATCCCATTTTCCGGATGCTACTTGCAAATATTTGCCAATTTTTTTATGTTTATGGCTTGCAATCCGAACGACTCCGGTAACTACTGGAGCTGGTCAGTCTCGGCAAACATTAAATCTTGTACGTAGGAAGTTAGACATTGTGCTTCTGCCGAACGGTGATGACCCATAAAGCTGATGTTTGTTTTATACTTTTTAGGGGGTGAAAAACAACAGCAAACGCTCTCCCAATAATCCAAAGCATCGGTGACAGGAGGACAGAAATGCGGGACACGTGTTCTGTTTTTCGGGTAAATGTCGTTTATGATGCGAATCGCCTGCTTTTCTTGGAACATCAGAGCATCACCAGCAATCGATATCGAAGATGCTGGTTATTTTCCCTCACCGAAGAAGCGTCACTCGAAAGGGCGGTATATTTGTCCTTATCTTCGGGTTTTTGGTGCGTATCGGTTATCCTTATCCTCGAAAATTTGTCTTGAAAAACTTTGAAACACGCTTCACCAACATTCGGTCGTGTGCCCATTTTCTTGACAGTGGTCTGGGTAGTCGGCCGTTCTTAAAGGGCCCGGGCAAACAGTGTGCGGTATGTGTGTGTGTGTTCATATTTCGTTGTTTCTTTTCGCCCACAAATCCCCGAGCGGGCCCACAAGTTGAAGGTTACGGCCACGCAGCCTCTTCTGGCTGTGTCATTCAAGCATGTTTGTTATCCTTGAGCACGGTAATGGCACATTATTTATAACTTGTAAAGCTGCGGCAATGTCAACCGCACCCAAGTGCCTTCGTTTTCGCGCACCTCCCGTTCGTGCGCCGATTGAGCTATCACTGAATCGTGAAAAGCCATTAGCGGTGTGGATGTCACTCATTCAAAAGGAGGTGTTGGGAGGTTGGGATGAAGGGGTTTTCTTCTCCTCGGGTCGTCTGTTTACCGCAGCTTGTTGTGTGTTGATGAGTTCTCGAAAGAAATCTCGCACGGTGTGTACAATGACAGCCCAGGAGGGCCGACGTCTCCTGATGGAAACTCCGCTCATAATGAACAGCTTACCTTCGGGAGATAGTAATTTTAATCCATTCCCTTGGCGCAAAAGGTTAATTAGAAGCAGCAGCTAATGCTGGTCCTATCAATAGGGTGCTTGTGTTGCAAGGCTTAAGGAAGCGGTAGCATTTAAGACATGATACGTCAAACGCTTCAAGGTCTCCGGGCTAGATTCGTCAGGTTAGATGCCATCGTTGGAGCTTTATAGCCACATGCTCATTATGATATAAAAAAGCAGTGCGTTACTTTGTAGTTAAGCATTTATCTTGATATAATGGCGTTGATCCTCACATGGCAATACTGGATATCGAACCTCGTTTGAGCCTTTCTCCGTATACAACACTGACTATCTACATTTGGGTAAAAATATATCCGCACGGTGCTAGAAAAGGGCACACCAAGACCTCTTGAGAATGTAGAGCCAGAGAGGAAGGAGAAGAATTACTTTGTGCCTTGTTCATATACTATAAATCCATCTTAACCGATTCGTGATACCTCATTAACTAATCTCGTGATCTCCTCTTGGAACGTTGATTGAAGATTGGCTTCGTACAATATTGACGTACAGGAAAAACGAAGTCGCTTTCAAAACGTTATTCTCAGAGTAACTCCCCAAGAGTACGGTATTAAAACTAACTCAGCCATTTTTTATGAATTCCTTGATGTTTTTTTTTACATTTCTCGATATTCTTAAGGTTTTTGCAAAACAATTTCCCTTCATGAATCAAATATTCACAGGATTAGTTTTAATAAGGGATTTCATGACCTTCTATAACTTGAGTGAATATTGACTACTACTGATACTTGAGTGTGAGTAAATAGTGTGAGATCAAGATAGTTCTAGTTATAGGAAAGATGCTTCTACTTGCTTCTAGACTTTTGAAAAATCTTATAAAACTTTCCTTTAAAACAATTTTGTACTTCAAGAAAACTAATCTTCAACTGATGACTCGGTTTTTTTTTATAGCACACAGAATACTAAAGAAATCAATGAAAAGAAAATCCCCATTTTAACAAACATTAGTACCACATGGTGACATTAATTTCCCTTAGTATTCTCTCTTTCTCTATCTCTCTCTCTCTCTCGTTTGCCCGAACAAATTTCTTTCCAAAAAGTTTGCCCTTCCAAGATCTGGCTCACTATGTCCTGCATCGCTCGGCTGTTATGACGGAATGGCACCCCAATCGCTCGTATGCACCAACGCGTGTGCATTTTAGGGCAGTTTGTTATTGATTATTTGTGCTTTCGGTCGGTCGGTGTGTGTGTTTTTCCTGCAGCCGAAAACTGGGCAAAATCACTGAAACCGGGCAC
The DNA here is from genome assembly GCA_002091835.1 of Anopheles maculatus. Lineage (NCBI taxonomy): Eukaryota > Metazoa > Arthropoda > Insecta > Diptera > Culicidae > Anopheles > Anopheles maculatus. The sequence goes on along the minus strand of KZ061664.1, from coordinate 330,305 downwards.
CGACTTTGTGGGTTTCCGTATGCATATACGTACGGGTACTATCGTCGCCGGAACATGGAACCCAGCAATCAAGGCCAGCCGGTGCCCGATGTCTGTGGTTAGGCGGACACTTTGGTGCCGAGAACCGGTTAGTTACCGATGGAAGGATGTGCCCAACAACGGAGCACTTTGGTGGTACGTTTCGGTAAGCTTCTTTGGTGCTTTCCGGTGCAGGAAGTTCGTGGTATCTGGCGTGTGAGTGTGTTGGTTGTGTTTCCTAGTAGTGATTAAACTTGGGTTTTAAGTAATTTGGTTTGTATTAATTAAATTTTAAAGCGTTACTTAATGAAAACAAGACTTGATATAGTAGCTATTATAGCAAAATTACAGTGAAGTTCGTGCCCTATACTATACTCTGGCGTTTAATCCAAATGTCTGTGATACGTTTCCAAGCTTCATTATAGATAAATGATATTTATGGTTACACTCTACTTTGTCGGACTTATTTATAGGCTCATTATTTATAGTGTTTCAAACTATCCACGCACATTAGGATGGGTGAACTGCCCTTTCAGAACTCGTTAGCTTTCCCGGAGAATCTGTAACGTTATCAGTGATTAATCGGTTGCCCATGAAGTGCTGCAATTGTTGTAAAAAGCCACAATATGTCCAACTTTTTTTGTTGACTACTTTTATTTATTTTTAAGGGTGTTAACTAAGCTTGACTCTTCTTCTAAAGGACTAACGTTTCCCAAACAAACCATCATCCGTGGCTAAAATTTGCTCACAACCTGCTGCACCACCGCTTAAAGCACCAGCTGCCATATACATATTGATCATTTGCTAGGGAACACATTTCGTGCGGTGCCTCCAGGATTGAACCTCCATCAAAACTTGATCCTTTTGATTGTACCCATTCATTGGTATGCGTGCAGCGAGACAGAGCACCGGCAGCCGGCGAAAACTTTCACCCAATGCTGCAAACCAATGCAGACGAACACGCCGACAATGGCCGGTATGGTCGCACATACGGCAGAGGTACACACACACACATACACGGAGCAGGCAGACGGCAACTCCCGGGAGGAAGGTGGGTTTCCCCTCCCCCCCCAAAAAAACCTCCACGTGCACCACGAACCAACTCGAAACCGAATACGCTCCGGGGCAATTCTTCATCGAAACGAAGAATAATGTCTAGCGAGACTCCGTTCTGGTGTTGGTGTTGATCGTTGGTTGGTTCATCCGTGTGATGAAAAGGGAACCAACCAACCCGCACACAAGTCCCAAGTTTGTACGGTGAAAGCATCAAGCGCTACCGACGATCATCCAATTCAACACATTACTCACGCACACTTGTACTTCAGCCGTAAATGCGATGAAATATCGGGAAGACTGGCAACCACGGCTATGCCAAATAAATACACCCAAAAGTATACCGGGGATTAGACGGTTGCGCTTTTTTGTGTGCTGTTGCTTACTGGCCTTTGCTGTCCACACCTCACATTTTATCTCGCACAATAGGATAAAGCGCGCGCTAATCCTTGAACTCATTTCTATGTATGTACTTTTTTGTGTGTGTATTATTACGTCCGGACACATAATGCATAGGACACCGGGTTTTTTGTTACGTAGAAGAACATGGCATTAAAGAACATGGACGCTTGTTTTTTTTGTTTGTTGGGAAACGTACGAGGGAAAAACTTTGCAATAAAAAGCGGAAAAGTATAGCGCACAGCACCCGGAAGGCACACATGAGTTTTCTGCTTGCAAGCTTCACACGTTGTTTATCTTCGCACGAGATGTTTCTTTCGCACACACACACACACGTTATACAGTCGTTGTTTGTAATTTTTTGGTAGCAAAACAGGAAATAAATTCTTGGAAATCTTGTTACCAATTTTAGGGACTCGAGTTTCACGAACTGAAGCAACTATAAACATTGGGACCGGATGTTTGTTTACTTCTGCTTCTGCTCTCGGCACACAGCATTACTTTGTTAAAATAAAACCAGATTTACCTTCAATAACACAAAATGTCACTTGTGTTGTAAGGGCCAACAATTTATAAACTTCAATTCAATCCGTAACTAGCAATACACGCAAAACAAACCCGGTATTTGGACGCGATATCTGTACGTACGGCTGTCGAAGAGAATTCGCGATTCGACGTTCTCGCGGAGGACTTTCCTCGCGGCAAGATATTGCAAAACTGAACCCGGCCCGTATGCTGCGTTTGTGAGTGTTTTTTCCTTTCTCACGTGGAAGGACACGTTGCTCACTCTCTGTCTCTCGTTTGCTTGAGCGGCATGAGTTTTGCGTGTTTTCAAACAAACCACGGATTGGATATTGTGTGGCTACTCGTCTAAGTCCTAACGCACACACACAACCAAGTAACCTCCGAGAGTCCTATTTCTAAAACGGGAGCGAACTCTCCCATCGGAAAATCGGAAAATTCTGAAGAGAGTCTAGGATGAAACCGAAAAGAAAGAACAGCAAGAGAGAGCGAGAACTCAGTGAGTGACCGGACGCAACTCTTTTCGATCCGCTACCGTCTCGGATTCGTTTGGAAAATGAACGCTTTATTTTCATCGGAGATAATTTGATTCATTCTTTCGCTGTGCGCTTGATGAGCTTTTGTTTTCATCTCATTAGATTATCCCATTATCGGTTATTTGCAAGGAATGCTGTTAGAGCAAACAATAACAGCGTATAGAAAGGCATGAGGACACTGCATTTCAGGGACATGGAAAATAGGTTGAAGAGTGGTACAGTAAGAAGTAAGATAATTGAAGTTTAATTTTGATGGTGAAAATGTCCCGGTTTCTCAGAACTAAAGGTACAATTTTAGCTGCAATTCGGTGGAAAATTGCTTTTCAAAGGAAACCGTACAGCTGGAGCAATCCTTTGACAGACAGAACCGACATTGAAACAGACTTATCAACTGTGATTGTTTTTCGAAGAATCCGGCAAGCTTCATGATTATCATTTCCCAATAAATAATGATGCATCGAAAAGGGAAAAAATATGGAACGAAACACAATCACACACACACACACAGGACACCCGGTTGATGTGATGTGGCTTATCGGAGGTTTGGTATCAGTGAAATGATTCTTTGTGCTGTAGCGTGAGTTCTGCCGGATGGTTGGGTGCACAAAGGCGCAAGCGCCAATTTCACCGAGAATGAAAAATGCAGCTCACCGGCATCGGTACGACGCACTGTCAAAACAAAAACTCGACCTTCAACCGAATCCGACGCCACACAAGGGAGTGTGATGGTTTGATTTCGCTTTGCCACGCGTGTCCTGGGTGTTTTTGTGAAAGAAAGATTTTCCAGGAAAGCGTTAATGGATCAATGAATAGAAAATGCCAATATGTATATCACCAAGGTAACTGTGGTAGGTTGTATTGGGAATTTTCCATTGTTTTTATACGGTTAGTGAGAGACAGGACGGGAGCTTCGAGAGTTCTTTCGGTGAGACTCATATTCTAGTTTGTGGTGGTTCAGTATTTCCACTTTGTTGGAATGAATCCCAAGAAGACTTCCAATGAATCGTACTAGATGAACCATGCCTTCCATCCATGATTAGAATGAATTCATCCATACTCTGAAACCTATATACTTTTAAAATCAATTTTATGCAGAAATTGGTTACCAATAGATCATGTTCAAGAAATTTCCGAAATAGGCCCAACTGCAAATCGCTTGCAGAATCTTTTAGCCAACAATTCGTGACATCATATCATTCGGAGAGTTGCGAAGTAGGATTTGTTTGAAATTTGATATGAGATCATGAATGATTGGGAAAGCAACTTCGAGCAGTTGATCGATGCTATTGTTTGCTGGTGAGTTTGAATTTATTTATGTTTATTGTTAAATAAAAATCAACGAGTATAGTTATGGCTCAGAAGTTTCTTATTGTTTTCCCATTTCAAATGAGTATAACACATCCAGAAGCACTCCTTCCGTGCAGATCGCACTCAAACATAACTTCCGTTTAACTTGAAATGCAAAATAGAACCGGCAACAGCTCAAACACCTTGAGCAACGAAAAGAAACATCAACTAACCTCGTCAAACATAAAACGTGCCGTTGTGCGTTTAGGGAATAGAAGCACTTCCATCTGCAGCTGCCCGAACTGCTCGAAAGTATGCGAAGAAGTGTGAAATTTGCCCGAAGCTAAGGAACGGAATGAAAGGAAATGAATTCATCAGCTGTGAAATTAGTTTTATTTCACCTGAACGGTGATGAAAGGCGCTAGAGAATGTTTGAAACGTAACGACGGGATTGCTTCATACGAGAAAACTTAGCCTATACCATACATATCTCGAGACCCAGCGGAACAATACGATCGTTTCGTTGTGCATAAAACAGAGAATGTGAGTTTCATTAGAAGAAAAAAGTATTTGCACAATACAAAAAGTTTTGCATAATGATTTAGCGCATAGTTTCGATGGAGGAAATTAAAATAAATATAGAACGATCGATTTGAATGCGTCATTCATTATTCATTTACTCTTTATTGGTTTATTTTGTGTATTCGTTTTTTAAACGATTTTTTTTCGACTCAATCCATTCTTTATTTGTTTATATTGCTTCATTTTAACATCATGTATTATTTATTTTTATTAATATAATGATAAAGTCATCTATTGCTGTCTTCTCCATTCAAGAATTTTTATGGTGGCAATATCTTGTTTGTCTATTTCTCTACTATTAGCTATTTTTTATCTTTCCAAGCAAACTTCATAGCAAACATGCAAGATATCTGTGCAGAGCAAGAAGCCAACATCGTTTTTTCTTACTCCACTTGCAGTGATGTACACTAGATACAAGATAAGCACTCAACTGTGTAACCCAAGTCATGTTTTGTATTCGAAGAAATCAGAACTATCCTACAAAAGCTTTTTGTACGTCTCGACTTGTAGCAACACTGCCAGGGAACTGATTGAACAAGAGCTCAGCACAACAGCCAAGGCACCGTGACAGGAGCTGTGTAAGAACATTGTTCCGTTTGCTGAATAAAAGACGACCTTCGACGATCGATTGTTTCTTGCAGTAGGGTGCCCCACATGCTTCGTGACGTTGTATTTGCTATATCCATCCTTACCATTCATCCTCTGTACCTCATTGTTAACAAGTAGCAAGTTCCCTAGTTCATTGAAACGATTATGCCGTGGCAGTAAGATACAACCGCATACTATATTCATGTTCCACACTAAATCACATTCGATTAGAACGCTTTGAACGGTGGTACTGGTTTGAAAAGGCGTGGCCCCACCATTATGTGTCGATAAATTGAATGGTTCTTTAGCGCTAGAGTGGCCGCAGCAGGCTGCTGAAAGCAGG
>KZ061664.1:293889-324963 GCA_002091835.1 Anopheles maculatus | reverse complement strand
CACTAAACGAATTAGACGCTTTGATGAGGAAGCACCGAGTTAGACCATCAACAACAAAAAAAGGACACCACAACAACGCAGAAGCATCACGAGCAGGCAGCAGAACATCTTCCCACCTAAATGCATTAACAATGGTACCCGTGGGCTACAAAAGGGGGGAAAGTATAGCAAAAAAAAACTGTTGAGGGACATTTTATGGGTTATACCACTACACCTTAACCAGCGCCGTCGTCGGGTTTTTTTTGTTTGCGTTCATCGTGCCGCTTTTTTCTTCGCTTTGATTGACCATTATTCGTTATCCTGGGCTGTCGTCTTTGCTCCTACCGAAGTAATAAAACGAACCTCATTTCTCACTTGGGTTACTTTGTCAAATTACCTACTGTGGGCTATCTTCGTAGGTTGGTTTTTTTATTCGGACTTTGAAAACCATCCTTTTTAGACGAAAAACGAATGGTAACGAGGACGCTTGGCCCAATTATGGACTGGTGACTTGGGTGAAAGATAAAGCATAGTCCCGAGTTTGGCGCGATTGGGTAGCTTTTTGGCAGGACAATTACTTATCAAATTGATTTGGGTCTAAAACCCCTTAGACGCACCATAATGAACGACACGTCCCAGAGCATCGCCAGAGTATAGTGTTTTAACAGAGTTGTCCTTAGGTAGAGAAATATAGGCGAAGTTTTACATCACCCCAAGACGAAACGAAGCTTCGAAAAGTGTGTACACAAAACACAAGAATTGATGTTATGCATGTGCTTATCGAACGTATCAAACCACAGCGCCAGTTGCAGCACGTCCTCTCGGTGGTGATGATGCCATCAGCAGCTGGTTTTTTTTCGTTAGATTCCCTTCTTCATTTTAACAACCTCTGTCCGCGTACCATCGCCACATCCACCCGCCCGAACGATGCACTTTTTGGCGAGGGAAGAATTCCTTTCATCATGGATGAATTTTCTTACCATTCCGACCAACGGGTCGGTGCGATTTATTATGCATTCCATTCACGACCGGCTGCGACTGGCTGCGATGGCGATGATGATGACATCGGTTTTGGGGGCAGGGGAAAATCCAGCGCAAAGAGTCTTCGATAATTCTGTCAGGTTTTTGGTGTGGTTGGTGGGGCGAGTGTGCATCGAGAGGAACAGAAAAATCCTTGAAGCTGGAATGCAATTCCAGCTTGGTGGAGGATTTGGCAAGCTAAACATGATTCATGATAACAAAGGGACGGCGGTTTCAGAGGGCGATAGAGTTTGCTAGCTTATCGGGGTTTGTTATGCATCTTTGCAGCGATTTCTTTATTCTCTGTTAACGATAGATATCTTTCAAAACTATTAGACATAAAAATATAAACGATTCCTTGTCTTGAATGCTTATAGGACACTATTAATAGCAGCGGTACATGAATTTATACTTCTCAATATCGTTAATCCACACACATACACACATTCCACAAAACTCTCGCATTCCTTGAAGTTTCTCCTTGATTTTCCTGTACGTGGAATAACCGAAACCGAACCAAACTGCTGGTGCTGGTTGAGCCGGTAAATTGATTTCGGAGGCCATTGCCGTCGCCTAATCGGATAGCACGGCTACTGGAGCGAAAGTGTGGACGGCACTGTCACGAGGACGACTAATAATTAGTGCGCTCTGCTGGAACTAATAGCATAATTCAATTTCAAGACCTGACAGGCGATTGAGCTTAGAGCCAGCAGGCTCTTGATCAGCGACAAGAAGAGCCATTGAAGCTTATTAACGTCGCAGACAATTATTCGTATTCGTGTCCGGAAAAGCTTGTGAGGGCTGGCCGATTGTGAGGCGGGGGTGTACAAATTATATGCTTCAAAAATCATCGAATGATTAGCTCGCACGTACTTGAGTTTGAGGAGGTAGATTCTAGTTTTAGAATGTGTTTAAAAACTATTTCTTGCTATAGAAAACACTCTAGGATATCGCTCAAGAAACAGCTCAGTACATAGAGCAAGTCAACGCTGTTCCCAACACGAAGTCTTCGTCCCCGAAGATCCTCAATGGCGGCCATTTGCATGCAAAGTTGTGCCACAAACCAGCCGGGCTGCGGTAATTATTAAACTCGTTATATTTTGAAACGATCGCAACGATGCACATGAGTACAAGAAGGTATAAAGTTTAATTACTTTAATTGACTCCACGTTTCGGGGACTCCCGGTCGGACAGCCAGTCGCCCGGCGCAGAAACCCGGGAACCCTGGAAATGAAGTGCTGGAAAGTACTGCTAATGATGTCATTCGAATGCAGATCAACCGTACCGGCGTCACCGTTGTCGGCTGTCGATAAGTGCGATGTCTCGTTAATACCGCATTTTCCGAAGCTACTCATTCGACTTAATGCCATCAACCGCTCCGATTGCTTTAAAGTTTATTTCGTTAGTGGCTTAGTGGCGCTGGCGTACGAGCGTGCACTGTACTGGGCAAGCTTCTTCGGCCCCGCACTAATTTATTCCCTCCGCATGCATTTGGATGAAGATAGTAATTGGTAACCGTTTAGTCAGTAAACGGTTTCAGTGAAGTTGCCGCTTTTTGAACGATTTTGAGGGAACTGATTCGGGGGTTTGATGTTAGGTTACGGGTTGGCTTTGCGGGGGAACAGTGGGAAATTGGGAAATGAGGTGACACTTGCGACAAATTCGGTTGGTGAATAGATGGTAAATTGTGTTCGGTTGTAATTTAATTTTGACTGTTCACTTGTGTGGCGCTGTGTGTCCACAAACTGGCTTAACATTTAATCAGTAATATTCGAACAGCACGTTAAGGAATGCTTCAAAATAGCAGTGTCAAAGTAAAGTGATTCAATTTTGAGTGTAATTTGTGTAATAGTTTCAAATTTATGTCCGATTGATGGTAGTTTTAATAGTTTTTTGGCGCCCTCTAGCGGAATCGCCCGTAAGTGTTATGACAGTTGGGGATGGTAACAGTATTTTGATAAATTGAGCAGCTTAGAGGATTGATAGCAGTTAAAGGTTTTACATAAGAGAAATTAAAGACAGAATCCTAAACCAAAATTTAATACATTATCCTCAAGAGTTTGGTAAACGATCGAGTTTAGGCATGCATAAACTTACTAAGTCTTACAGCATCTTAAGTACTTATTAGTCGCTCAATGGTTGTGTCGAATTTCGGACGTTTTCCGGACGATTCGACTCTCGGGAGGCAAAATTTTAACACCTATGTGATTCTGTGGAATAGGGTTCAAATTTATTGCCGCTTTTGTGTATTCCCGAGCTTTTAATACTGGTCGCATCGGGCCCCTTTTTCCCCTATTTATAACATTTATCCTCTCTCGCGCCACCTAGCGGAAACACAAAGAACTGCCTAGCCAGGCCAGTCGAATTTAATTTGACAGGTTGATTCAATCGTATTCTGTAAAATTCTGTTAATATCTGAGCAGAAATTGAGCTGTTAGACGACATAAGATTATCTCAAGATTTCTCGTCAGGTTGCTCGTGTTTCTTGCAACAATCTGTTCAATACAGACACCTCCAACAATGAAAGCTCGGCAACAAACATTTTTACCGTGTCACTAAGCAACTTTTAGGATCCGGTTGATCCGATGACAGCTGTCAAACCTGCCATTTCCGGCCTTGGCATGTGCAATGGAATCTTCGCGTTGGACAAGTGAAAAACGCCCGTGCCGAATCGATCCGGACATCCGCTCCATCGAACACTTGGCAGCAACCAGACAGATTGCACGACCGAATTCATGTGCACACAATGGTAGCGATATGATGGCGATGAACTGGTGGGGGGGAGGTAACCATCACCGGAAACTATAATCCTGTTCCGGTGAGTGAACGCAAATCAGTCCCCCGTACCGAACGTAACCAAAACCCGGGCATTTTCGTGTTGGAATCCGTTTTTGTGTCTGCCCTGCAAATGGCAGTTCATTCAGTGTGTTTGTCCATGTTCGGAGGTATCATCATCTTTGCACTGACAAAGTGTAGCAATAAATAGATGAAGCGTGTATGTTTTTGTACGTCTCGGAAATAGGTTCCATTGTGATTAGGGGGGGAGCTGTGTTGTGATGACTTTTCCTGGTAAAGATGAACTATCTAAACCGCTGAACTGTGGTGCAATTCTCAACAAATGTTGGCGTTGGAGCTGGCCTGGGACCGACTAAGCCAATACGACTACGCGCGGTCCGGTGCACAGCTGTGGGGCAAAAGGCGAATCGGATTATTGTGAACTTAAACAGGCCGCATCGGTAGCAAACGGCCAGCTTTGCATTTCGATATTGTTTGCTACGGTGAACAATGACATAATCTCCCATCGGACAGGCGGAAACGATTTGGAAATAAAACACAATTGGCAGCAACATGCATACGGCTGTATAATGAACCTGGAGCACTCCGGAGCACACAATCGAACCTTCGGAAATAGACCAAACGAGTAAGAAAACGTTGCTAAACGGTAAAGAATTGATAGCGAAAAATAAAAGAATCTGCATAAATATTCCTGACCAAAATGTGCAGCTGACACCTATTATGTTCAAGATAGTTTATCAGATTTATGATTTACTTATACGAAGGCAGACAAACCGGCAGTTTCCGGACACCGTTCCCGTCCCGTGGGTGCCAGAGTCTTTTTTCTCTGTTATCCTTTCTTTCTTGCGACTATAGTTCCTCGCCGCATTAACATCGGCACGTCTTGTATCAGTCAGCCAGTATGTATAAACGGTCTGGGTTTGCTTAAGTCAAAGGAAACTTCAAAACGAAGGAACGGACCGGAGGGATGATGCTTGACCGCAGTCACCGGTCCGGTGGGAGGTGATTTATATGCACGTTTTGGACAGCGAACAAAGATAAGTTCGCTTTAGCCGTTTCGGACTGAACATGAACCGCACCCGATGCGATGTGTTCTGCAACGGGTGTAAGCGCAGCATCCTAGTGGTGGTTTTAAAGCTCTTTAAGGTTTAATTTTATTAATAAGTGTGCATATAAGAATTTATTTATCAACCTTGGATAGGCAAAAAAAATGATGCAATGTCGCAAAAATAAAGAAACAAAACGGATTTCATTTGCTGGACAGTTTCGCTGACAGAACGTATTATTTAGCATTGTTGATGCGGTTTTCAGGGTTTTTTTTTGTTATTTTTTGGAGCGGGTTATGCTCGTTATGCTTTTTTCGATTAATTACTGGAATTAATTGTCAACTGCGCTTGTTTCGGCAAAATACGCCGCAAGCCTTTCGAGGAAATGGCGTGAATATTCGTCGCACTGTAAGCGGAAGACAAAATAAAAATGTGTTTTTATGTTTGAGTTTGACAGTTGGTCCATTTATTAATGTCAAACGAAGGGGTGTTTTTTTGGTGGGTAATTTTTATTTTCTGTCATGTTTTAAGCGTAAGCAAATAAACTAAAAAATCTTAATAAATGCTGCAACATTTATATAAAATAATACATAGACCGACCCGTTGAGATGGCCTGGTGTTCAATCGTTCTCCAGGAAACCCGGAGAACCCTCCCTCAAGTCTGACTTCACTGGATACAGCCTACGAGCTTGCTGTGCTCCTCTACGTTTCGCGACGATAGGGTCGCTGACGAACATCTTTTTCTCGGGTATGGCATCCTCATCACATGCCCCAACCAGCGTATCCTTGCGGGTTTGGAAATCGTCAGGATGTCTGCATCGGCAAACAGCTCAGCTAGCTCGTGGTTCATTCTCCTTCTCTACACGCCTTGCTCGCACACACTGCCAAAAATAGTCCGTTGCATTGGCGTTCTCCGCCAGCATGGTGCAGGAAACGTGCCCGTAGAGAACTACCTGCCGTATCAGAGTACGATATATGGCGCATTTCGTGCAATGTTGGAGTCTTCTGGATCTCAGGAGTTTGTGGAGCCCGCAGTAGGCACGATTCCCCTGTACGATGTGTCTTCAGATTTCGCTGCTTACGTTACTATCCGAAGTAACGATCGTGTCACGGTAGCAAAACTCCTCTACTACCTCAAGATCGTTGCCGTCGACCAATACTCTGCTTCTGAGTCGTCCTCTATCACGGTCAGAGCCTCCGGCAAGCAGGTACTTTGTCTTCGTCGCATTGATCCTCAATCCAATTCTATCAGCAGCGACTCTCTTCTTTCTTGGCCTAACAACCTCTTAGGTCATGCCTGCCATTTCTGGCTTACTAGACTAATTGTTACCGCATAGTTGGATAGTCAGTCCTCACTATGGGGGAACGGCCCAGATGAGACTTGAACCCCGGTCCTGCCGTGTGAAGACCGGCGCCGCTGTCGCATTTACCACCGGGCCGCCCTCAGCAGCGACTAGTATTATTGAATAATCAAAAGCATTATCAAACACCTTATTGAAATGTTTCTTGGTTAACGGTTGGCTACACATAGATTTTGGGAACCTTTTTTTTAAATCTGTACATTTTAAGGATGATTTATCCATATAAATGGTTTCCTTTATTCATACTAAATAATACATGAAGTCCACACTGTTGTCAATATTGCCATTCCTGATCGAACTACGTGTTCGCTTTCTCTCTCACCAAAACAAACACCATTTGCATTCGACCGATGATGCAAATGGACCAACAGTCTCAAAGTCTCCCCCAACATCTCCGTTAGTCTGAGCCATTGATTACGAACGCAGAGCACATCGAGGCTCGAAGGATAATAAAATTATTTTTCAAAACTTCCCGAACCCAAACCGGCCGAGGATTCACCCGATTGCTTTATAGTTGCTTTGATATGTCTTTGTTTTCCGATTAGAGTAGTTGGGGCTGGCAGAAAAGTTCCCAAAATCTTGCTGCAACTACGCTTCAATACATTTCCAAAAGGAAAAAGGAAAGGTCTTTACCGCCTTTTGTGCGACGCAGGATGAAAACTAACGACTACTGGCGGGCCCAGTTCGTGTCTGGAATGAAGTTTTTGGACAGTTGTACCGTGTTGGTCAACATATGCCGTTTTTGGGTATTCCACCCGGTGGTGTTCTTCGTGTCTTTTTAGTGAACCGTTCGGTGCAAACGATGATCGTGACCCTGAACCTCGAACGAAACACGTCGAACAATAACGTATTTAGTGCTGCGAAAAGTTTGGCGAAAGCGACGATTGTGTTTTGCATTGTGCTATAAGCAAATAAAAATTGATATTCTGGGTGGAAATATTTGCCATGCTCATTTTTACTTATAGAAATGCTCGGGAAAAGGTTATGAACCGATGTGTAAGGAGTTTTAGAAACCGGGTGTTCTATCTTTAGCTAGAAATTTTGGAAGAAACAATATCTTATAAATATGTTGGTAAAAACCATGAAGTTCACAACATATTTACTATATTTTATAAGCCTTGAAACCTCATTCACGAATCCAATCTTATCGGAACCGGTTTTTTTGCAATCATGCACGCCTCAAGGGCTCTGACGAGGATTGAAACAAAATGGAATTTGTCACTCTTCTTCCTTCCCGGTCTCTATTAATTGGAGTGAAAGTACAGAGAAGGTAGTGACAATACTGGTAGGCAACTCCCAGCGGATCGATTCAACCTCCGTTCACCAGAATCGATCCCACCGGTAGGGTGTAAAACATTCAAATTTATAGTTTTACGACACTGTGGCACCCGAGCACTCGTATCGCTAGTTTTCGTATCGTTTTACAATGCTCGCTGTGTAGGTTCGGTTGGGTGTAGGAACGTTTAATTTCGAGGCACTGAAACAGATGTAAACGTAATCGAGAAAGAGAGAGATAGGGTGTCGAGTGAACATACATTGTGTATACTTTATACCTACATTTTTCCCTGGGCGAGAATGGGGGTTGGAAACTTTCACCGAGGAAAAACAAGATTGACGTTTTCAACAAGTCGAGTATATTGTTTACGAGGACGGAGAATGGCATGAACTGCATCAAATACGAATTAGTCGCTCGAGATTATGTTCCCCCAAAACCTGGGCTTCGGATTGTCGATATATCGTTAACAACCCCTGTTTGCTGTCGACAAGAACCCGAAAAAGGGTGTGAAAGGAGTACGATTGGATTTTTTTTTTACTATTTAAATCATTTGTTTCTGTGGTGCTGGAGCAAATCACCGTTTCTTCCATTTCCATTTAATCGGTTTTTGGTTTCATGCATCGTCAGAATGTTCGAATTCCCTCTTTTCCTCGTGTTGGTAAGTGTTTGAAACCTCAGCACTGTAACCGATCCTTATTTCATCAGGCTGGCACGCTCGCAAAGGGGACTTTGAGAATCTGATACGGAAAAATCGTTCACAATTGTCGTAGCAACTGTTATTAGTTGTAAGTAAGTAAACTCTCGGCGTGTCAAATAACCGGCAGCTCCCGGTAGGAAGTTTCATTTGACTGTGACGGCCACTCGATTCGGTCCGTAATGCTTCGCAAGCAATTCTTTACACGAGCAGCACGCCTCAGCTGGTAATCGTGACGTGGTTCCGAGAGGGAAACGAGTTTAGAAATCATTAAATATGTCAATTTGACGATTTTTTTTCTTTCTCCCTTTTTGGTCGTACCATGCTGTCCTCAGCAGTTGGTGTGGTGGAAATGGATGGAATAAAGGGGAAGCGAGGGCGAGGGGTTTTCGAGGACATTTGACAGCATCTAGTCGTAGCGAAGATTTAATTGCATTTCTGATTGGCGAATGTGACAGTTGATTAATGAAAAATGAACAGCTCGATGTCAGCAGCGGTGGCTCGCAAGGGAAGTGGAAAATAGATTGTAAAGGGATTTTTTGTTTTTAGATGTCTGTTTTTTTTCGGTCGGTGAATGTACCGGTTTTTTTGGGTAATTCTTTAAATGCCATTTTAATTTAAAACAGTGAACAAATCAGTGTCACATCGCTGGTTGATTGACGTTATTCGTTATGCGATGTGGAATCGGGAACAGTATTGTAGGAGAGATAAAAATTAATTGCTATAAAATAAGAGTGTTTTTATGGCAACTCAAAACTGTTTTATTTGCGTTAGCGGAAGAATAGCAATATTGCTACGTTAATGTGTGTAAAAACCTAAATCAATATTTGTTTGATGTTATGTTATCAAAGCGTTTTTTAATTGCAATTTTTTTCATTTTTAGTGCAACTTATGATTCATTATTCAAGATGATTGATTGTTGTTATTCTTTTTGTCTTTTATAACTGTTATAGAATGTGTTAAGTGTGCTATAAAATTATACATTTTTTAATGAACTTTTTTTTTGTTACAAGCCTTCTAAAATACTATTCAAAAGCATGTTTTAATGGGTTTAGCAAATAATTTTGATTATTTTAACTTTTTTAGCGAAAAAATCAGTTGTTTATTGAAAATTGTTTTTGAGGTACTTCGGAAGTAAACAAAACGTATTAAATTGTCAAAAATGCTGCAAAACGTTTTCGTTATTTACTCAGTTTGAAAGTTGTTATTGAATTTTCAATGTTATAAACTCTGTAGCAGTATTTTAGCACTTAACTGCGGGTTCGAGATTAACCAGGCGAAAACTAATCACAACCCTACTAAAATAATCGGATTTACACAAAAGTGATGCACATATACTAAATAGTAACTCCATATTTGACTTAAAAATACGTGTTTCTTGCTATAAAATCAACGTTCTTTTATAGCAACAACTCATCATACAAAATGTAAACAGAACTCCTCCAAATATATACTCTCCAACAGCAACGTATTCTACCAAAACCATGAAGCTGAATGATTGGATACTAAATCAGTCAGTACTAGATCGCCTCAGGGTTTAATCAAGCGTTTGAAAATCGCTCAATTTCCTTATTAATTGTACCATTTCCATTTACCATCACTCCTTTTTTCTTCACTTTCAAACGATAACCTTTAATAAACGATGACGATTTTATGTGTAACATGTTAGCATCTCTTTTCATCGGGACAAATTCTTACCACAAAAAAGAGTCCCCAATTTTCCAACTCAACCTCTCATGCATTTATTATTTCCAACAGCAGCAGGTTGATGAAATGTTTGCAACCAAACGAATGCGCACCGCGTACGGCAGATAGTTAGAGTCGTAATGGTAGATGCAAAATTCTCATAGTGAAATGTTTTCCGGGGAAGGTTTTGTCCTTCGCCAAAAAAAAAAGAAGAAAAAGAGAGGGGGAAAAACAAAAACCTCCGTCTTCTTATCGTCGAGCTGGTCGGTACCGGGAATAGTTGGAACCATACTAACCAGGCATAACGAAACGGGGAAAAAGAACACACCGAGCAACACACAAAAAAGACCTCCAAGGAAGCAACCAAGTGCAAAACCCCTTTTGAATTCATGGCGCGTGTTTCCGCGGATTCCGTAAACGTGAACGTGAACAAACAATCCGCACCCGTTAATAGGAAGGAAGTAGCGGAGGATGCCTTTGCCCAGTGGGTTGTTAGCTTACCCGTTTGCGTTCGTTGTGCTCTTGCGCGTTGTTTTTTTTCTTCTTCATCCAGCTCTGCTCATCTCTATTTATGTCGATTGGCGTCGTTTTGTGGTTTGGTTCGCCTGATAACGAAGCCAGCGAAAGGTGGCCACAGTAAGTGGGAAACGCCGCGCAGCGTATTGAGACTGCACAGCACAGTTTAACAAGCGGAAGTCGGGTTTTGGGTGTGTTTTTGGTGCTTTGTACAAAAGGTAAGCAATAGCAGATGTTAGTTTTTGGGCGGTTCGAATGTTGTTTTTCTCTGTTCTGTTTTTGGTCGTAATTTTAACGAACAATTGCAATAGTTTTTGCTCGGTGAAGCAGAAAGCAGAAAAAATGAGGAGGAATAAAGGGGCTGTACTAGAACGATTTTATTTGATAATTCTGTACCCTTCGTGAAAGCTTCTTCAAGCTTTTTAGTAAGCGTTTCGTGGATTGCAATAGGAATTGCCATCATTCTTTTATGGCAATTGTGGCGTTAATATACTTGAACTGTCACTCACGACATCCCACCATTTGCTCGATGTAACAATGTGATGGCTAATTGCTGTTTCATATAAATGTCTCATCTCGTAACAGATTTCTGAGCTGTAAGCTCTTTCAATTATCAAAAAAAAAAAAACCCCTCGCAAAAAAGGACCCAAAAGCAAAGGAATTCCGGTTGAGCTTCAAGTTTTCTCCTGGAAGCAAGTCGTTGGACTATGATGCTTTCCAGCAATATACTCCGTTCGAAATGGATTTCCACCAGCACGAGGAATGCGAAAAAGAAAGGTAAAATAATGGAAATTTAAAGTATTTTTAATAAAACTTGTCACCATCAGCATCACGCGGCAGGCAGGCAGCTACCCCGGCACAAGGAATCCCGGAACTTAGTCTTATTATCTACGGCCCGAAAAGCACGCAAAAGCTGGCACGCAACGGTGAACGGCAGCAGTAGAAGAAGCTGCTCCATCACTTGGAGGAGGTGTTAATCTTTCATTAAAATGTCATAAGTTGTGCTGCTGCTGCTGCTGCATCGGGGATGGTGCTTTGTTTGGGGTGGACATTTTAGTCGTAAAAAAGAGCTTATTGTATTCTCGTTTTTTACGCAAGAAATGGTTTGTAGATTTCTTTTTTTATTGTAAATTTTATCACGCAAGTATGGAATGTGGAGAAGCTATTTTGGGTTCGCTATGTAAGAGAATGTGTGGTAGATTTTTAATTGATTGAATTCTTCTTACGCTTTCTATTTTAATTCATTTGTAAATGCATAAGTAAATGTTTCTTTCCTTACTAAAGTGGCAAATGTGCTGGTCCTAGTAACAACATTTGCATCGAAAGTGATTTCTTTCTGGGTCCACAGACCAAAAGTAAAATATTCATGGCAGCACCGTAAACGACCGTCGTAAAGCTATTCGAACGAGACAAGAATGCCCATAAACGTAGCCATCGTGACGATAACTCCCAAAATGGCGATTAGAGTTAATCAGAGTTCCGCGTCGGACCACATCGTACCACGGGCCAGTGCTCGCTCTCTCTCTCACTCTCACTCGTTCTATGGCCGAGTATTATCCCATTCACAAAAGCATGAAACATTTTGCTTCACCTCCCAAAACGATGATCGTTTCACTGCCACAATAAAACAGAAATTAACCTCAGTTAGAGGACAGTGAACCTGGTCATAAGAATGTGCCGTTTCGATACCAGATTCGTTGCTGGTGTTTCGCGCACATTAAATGGATGCGAAAAAAAGGGAGTTTTTGTTTTCTGATAATGTGCAAGTGTGTGAAAAGTGATGAAAATAAGAATTAAGTACCAAAACAAACAAGATAAAGCTTAAAAGATGTTTGGTAAGTTTGTATATAAAAGGATACAACTGAATAGAATAAGAAAGATATAAAAATCAAAGTGTATGTTGAAGTAAATGAGAAAATGAAAATAAACGAATGTTTCAAATAGAAATAAACAGTAATGAAGTATTCAAAAGGATAAAAACTATTGGAAAAGACGGCTTTGGAGTAGGTAAGCGTAATTTTAACATTTAAAAATTAAAGAAAGTAACCTAAAGTGACAGTTTTTGATGATGTTATGTATCTTTAAGAAGGAAAGAATCAATAAGGAGACATTTGACAAGATAACACGTATGAAAATAGGAGTAAATTATAAATTTAGAAAATGTTTAAATTGAATAGTGGAAAAGATAGTTGAAATAAGTAAGACATGAGACAACATATAAGAAAAACGAAAGTAGAAAAAAGTTTCTGATAGCAACAAAACGAAAAAGAAAATGATTTGACATAAAAGAAAACGCTATCAAACGTGAAACAAACTTTTAGAACTGATCACACAAGAAACATTTGAACAAGAAATTGCATTAGTCATAAGAAGTAGATACCGTTCAAGCACACACATAGTTGATCCAAAGAAAAGGACCAAACAAAAAGCAAAAAAAGGCTGTAATTGTATAGTAAACAACAATACACTGACATCCACCGAAGCGAGAAACCCGACCAGCGATCCCGGTGCTATGGGATCGCATGAAAGATGAATCCATTGCCAATCAGATTGGATGTAAGAAGGATGGTATTCTTCAGCGGAAACCTCGAACATACACTTTATGTCACCCGGAGACTGGTAAGCAGGATTTCCGATAAGACGACCACCGGTTGTATGGCTGTGGAAGCCAAGGAAGCCAAGCAAGGCAACGAGCAACTACGGAAGACAATTTCATTTTGTACAATTTTCGCAATCATCGTAAGAATCGGTCTGGCCCCGGACATGGGTTGGGAAGGGGGAGGGCATCTATGTCCTCCGGAAGAGATGCGGAAACCGCCCCCGGTCCACGTGACGAATGTGTACAGCCGAATTCGTTTAAGGCAGCAACCGAGATTCCGAAAAATGGGATCGGATGTCCTGTTCGGGCTGGGCTGGGCCACACACTGTCGAACGTGCTCGGAATTCGGTTATGGTTCCCATTTCCAATGATCAATGTGTACGGTGTTCTTCTGCCTGTGTTCCACCTGTGCTGTGGTTGAGGTGCGGAAGCGAAAAGGAAGGGACAAGAAAGAGCAAGCGAAGGCGAGGAAAATATTTCGATAACAAATTTGTACCATGATGGATGATGGCGCCACGGTTAAAGGATAATCCGTGGCACGGCCCCGACCGGCTCGGAATGATCCTTTTTGACCACACAAAACAAAACACCCAGTTGAACCTTTATTTGTGGATGTTGGGACTGGGAAGGCAGCAGAAGGTCTGTAGGTAAATATTTTAACCACAAGGTTTGGTGTGGTTTTGTGCGAAAGGAAATGCGGACAGGGTTAGTCGGGAAGCTATTAACTAGCGAGAAAAGGGTCTCGTGGTATGAATAGGGAAGGCCAAACGTTGAATGCTAAACGAATCTCCTGGTTGAGGTTGGTATGGGAGTTTTTAAATATTTAGAAACTAGAGTTTAAGCTCGATTGTATGTATGCGCAAGAGTATGAAACGTAGTTGTAATATATTTATGACAACACACCCTTTGCTGATGTCATCTTACCTTGTGCACTTGACACAACGTTTCGGTCGTTTGCAACGCCAAGGTTGAGTAACCCACTCGGCAACTACTTGCCATCTTGGTGAACTTTTCGCGTAGTGACATCATTGCTTGAGTGCTCCAACACGCTGCTCCAACGGCGGAAGTTGCGTTTTGAGAGAGAAAAAAAAGGGATAAAGTTCGCCTGGCAGACGTTCAAGTGGAAGCTGTCGGGAAAGCAATTGATTGAAAATTGCGGTGCAAGTTATGGGTACCTCCCCAGAGCGGGAAAATGAAAGTACTTTGACGATGGAGAAAGTCTGGTGCGCTGTGGTGAAGCCAAGATTAATAAAGATGCAAATTCATGGCACCTCCTTATCGGGTGGAATCGTGCTGGGCGTGAAAATTACGATAGTGATTGTGCTGAGATTGTGAAATGGGAAGCTGCAGTGAATTTGTACAACCTAGAAGCTGTGTGATTACAGTGTCTTGTTCGCTCAAGGCGCTCAAGAAAAGCTTTGGCTTGGAGTGTTTCTATCGAGTGTATGGGATCTAGTTGCTATAAAAAAGGATAACAAATACTTACTACACCAAGGACAAAAGCAACCTAATCACTGTTCGGTGTTATCTTTTAATAAGCAAAGTTATTAGACACACTCGTCTCATCCGCAACGGTTCAAATTAATCGTGTGCGCGCTACACGATATCCTAAGGAATGGGACAAAAATCACTTAAAACGTGAAATAGCCCAAAGAAGCCAAGAGGGCACTGGCGAAATAAATCACGACCACCATCCCGCTGATTATGTCCGATGAGCAGAGAATGGTCGTTCGATCTACGGTATCAGCGATGGTGGTAAAAAGTCCCTCCCCCCACCCAGACCCGGACGGCAATCGATCTCCATCTGCAGCGAACGACGCACCATAAATAACTCACTCAAGACGACGGCTTGCTGATAATTTCGGCCATTTCGTTAATTTTCGGGGTGCGTCGGATGCATCGAACGCGAGAGATTTGTAACGCTCGGATAGTGGTAGTGGATGGGCGCCTGGTTTAGTCCAGACCCGGCCAGTTGATCGTTGGACATTAATTAGCCTCCGCTCCGGTCGGTGTACGCATTCGCTTTCGGGGTTCGCGTGTTATCAGCCGGTTTGATGGCAGGCCATCGGCAACCCAATCTCGGCACTAAAAATTAATAACCACAAATTGTGGACGATGCTTTACAGCTTCTAATCGGATGTATTTGACCATCCCGCTGATTATGTCCGATGAGCAGAGAATGGTCGTTCGATCTACGGTATCAGCGATGGTGGTAAAAAGTCCCGCCCCACCCGCACGGCAATCGATCTCCATCTGCAGCGAACGACGCACCATAAATAACTCACTCAAGACGACGGCTTGCTGATAATTTCGGCCATTTCGTTAATTTTCGGGGTGCGTCGGATGCATCGAACGCGAGAGATTTGTAACGCTCGGATAGTGGTAGTGGATGGGCGCCTGGTTTAGTCCAGACCCGGCCAGTTGATCGTTGGACATTAATTAGCCTCCGCTCCGGTCGGTGTACGCATTCGCTTTCGGGGTTCGCGTGTTATCAGCCGGTTTGATGGCAGGCCATCGGCAACCCAATCTCGGCACTAAAAATTAATAACCACAAATTGTGGACGATGCTTTACAGCTTCTAATCGGATGTATTTGTGGAGCTTTATGGTGCGTTGTGGCGGTGAAAGCATGCCTTTTTTGGGTGGTTTACGTTGACACCGATGACTTGGGGTGACGTAGAGCTGAGGAACAAAATAAAATAATTTAAGAAACATTAAGAATATTGCAAAAATTGTGGGTTTAAGAAGTAATTCTTGACTCTTTCACGGCTTTCAATTGAGTCTCAGCAAGAACGACTCTTCTTAACAATAGAGCTCTAATCTTCTGGCATTTGTTGTAAGCTCAACAATTCGAATTCTACGCATGTTTGGCACTAAACAAAGATAAGCCATTGAGATAAGAGTGAGACATTTTAATGTATTAAAGTAAACTACACATATTATGTTCCTAACTTATCTTGAACGCTTTAAAGTCTTCCGTAACGAAAGCCCTGGACGAAAATTACGACGATTTTTTGTATCCTTAAGTGAAACCCCCGAACCATATCATCCAAAAGCTCACCCTTCCTTAAGCGTGAGCGAGATTCATTCGCACAGATAAATAGGCGGCCAAAGCAAGCTACGTTGGATGCTGGAAACACCATTAAAACTGGTTCGGAATCAATTGGTGTGTGTCTTCGAGTTTTCACGCACCACCCCTTTTCCTGGCGCCCTGAAAGTAGAGCGAACGCTTACACACCATTCCCTTATCGCATACTATAAATTTAACGACTTGATTAGCCCGAACCTCCAACGTTTTGTACCAGGCTGTTTCCACATTCTTCGGTTCATTAATTTCGCGGCACGTATCGAGCACCGTGTTGGCCGGGGGGATTGGGACAGGGGCCCGCAGTACACCGAGGAGTTTGAAATTAAATTTCTTTCACTACCATATTAATGCATTCCTTTTATGGATTTTGCTCGAGTGCGCTCGTGTTCCGATTTGCCCCGATGCTCGATGGATGCCGCAAAAACGGGTGGCGCTTTGTTTCATTAATATCTGCACGTATCGATTTAACTGGTGTGTCCCGGGGACATTCTGTGTGTGTAGCCGGGTTTTGTGGTTTGTCACAGCACGGGCTACATAAGATGCCCGAGATTTATCGTTTTGCGTTTTGCCTTTGGTTCAATCTAAATTTAATTACTAGTTTTAATTAATACGACTCGGTACAAGTGATTGTGCGCTGCAGCGCAGAATTCTCCGTTCCGCAGCGATGTATGCAGAACCGAGATGTGGAGATTGTTTTCTGCGAAATTGCTACATGTTGGAGGTTGGAGCGTACGAGCAGAAATGGTTAGTAATAATAAGTTTGGTCTCAATTAAAAAGCTTGTTTTGCAGTTAAATATGTGAATCTACTTTTTTTTCACTGTTCTATTTTTATAAGTAGGTTCTGTAGAATAATTTAGAATTATTCTGCATTTCCTCAAGGTCAATCCGGCTTACTAGATTTTTTGTTATATGACGTAGAAGTTCGTCAGTACTTGATATGCGAGAAGAGTTCGGATTCAAAGTCCTGGTTTGTGAGAGTTTGGTTTACGATGTGTCCTCCATATATTCCGCCTTGTATTTAGAGGCTTATTTCCTTCATTTAGGATAGAGTCCAGGTCTCAGCGGCGTATATTAGTACTGTGCGACGACTTCGAAAGTACGATCACGTATTTGTCCATCCTGTGGTATGTTTCTGTTGCATAGTAGAGGCTCAAACTGATTAAGTCGCGAAGTCAGCAGCGTATGCAGATAATCTGGATTGACTTAAAGAAGATGGAGCTCGAAGTTTCCATCGCCGATTCTCGAATGACTCTCTCTGACGTCGTATTGAAGAAGAGACAGGCAAGTCCTACTTCCGTGCTCCTACTCTTGATCCACCCTGATACTGATGATATCAAGATGATTCCAAGATGTAGATTATGATTTGGTAGGATTCTTTTGAGTTATTTGCAAACTCTTTTATATCTTTTTTCGTAAAACTCATTGCAATTCCCTCAATCTTTTTCCCAAGAGAGACATCCTTCCTAGCAAAGAAATAACCTTTCCACAGGCACAATATATTAAATGGAAACCATTTGAACAACCATAGGCTGAGGGTGATTGAAATCTGACTCCGAACCACACAGCCACAAAGAGCAAGTGACATCACTTCATCCCTTGAGGGTTCAACTGCCGACAGAATTCTCCTCACAAGCATTCCCTGGAGAGTTGCGGACGCGCAGTTAGGGGAAGAAAAACATCGAGGGAAAAGATTTCATTACTGGTGTGATTGGTGAATGGTGACAGATGATGTACGAGAAATTAACATCTTGTTTTCCAAACAGGATTCCGAATCTATTCGAATGCAATTTTTGTATGTGAAACACTTTTATTAGACTTTAATTGTTGAAGGAATGTATGCGTTTTTTGTGTATGCAGTTTGATAAAGCTTCCATCCACTACCTTAATCAATGATAAACACACAAAACTACACGCCAGCACTCCAAACGCCACCAGCAATCTGTGTCACCGGCGACCGGCGCTTAACTTCCCAAACGTCCCCGGGGCGCACCGGGATGTTAGACATCATCCATCAAAAAGTTTTTCCGAAAAACGACGCACGGAACTAGGACGCTCTGGCAAAAGCCGTTCGTACAAGTACAATTCAAATGAAACGTATGTCCGTATTGTTAAACGACAACCGAGGCTACTGGGCGCGGAGGCTACCGGTAGATGCGGTAGATGCAAAATTAAATCAACGTGTGTGTTCTTGGCCAACCCACCCCATCGATGGATGTGTGTGTGGGTGTGTGTGGGTGTGTGAGAGAGAGATAGAGAGAGTGGGAGGAAGTACACAATGTGCATTATTGATAGCTTTTATATGAAAATTAAATTTATCATTCAACAGAGGGAAAAACAGTTCTACATTTAGCTCTTCATTCTCGTCGCTCTCTCTCGCATCGTACGTCTCTCTCTCGTTCTCTCTCCCAGTCTGGCCTGCTTTCTCATCCATCGCACGTGGGAAATATTCGGAATGAAAACTTTCCCGATTGCGGGCCACGCTGGGTGGTGCGCGGCAAAGCACGAGCGTCGGACCACAGACTTTCGGTCAGCCAAAGTGGCGTCACTAAATTCTTTGCATGGTTTGGTTGGCGTTTGTGGCACGGAAAGGGTGGTGGTGTTAGGTGGAAAAGGGTGGTTGGGTGGGTGCGAAAAAGGAAAACACTGAAGCTGACAGTGTGTCCTTTGACCCATAAATCAAATACTCGTGTCATCTTTATTCATCAGTGTCTATTCCACCAGAGCTTTTCGCTTCTGACATGCGACATGCGTGACGCATAAAAACATCGTTCTGTTAGATTATTTTTTGCTTCTCGTTTTTTTTTCGGTCCCGGTCCTCTTTAATGTTTGCCGGTTCGATTCTGTATTTAGTTTTAGCAACAAAAACAGAGAGAAAAAAAAGCATAGCAAAACTAGTACCACGAAAGGCAGTGTTAGTGGCAGCGGTCTCGAAGTTTTGGTATGCGAAAGCGGAGCAGCCTCGGGCTGAGTGGGGGTTGTGGTTTTTGTACGTGTTTGAAAACTTGTTTCCAGGTCGTGAGAAAAGTTCACTCCCGTCACTCACGTCACTGCACACCGGGAACAAACTGTTTTCGTTGCCATTTCGTTCCACAACCAATGCATTGACATTGATTGCGTCAGCAGAGAATTATGGGGCACGCACCGTTGCTGTAGCAAATCAAGCTGGCGAGTTGCGTTCTGGCAGAAGAATATGGTACCACTGTACAAATCAAAGCCTCACAATATAATAAAGAAGCGTAAATTATATCTAGCATTGTGTGTCGAAGACAACCCACACACGTTCGGGTAAGAGTGCTTCGGGGAAAATGTGACGTTTCCCGATACACAGTGCTGAACTCATAATTGATGACGCTTGTAAGGCGTCAGGGAAAGCAACACAATTCCGGGATCAGCACACTGGAACCGGCCGGTTAACGATAAGCAGCGAGCGAGCACGAATGCTCGTGGGACAGAATCGCCATCCATCATCGGAGTAATGAAACACACATGAAAATATCGTCCGTACTGAACCGTTTGACCAGCGATTGCCGGTTTACGGGGTTTTACATCGATGGCGGGGGGACATCATCGAAAAGTGTCCTTTGTTTGCGTGTCGCTGTCAAGGGTGGAAATTTCCTGGCGTGAATGTAACGAAATCGGATACCAGTTCCGAAATCTTTCGTTGTATTGTGATTTATTTAGATTTATGGTGGTGTTTTTTCCCGATTGAATCGTTGATAATTTATATTTTTATTTGCTTTAGATGCATCATTAAATTTAACAAGCTTAATGTCTCTCCAGATATTAAGGACCAAGCTATTTTTCTTTACTTTCTAATGTAGATTATCTTCTCTGGAGCAAATCAAATCTTTTGTGTGTTAGTTTTCTCGCTTGACCTACATTTATTGTTTCTACAGGATTATTTTTCTCCTGGAATAGGATAAAATCTAATACAAAACCGTTGCTCAGAATAATCCTTTGTTCTTTAGAAGTCTGGCACATGCTCTACCCGACTGTAAAAACATAAAACCAATTTACTCCTTCTTTGTTCTTTCTATCTCTACCGTCCATTGAAGTGGAAAGTGTTGCTGTTTTTTTTTATTTAAATCTATTAAAATAAAATCATCCACTTGTACCGTGTGGTGGCACGGTTGAATGATCCAATCAATTAGTTTTATGAAAGATGGACAAAGATGCAGACCGGTTTGAATGCTGTTGCTGGGAACGATTATACCGACCCATCAGCAGCATCATCGGGCTTTTGTGATGCGCCAGGAGCATAATTAAATCCAAGCAATGGCTTTTGTAATTTTAGTAGCTTGTAAAACAAAGAACGTTTGCGGTGGACAGGTAACACTGGGCCACTTTGTGTAGACCGATAACACACAGCGGGGCCCGACTAAGAAGATCAGGTGCTATTATTGTTTTTATCAGGCGACGTGCAAGAACTGCGCCTCGATGATTGATTAATGGGAACGACCGATCAAATCGGTTGGTATGAAGCGGTGCATGAAGATGGAGACTGTGTGGTGAGAATGCAGTCGAGCGTGTGGAGTTAGTTTAGCTTGTGTTGAACAGCTTATTAAGCAGACTTGAAAGAGGGCGAGAAAAAGGTGATGTGAAAACTATTTTTATTTAATTTTCTTACCAACGAATGTAGTGTGGTTCCTCAAAAATCATTTATCAAACCGCTTCTATCATCCGTCAAACAATCTTCATCTCACGAACATGCAATTCCGTCAATGGAAGGCTTGCGCCCCTGTCAAGTGTTTAAAAAGCCAATGAACTAAAGAAAAACCTCGGTCATCATCGACGTCAGAACTTGGCTGATTTTTATCAGCAATAGAGGCTGCCAAAAAAAGGGATAAAAGCAGACCGTCCTTACCCGTACACTGTGTACATTGTTTTCATTTCATCACTTCCGGCCAACGGTTTTTGTTGGGTAAAATTGTACCAAAGAGCGAGAGAGTGTGTGAGAGAGAGAAGCGAACCGTACATCAAACCGGTCGACAACGTTCCGCATTCAATTTTTCATTCTCAATTGGGCGAAGGTGTCGGTGAGTTAACATCTCATAAATCATCGTGCTGCAGAAATTGATTGCCTGTTTCCGATAGATGGGCCGGTCGATGGTGGCCTGATTTGTGCCATTGGTTTAGCACTCCGGTTTTTGTTGGGGCATGCCATTGACAGGCGTTTGAAGTAATGGGTTAAGGATCATATTTTTTAAGTTTTTAAATCTGATTTAGATTATTTGAGAAGAAATCCGTTTGAAAAGATAAATCTCTTAATCGTAATATAATACCATAAAGTACGTGTACTTAGTATCCAGAATTACCATCAAAATCTCCCATTTTCTTCAATCAGCATTGAGAAACCGCCTTTTTCAATCAGCTATTCATCGGCCCCTTTTTCTGTTGCGAGACAAATTTACTGCCTTTCACGAACGTTTTCACCAGCCCGGGCTTCGGTGCGTAACGCACAATGCTCAGTGTATGTGATTATGGTCACGTGCTATAAAAAAAAAAAAAGTACGACACCATTAGAGTGTTGGGGGCGAATCCCTCGCGAAAACGAAGGATACAAAAATGTAAATAAGGATACAGCACCGAAAAGGGTAAGAACAGCCGTTGGAGCGAGCATATAAAGAAGGGAAATAAATCGAAATGGTGTTACAATTCGAAATCAATGTAAGATTTCTTGGCAGTTTCCATACGCGGTAGGGTCGTATCTATTTTAATATTTATTCTACGGATTATCGGGCTATCGAATCGAATATCGTAACCTCGGTGTTCGGTTTGTGTAGGAGTACGGTGCTGCCCCGCATCATCATCATCATCATCAGTTTGGGTGGCAATTCCGTTAAAGCCTTCCATCCGTACTGCTGACCCAATCAGTTGAGGTTTTTGTGGAGATGCCGGTGCATAACCTTCAAGATTGGGTTAAAATATTAGGGGTTTGTTTCCCGAATCTCGTATTGTTATACTGGCCGGCTGTACAAAAGGTGAACGAGCCATTTAGCTGTTTACTATGGGCGTGATTTGAGTGGAGAGATTGAAAGCGCAAAGGCTAAACAGCCGGCATGGATATTGTGGCATAAAGATGCGTGATAACGTGTCAATTTGATGTTTGAATATATTTATCATGGAACCGAGAACTTGGATGTACTACTTACTTGGTAATACTTCGCACATTTTTACGTTAATACTTAAACCAGTTAATACTTGTGAATTGATCTCAAATGCCATCTGAACCGTAGATACCGAGATCCTTCTAATTGGCTATCTGATGCATCTCTTGTTAAGGGAACCAGAAATTACAATGCCAAGATCTCTGAAGTTCATAATGTCGTTGATGCAAGCAATCAGCAATCTAATTGAAATACTTTATTATCTAGAGCACTTAATATAAAATACAAAAATAAAGAAAGATATGTGAGAAAGTCTAGATTCTCTAGTCTAGAAGACTGACGGGGGAAAGTTCTGTTTTCCCTTTCCCACAGCACACATGCGGTAGAGCACAAACATTCCAAACGTTACATTTGATAGGTTTTACAATGGTTTTTATTAAGTTAAAATAATCCCTGTCGTTAAGATGTCGCCCTGATGTCCCGCTCCCCAACTGCGTCACAATGCTGTACCAGCAACGCTCTAGAAACCTGAAACACGCTCCACACTAACCTGTAAGACGCCGTGAAAAGTGACATCCAATTTACTAGCAAATATACTTGCCACCGCATCGCACCGTACCGTACCATGGCTGTGTTCCTCCGTGTTTGTAAGGAAGTTCAGCCGTTTAAGCTCTTCTCATCAGTTAGAATATTTAAGGTGCTAAATGAGCGTGATACCGAAACAATGAAAAATGAAGCACGTACCGGTACGCCATCACACACACACACCGTAGGTTTCAGCACACGGATAATGTGTGTGTTCCATAGTTCGGGAAATTCGTTGAACTGCACCGAGACCCCGCAATTAATCATGCCGAGATTGCCGACTGACTTTACGTCCTACCGAGAACGGGGCGGATCGACGGTGGAGCAATAATGTTGCTGCTGGATGGGAGCAACGTGCCGTTAACGAAGGCGCTGGTGTACACCTTAATCAACGGTAAGTCGTCGGTGAGTCGAGCCCTGACGGAAAAGCCGAAAGACAAGTGCTCTGATTACTCTCCTTTTGCGCACGAAATCGCAGCGTATTTAGAAGCAGTGTACCGTGGGCTGTTGTACAGGGTGACACAAACACATAGCCCCAACAATTAGTTGTTTAAAGCATTAAATCTGGAGTTTAGCTGTCGGATGATGTTGCTTTCGAACAGGTATACTATTAATCAAAAGTTTAGGTAAAGGAACATCATCATCGTCCAAGAAAGCTGAGAAGAAGAATTCAATTTTGGGGGAAAGAAGACAGTAGTATCACCCTGTGCAATTCACTCCTCAATAAATAATCCTAGAAAATAAGATCCTTTTCTTCTGAAGCGGGTGGGTGTATATTTGCTGCGCTTCGTTACGGGGTTGGTCTGAAGACTTAGATGCTTTGCACGTTGGTTCTAGGATGGAATCGTTAGTTTCAGATTTAGCGTCGGAGCTAACTCATAGAAAATAGAGCATGCTGAGTGTGCTTCCGCTGCTCTAATACTATTAGGCTAGGCGCAGCATCTTTAGAAATTAATTTGTTGATGAACGTGCTTCATAAGAATCCTTTCCAATATAATATTTTGCATCGAAAGGATATTCAAACAAATACCGTAAAACTGTCCCACAAAAAAATCTTACAATGTTGGTGTGCTATAATATTCACCCTCCGCAACTCTCATTTGCACCTGCACACGCAACATGAAAGAAACACACAACAAAGCTTCCGAGAAAAAGGGGAACCGGTTGTCCTACACGTGTATGGGGATACCCGTCCCGATGCCTAGGATTCGATTCGCTGTATGTTTTGCGAGTATCACTTGTCGCGACTGCAAACAGCGCACATCGCACATCGCCGATGAATGGTTTCCGCTTGTGGTAACTGATCCGTGAAACTATACGCTCAAACCACACCGTGCAAGTTAACGTGTCTGTGGACGCGCGTACCGGCTGCATTTCACAACCTGGGGAGCAAAGTTTTTTGTTTTGTTTGCGCTCTCGCTCCCGATGATAGTTTGTTTGCATCGTGGCAAACTCACGCGTGTGCTTCATTACGTCCTACGGTCTCGCTGGTGTTCGATGAGCCGGAATTGTTTGGTGAAATGTATCGGAGGTGGTCGTGCTGGTTAGTATCGGCTGGAATGCATATCACGCACACGCGTCAAGGATAATTGAGCCTTGGCACTGTGCAAAGATAAAAAGGCACATCGGCACTGGGTATGGGGATGTTCTGATGGTACGGTAGGCTTCATGAGTGTAATGGTTTGCTGTGGAAGGATGTGTAAAATAGTGGAAAAATCTGTAGACCAAGAATCAGTGCATGGTTGAATTTGTACTTTATCTTCAATATCTTCTGTTGAAGTGTCATTCGAATCTTTCGACGGCAGAAGTATAAACTTAGCTGTTCAACTAGATTATGCTATAAAAAAAAAGGATTTATAGCAAATATTTAGAATTTTGATTGAAGTGAAGAATTCGGAAGTCTTTCGGAATATTTTTGTGCATCGAAATTGTTTCTTCTTCTGCTATCAACCTGATACGTTATCCCGGTCAACTGATGGCTTAATAGACTTATTGATATCACGCAGTTAGACATTCAGTCTTCAATACAAAGTTGTTGAAACCTATTGAAAATCTGTAACCGATCAGGCGCTACAATATCCCAGGAGCTCCACTTACCACTCCATCTAAGGTTGGGCCTACCACGTAGCTTCTGTCCATGTGAAGGGCGTAAAAGTTTCAAATTACAGTTCACATGCTGGGTCATCAGGCACTATTCCCATAACATTCTGGAGTTTGAAAAGTCTAATAAACAGCTCAATTGAGAGATCATCGTCCAAAGATCACCCAGAGGGATCAACAATCCTTCTAAGCATCTAGCTCTTGAACAGGGCTTAGAGGAACTAAGCTGGAACCCTCATGACTTTCATGGCTCGTGGACCGTTTAAAGATAGATTAATTTGCTTAGCTTGCCTATACTATGCACCGTCTCGGATGCCTTGTATAATGACTAACTTTCAGTGAAGAATATTGGAGACTTCTTGCCTCAAGGCACAAAGGCACAAATTAATGCTTAGTTGAGCTTAAATTTTATCTTAAAGTCAATTTTAAATCCTCACCATTTTATGCTTTTATTTCCTGAAGCATGACATTCATTGTGCTATTGAAACTACGCTTTTATCGAGCTTAAACCCATTTTACTGTCACAAATACTACAACGACTGCTGCAAATGAACCCATAAATAATAGAAGATGAATCACTTTCGCTTCTAAAAAGACCTTAAATCTGGAAGTTCATTTCTAAGAACGCTTGTTCTTCTAGAAACCGGGTTTACAAGATGCAATAAGCCCTCCTATGTGCCATCCACCAACCGAGAGCAATGTCGTAAATCTTTTTTTCCCCGGGTGAAAAGTCCCAGGAACATAACGCCTGTAATCACAGCCACTCCGGAACGGGGCTGTATGTAGTGCGCGCCTGCTGCTCGGCTGTTGACAGTATTTATTCGAGATCGCACCTCATCGCACATAGCCCCTCTCTCCAGGTCGGTAAAGTATCGTTTGACCGCAATAAATCCGTGGCATATTTACAGCCACAAATTCTCTGCCCCGAATAATGTGTTTGTGTGTACGGGTTATATGGAAGAGTTGCTCCATTGTCCACGGCACATGCAAATGCATTCGCTACAACATTCGATGGTGAAAGCACCGATGATGGAGTACCAAACGGCACCGGCAAATGCAGAGTGCTTACGTGTCGTTAGTAGGATAAATTTCCCCTGATAAAGAAACGCATCCAGCAGCACCGTTAAAGGAGGGACCGAATAAGATTTCTGGTTTTACATATTGGACACTTTGTTGGTGTCGTTGAAGGTGCAGCTCTTGTTGAGCGGTTTTGGTAAGGAATTTCTTCAAATTAAGTACGCACTTTCGGATCACAGATGTAGCTGAAGATGTCCGTCATTATCCAACAAGTGTTTGCTTTGGATTCTTTCGAAAATCTTTCGAAGCTTCCAAAAATTTGTGACGGGCCCGTCACAGACAACCCCTAAAGCACGGATAGAATAATTACACATCCTTTCCGGTTTGTGTTTTGGCTTGCCTTCCACTCCAATGACGTCGAGTAAAAAAAACGTGAAGAGAAACAACTTCTGCTTACAGGAACATTCCACTCCATTTTAGTCGTTTTCATCTGCTATTTATGAAACCCATTTGTTAGGTAGGGTGGGCGACATTTTGTGCAATGACACACCCGAAAGCCTTTCGGCTACGGGCCGGGTAAAATTGACTCTCGTCAGAGACGGGTCCGGATTGGAATCGTTTTCCAGAAGTAGCAATTTTGGACTGTGGAGTGGTATTGTCCACCACGCTCCACCGGTCTCTCCCACATACTCTCGGCATGACATCCGGACGGCGTAGAGATGGGGACCTCGTTCGCCAAAGGGCATCCTATCTCTCAGCATCCTATCAAAGAAAGTGAAAAGGATTAAACCAAATAGCTGGAGGATATTTAACGAAGACACTGAGATTGAACTGAGCTCGCTCAAGTGTGTGTGAGGCAAAATGGGAGAC
Organism: Anopheles maculatus; assembly: GCA_002091835.1. Lineage (NCBI taxonomy): Eukaryota > Metazoa > Arthropoda > Insecta > Diptera > Culicidae > Anopheles > Anopheles maculatus. The sequence continues at coordinate 298,223 of KZ061664.1, read as the reverse complement.
TTCGGTTTTCGATGCTGAATCATGCCATTTTCATTCCAGACTGGTCTAGACTTCAGATTAGGAATAGTGAAAGGAGCCTTTGTGTGGCGTTGAGCGATTTGCTTCCGGGTCAATCCGGGGTGGGGCCGGATATTCCATTTTGATTTGCATTTGAAGCTTTGAATGTCAAAAATATGAAAAATTGTGTATTAAACTTTAAGAGTGTTAGTGAACAGTAAACAACCAATCAAACAGACCACCAATTTTGGGTTAATAAGACCTTTAACAACCTTTAATAGGCATCTTTCCGATCTGTCAGTTGGCGATATGCTGTCAGAGCTGTCAATTTATTATAGCATCCGGAACAAGGAGGCGAGGTGGTCTGGTAGCTATCATAGAAAGTCCGAAATGGCAGTCTGAGCCCTCTCGAGTTTTGTAGGGTCAAAGCTGAAGAAGACAATAAGACTCAATTGCGATTGCTGTAACTGTCACAATTAAAAATGAGGCTATATAACCTCAATAAATCCGTTTTACATTATTTCTTTCTCACAAAAACATCCCATTTAGACTTATCTTGGACCAGTTTGCCGCGACAATTGCTATTGTTACGTTTTCTACCAGCAAAGGCCATCCGAAGAGGCTTCAGACTGCCTTCTGTGTGCTTCAAAATTCCAGCACAACCACCACAAGTAGCTTGATTTGGGCTTCCTGTGCTGAAGGGGGTCAAGTCGTCAGTCTTCGTGGCATAATGGCAAGGATCTTCTCGGTGCTCCGTTGTGCGAGTTGCACGAGTTGAAAAGTTTCCTTCCAAGTGCAGCCAGCCAATGGTGGATGTAACACACGGTTGTTGTAGTGGTTTAATTTTATGGCAGCGGAAGTCAAGCACTATGCTGTGTGTATGTGTATGTGTGTGTGTTGCTGGTGAAGTTTATAGATGTTAAGATACTGAAAAACTATATATCTCTCTCGCTCACGCTCGCTCGGTTGAGTTATTCTGGCTGCACATGGAAACATTCTCCGAAACATGCATTGAGGCAAGTAGTTTTCTAACGAATAAAAAACACAGAAGCAGAGGTACGCTCATGATTTCATGAAAAGTTTTCTATTATTTGTGTACTTAAAATTGGAGGGGGGAAAAGTACCCGGGTGGTACGATAAAGCACACGGCTACTCACGTTTCTGTTCGTTGATTACAATCGTGACCACAGCAGAAAAAGGTTGAATAGTGGCGGCTGGTTTTTTCTTTCGTCTGAGGACGTCCACAACGAGTCAAATGGGCAGCTCCGTGTGTGTGTGTGTGTGTGTGTGCGAGGTAAGTAAGTTCGTTCAGGCAGTAGTACTACACCGATTGCATAATCCTGCCAGCAGGAACAAAAACCCCCAACAAGCAGAGATGCAGCAGAATACCTTCATTTTTGCTAGTTCTCCTTCGCTGCACATCTTGATTCTCCAATATTTACTCTACCATGTGCACATCACAATCTACTGTCTACTTATTGACATTACTAGTTGGCAAATGTGCTTTCGCAGCACACACACACACATTCAATGAGCGCCGACCGTGCACCGGTGTTTGGAATTATCGAGAGGCACGTTTAAAATACGTGACACGGTGTGCAATCAACTGCAGCAGCGAGACATCTGCTGGCGGGCGAAAGGCACCCGAACGCACCGAAGTGATGAGCCGTACGGATAATGGTGTCTAAGCTCGGTTATACGGTGAACGAATGTCCACACCTTTGGTGAACGTTTAGTGGCACTAGCTGTTGGACATTATACGGAATATTTTCGTTTATTAAAACCTCAAAACTCTGATTGCAGTAAGGACATCATGCGCTGAACAGAGACGGGAGCGTCGAACAGGCATAACACGATGTTTAATTTGTTCCCGGTGTAATTGAACACACACACATTGCCATTGATTGTAACCGAATGTAATCCTCTATCGGTTTTCCGATTTAAAGTCTCGGCTTACCAACCGCTATCATCGCCTTGATGATGTGTTATTTCCTCATTATCGTCAAAATCGTTGTTTACCACGCATTCGTTCCCGATATTCAATGAGCTTCAATTACCGCAAGCTGATTTGTAAGGGGCCTCCCGAAATACGAAAGCCATACCCCCCCCGCTCAGAGAGCAATACCACAGGATGAACTGTTGGGGCCCCACCTTCATTACCGCCTAGGGCCCCGTAGGAGCTTGATCCGCCACTGATTCCCGGTGTAATTGAACACACACATTGCCATTGATTGTAACCGAATGTAATCCTCTATCGGTTTTCCGATTTAAAGTCTCGGCTTACCAACCGCTATCATCGCCTTGATGATGTGTTATTTCCTCATTATCGTCAAAATCGTTGTTTACCACGCATTCGTTCCCGATATTCAATGAGCTTCAATTACCGCAAGCTGATTTTACCGTGCTTTATGTCAATTCTTCGTTAAATCCATTATCACTAGCATTTGCCGAGTTGGATATTAATGTTCCAATCTGTACTACTCCCGAGTGGCGTATCAAAATTTCCAACAGGAAAATGAAATATTCTGTGTGTGTACGGTGGATGCACCGATTGAGTTTCATTCAACCAAGAAGTGCACGTTGGGCTTCACACGCTTTTGTAAACGTTTACCAATTAGTCGTCCTGTCGGTTTCCGTTGTACGTCCATTTCCGATTCGTTACGCATGTTTCATTCCGAGAAAATGCATTATCAAGGAAACGTCGATTCTAATGAACCGGTGATGCGAAGGAAACGTTGGTGACTTTTGTGATTAAAATGTTGCCCTTGTTAATACACGTCCCAGGTTAATATAATGAGAAAAATTTCCCTCTCAAATTGTAAAAACACACTCACAGACACACTGATTAAAACATCTCTTTGTTCACCAGACTCGATAGTCCTTGATGATCGATTTTAAACAGCTGCAAGAATAATCCATTCCAGTCCCAAACGTGAGGGTTGTTTTCTCCAAATTTCCAAACCCAATCTCATTAGATCTCATCTGCCTGGCTGTCCGACCGGTGGGTTGGTTGAAGCAAAACCTTCAAGTGGAACACTCACAGCCGTGTCCTTACGCCTTGGTTGGGCGAGGCGACCTATCGGCAGTTTCGACTAATCGATTCGGAAATCGGAAACAATCGCCGGAAGTTGTGAGTTTCAGGTTGCGGGAAATTAGTTCAGGTGCACAATGGCTGGAGCATCCCGAGCAACCCGAGAAAAGGAATACACACCCCCCCGAGGGGACGGATATTTGGACAAAGGTCATTGAGATTGTGTAGGATTTCCTGAGCCAACCGGACTCTCGTGCTCTCTCTCTCTCTCTCGTCGTAGGAAACGGTTTGCTGTTGCCGGACCCGGTTAAAGGCCGTACCGGAGCTAGGCCTGGGTCTTGGTGTCCGGAACCAATCGAACTTGCGTGGAACGTTTTCAGATTATAATCCAATTATAACCTAGCCGCTAACAACAATCTGGCCAGACCGGCAGAGCCGGGCAGCAGACGTGCGAGTTTGAACCGTCTGGTGGCAGCAAATTCCCTGTAGCGAACATTCTGAAGGGTCAGCCTCACCGGTCCTTACTCCCGTCAACTCTCCGGTCCGGTGTGGCATGGTAGCGCAGATTTCACTCACCGATAGGGCACAGTCGGAATGACGGCTAGAGTTTCATTGGACCTTTACTTTGACATTGATTATTATTATCTGATTTATCTGCTGTATACCGTAACCGACACAATGGCGTGTGGCAGCCCTTGGAGGTCATCAAGGATACTTTGATTTGTGTGCACTCCAGTCCGAAAAGGGGTTTGCCGACAAAAGCGGACGGACTCTCGAGCGGTTTGTATCTCGCCTTCTTCTATTCTTCCCATCCCGTGGCGCATCGGTAGCATCCATGCTGAAGCTGACTCAAATCGATGGAGCGCGATGGCAATGCGATCCCAACAATCGGGACCAAACGACACGCCGGCAATCGTTGATCCAGCACCAGCAGTAGCAGCTCGAGAGTGGTAAGCGTTTAATCGCTTTTTCTTTGGTCCATCATCGCCACTCTCAATCACCGGGCCCCAAGCGTGGAACGTTGGGAAGTCGCGCCAGCACTCACAACAGTGCCTGCCGACAGCCTGCCGAAGAGTGTTTTCGATTGTCAAGCGGCACAAGCTGTACTTGAGCTGGCTCGTGCTCTCGAAGGCCTGTTGAAAGCTGCTCCCGCATCATGCTGTTGAATGCTGCCTCCAATCGACAAGTGTCCTCAACCGTTGGCGGGGGTTTTCCTTCCCCATTGGGAAATTGAATGTTGATGAACGTGCTGTAGTCAGGAGGGTTGGGGGGGTTGAGTTTTGATCCCGCTCGTCCGCGGCTCGGG
>KZ061664.1:218949-293877 GCA_002091835.1 Anopheles maculatus | reverse complement strand
CTGCTGAATACATTGACAAATTGCAAAATGTTTCTAGATCTGGACATCTGGTCGCGTTTTCAATCGCATATACACAAGCATGCGGAGCTGTATCGGAGAATCTCCCATCCCAACTAGCCGGTACAAACAGTGTAATGAATATTTTATCGTACTTCACCTTAAAAAAACGGTTTCACAATCTTACGATATGATCCAGTGGCTTAGTACTTGCGGGAGGAATAAAAGGACAACCTTGAGCGGTTGGTTTCCTTGCATGTCTTTGACTCTTGATGAGGTGATGCACGGTTATGATGATACATCAATCGTGTTCTTTTAGCCTGAGGTGTTAAACATGGGTAGAGTGTTGAAGTATGATGACATGTTGATGCTTTGATGACACATTAATGAGATGGGCAAGATAAGAGCGAGCGAGCGCTGGATGTTCTGGACATCAAAATGGCGGCAGGATCTATTTTTAAGCTAGTGCACTGCCAATCGCTCTCTTTTGCGGAATATTTTGCGACAATAATGTTGGCATCTGTGTCTTAAAGAAAATATTTCTTCGAGGAACAATTGCGATGAAAATAATCTAAAAATGTACCTAATACTACAAAGAAGCACTAAAATTAAGAAATTAAAGTTTCTTATGAGGATATTAGCTCCAGACTCCAGAAAATAGGTGAAAAAGAGAGGAAAATGTGATAAAGGAATTATATTATTTTATACCATCCAACCGCAAGCTTTCAGCTGATTTGTTCTACAGGCTTTAGACTTCAGACTAACTGTTTTTCCTTTACCATCCAGTTCTCGGAACCATTTGCATCCAGTTCGGCCAGTTCTTTTCGTTCTCGCTCTCTCGCTTCCCAGTGCAAGCATAAACTTACGCATTTTAATTGCATTATTTGAATAATTCTCCCATATATTTTCATACACCATAGGCACACAATTATGTCAGCATGAGTTACGGCTAATGGGTCATATACTTTTAATGTAATTATTTTCCGAATGTCCGATCAATTTCCGTACTTTCTACCGTACATTTCCCTGGTGCTAGCAGCAGTTGGAAAATGGTTGGCGCCATTCCGGATCTTGCCCCCGAAAGCAGGCAATTTGTTTCCATTTGTTTTTGCTTCTCTCGCTCACTCTCTCGGTAGTTTGCTGGCTGTCCATTTCCTTTTCCTCATCTTTTCGTTCGTACTTTGGTCGAAAAATCAGAATTCTTGAGGGAGATCCTTAAATGGAATTAGAATAATTTTTCGTTCGGCCACAAAAAAACGAGCTACCACCGACGCTTGTGCCGAGAGTGCTATGAATATCCATTAATTTGGAGCACTTGACCAGCGTGTTTATGTGCTTGTGCTCAGGAGAGCGAGAACTTTAGAACAAAAAAAAAATCTGACATCTAAAGCAATATAAACATGTTTACTTATCTAAAACTTCTACCGTACCTGGCGCACTCACACACACAATCTGTTTCTGTCTGTTCGCACCCCTGCGATTCACGCACAGGACAGTGTCGGTGGCGCAATTACTCAGCACCGGGCAACAGCACGCCTCGATAAATTACCCAAATGGCAACCAAAACGCACCAATGCGGCCGGCTGCTGCTGCTGAGGCTACTTTAAATTGCATGTTTTATTGTCCGGCCCCGTTGAGATGGTGGCAGCTTGTTTCATTAAACGGAGCGTCATCCCGAACACTACCGGGCCTTGGTTAATGGGAGAAAAATCTCTTCCTGCTCACTGCCGCTTCGATAGTTGTGCGCGCGCTATCATCTTCTAAGTTGGGTTGCATTTTTCCTGTGTGCGGAAACCATTAGCTGCACATGGCGACAATAGTTGTGCTGTACGATTGTGTCGAGTACCGAGAGCCGGTCGAGTACCATTAGAAAGCGTCGACAGAAGAGGCAGATTAAGAATCGACCAAATGGTCCTTAGATGAGATATGGCAGTGGCAGAGGGTTTGATGTCTTTTGAAATTAAAAAGAATCAGATAGCTTTTTGTTGTGAAATTTTCTTTTAATTCGGAGGGTACTGCTATCTTATCAAAATATGTGGACATTCTAGCAGAACTCGTTATGCCTTAAGAATATATATTGATATTATCAAAAGTTGTCTGCTTGTGTTAGATCGTTTACCAACGCTTATAATATACATGTCTGGTTTTCCTTCTTTTTATGACACATTCCCTGCCCAGACCAGACTTCTCACCAGCATAAAACTCTCGAACCATTGAGCGTGTAAAGAAGATGCCCGTGAACTCTGCCTGCTTCTGCACTGCTGCCGTGTTGTTGAAGCGATTGAGCAATGCAATAAAATCTTTCGCAAATCTTAGTGACGATCATAAATCAAACGGTCGCTTTTACACAACGCCACATCCGAACCCTCAAAAATGAACCAGAGATGACCAACAAAAGAAGACAAAAAAACCCCCAGCTACCACCATTTGGACGGATAAGACTTTGCAGTAAAAATCAAGATGGGTAAACGGTGGTAGAGCGTATCGTAACAAAAAAAAACTGGAAAACGAAGGAATGCTGGTGATAAATGGCGAGCGTCATACTGGATGCGTTTTGCAATCGAAGCATTTGCTGGTCGTACGAGGAAGCCGGCGAAGAGAGTGGGAAGGTGGCGAAGGGAAACGCATAAAGTGACGCGGTAGAAAAGTTCGAAAAGTCGTTTAATTTTATCATCATCATATCCTATTAAAAAGTTTCGCCGCATGCAAAGTGGCTGCTTTTGGAGGGCAATTAACGTTACGCGCTTACGGTTTGGCTCTGGCCAGTTTCCAATTTCGCGTAGCTTGCGAATAGATTGTGCTCCAGCCGCCATGCGTGAGTTGATGACTGTGGTCAGGCTTTAGAGTAGGCGCTAAGATGGAGTCGTAAAATTTCAGGAATGCTGGTGATAAATGGCGAGCGTCATACTGGATGCGTTTTGCAATCGAAGCATTTGCTGGTCGTACGGGGAAGCCGGCGAAGAGAGTGGTAAGTCTGCGAAGGGAAACGCATAAAGTGACGCGGTAGAAAAGTTCGAAAAGTCGTTTAATTTTATCATCATCATATCCTATTAAAAAGTTTCGCCGCATGCAAAGTGGCTGCTTTTGGAGGGCAATTAACGTTACGCGCTTACGGTTTGGCTCTGGCCAGTTTCCAATTTCGCGTAGCTTGCGAATAGATTGTGTTCCAGCCACCATGCGTGAGTTGATGGCTGTGGTCAGGCTTTAGAGTAGGCGCTAAGATGGAGTCGTAAATTTTTATTACTTAGAGAAGACTGTTCGTTCAAGTAGGTGGTTGAGTTTGATGCATCCGACTGCTGTGTGATGAACTTGAACGCAGATCTGCTGTTAATTTGATTCGTGGTGTAGTGTTTTTAATTGATTTCTGGGCATGGGAGTGTTAAAAAGAAATTAAAGAATTCGTTGAGAGCAATTCAGATTGCACAAACGATGCATTGTTCAATGAGAGAGTGCTGGTTGCGTGTAGAATGTGACGTTTATAATTTGGTGAAGCTCGTTGTAATACGTATCAACTAATTGGGTTGTCCGTTGTCCTTATTGTATAACATTATCAGATCTTGCAATCCTGATGATCTTTCAACCTCAACAACATGGAACATAATACAGGCCCGAAAGAATTTTCTGAGCCTCGCTACTTTTAGTAGCAGTGTCTGGACAAGATATTTTTTTCTGTTTAGTTAGATCCAAGATAGCGACAAGGACTTCGAAGCCTCTGTAGATGATCGTAGCTTAATGTTGCTAAGTCTGCTAGATAGCTGTTGAAACGTCAACAAACAGTGCAAATGTCACATCCTGACAGATCAAGAAGACGTCTCCTAGGCTTAGTACGGTTTCTCACATATAGAGGGCGCTAATTTTTTAAGTTGATAAATACTTAGCCGACTATGGATACAGAATAGCAACATGCTCATGCGAAAAGAGACACCATTTTGATTACCATATTAGTTACAAAATCAATAATGGCTGAAATGTCAGGTCGAGCTGTCAGGACGAAGAAAAATTATAGCTGTTAGTTGATCCCTTAGAATGTTTGTAACAAAAAATCTCATATCTGAAGGATTTTAAATATTTTGTTGAAGATGAGAAGTAATTCTACTCCTTGTGGAGAATCTTGTGGTATCGATAGACAACAGCTGTCAATCTAGACTCATTTGATAGGTGACGTTAGTTATGATCTGACCAAATAACCTGAAAAGCTTGCCTAAAAACTTAAAAGAGATATCATTATGTATTGGTCAGACCTTCACGGTATTCATGTATTCTATAAAGACGCAGTACCAACTTCAAAATCGCATCTAGAAAAGAAGCAAGTATATATTGAAAAATTTGATAATGATTACATACTAGTACTTTGGATTATGGTAAGATTTCAAATCATGTAATTGGCTACCCTGATCCTCAGACGCAATTTGTGTAAGAAACGGACTATTTCAGAACAGAAACACAATAACATCATGGCCAAGAATTGAAAAGAAACCTCAAAAAACTCGTTATTGTGTATTCTAGGAGCTTGAAGTGAAAATAATGTACAATTTCCCTAATTTCCAACCAAACCCTCAATTTTCAGATGAAACTATTTACGATTCGAAACTACGCAACTCCCCATCTAAAAGAAATGGGCTAAGGCAACAGTGGCCATAGAAATAGCCGGTTTTGGGAAGTTACCCAGCAACGTACAATAACATTACCAACCGAGGGGTCATCAACAATCAGCGGAAACATCTGTTACTGCTGTTGTTAGCAATTTGATCCCATTTGAAGGTTAATTTTAGTTTCCTCGGTCGAAAAAATGTCCCACCGTACAGTACATTGCCGCTCGTAACTGCACTTTACCGACGCGCAATTGGTAGTCAACGCTGTAGGAAACGGCAATTTATCTAGAGTGAAATGAATACCATCAACACTTTGGCTTGGTTGCTGGGTAGTGGAAGCTTTTCCGTTCTACTGCTGAAGGTTCTCCTGTTGCTCATTTAGACCACCACGCTTCTACTGTTCTAGCTACGGGGAAAATGTGAGTTCCGAAGCCCACCATATCATTACGCTGTTTGGTGGCAATCGAGAATAAGACTGTGCCTCTGGTAGACTGGGTCAGGTGTAGTTCCATTAACAATTTCCGCTTTCCACGAACGCAACCCACTGCACTACACTGCACCGCGCATGGCGATGATGTAAAAGCCCTTGACCTCACCGAAGACTTGCGTCCTGTTTAGGTGGTGCGAATGGAACGGATGTTCCCCGTGTACTTCCATTTGTTGGTGTTCCATCAAACGGACGCCATCATCGTCGCTATCAGCATCGTCATCAACAACATCGCTCATGCGGAGGTGGCGTTACGTAGTGCTCCCGTTCGTGCGGTTTGCCAGAAGATGGCCAGCGCCGGTGATGCAGTGGAAACGATTCATGCGAACCTGGGTGCAACTGGATAGCGGCAATGAAATTTGTCTGGACCTGTACACTCCGGTTTTGGATGAAATAGAGCACTTGTCTGCTGGAATTGCATGTGATGATGAAGAATCTTTGTTCCAAAGAAACAGAGGAACGTGTTGGATTGTTGAGAATTGCAGGGTTTAAAGTTTACCTTCCCGACTAGGACAAATACAGCTTACCATTTACGTTGAAATGGCTCTATATTAAATTAATACTCTAACAGTTTCAATAAAACTCTCATTAATAAGGTACACGCATTATCCCTACCGTGCAATTTACTTAATAGCTGTATGTGAAATGCATTATCTACAAATTATACCCGGGTTTCGGGATCCTTTTTTCCCCCCGTTCACTAACACATAACCTGGCCCAGTCTCTTCCAGCAATTCCAGACACACGAGTGCGTGTGTGTGTCAATGGGAAAATTAATCATCCAAAAGCCTTTTACTGTTAACCGTTGCGTAAATGGTACATCCTTCCCGGTACACCGGGACCGAGACTAATTAGACGCCATTCAGACGGGCATACGGGAGACGGCAGCCCTTTTATTTTCCCAGCCCAGGGAAAACGCTCCGGCCGAACCTGGGGTAAGTGGCAGCATCATGTACCGCTTCATTCGCTTGTTGATTTAATGTGAGGCGTGCGTTTACTGGGGACCGTAAAGTCGTCCGATTTAAATCTTCCTGCTATTTCACCCTAAACTCAACGCTACGGGCGCGTAGGATCTGTTTGATGTACTTTTAAGAAATTCCTTTTCCCTGTTCGCTTGCTGGCGGCTGGCGAAACACAAAACTGCAACCGAGGTGAGGATGCGCATGATGAAATCGGAACTGGGCCAATTCACTAGGCCTGGCAGGGTGAAGCTTGATTTGTTGTACAAACAAGTGCGGCACAATTTTTCCTTGCCCGCCAGGGGCCAAACGCCGAGTGGAGCGCATTATAGTAGAAGGTGCCCGAAATTGATATCTTTGATCTCGTTACTTATGATCTCTTATTCATGGTTGCTCTTGTCGCTGGGTCGGGCCCGCAAGTCCGGACAAGTGTGCGTGAAAAGAGGGGGCTTGATTTTGCATCTTTTATTCATGCTGCCTTTTATTTTTTTGCTGGTAAAGGGAAAGGAGACTTCAGGAGACTTCAGGGAGGGTGAAGTTGGTTAAGGGAGAGGTTTGTTGAAAAATAAAATTGCCATAATCAGATGACGTTTGCAATGAGTTTGTTGGGAATATGCTTTATCATATTTAGAAGAGCATGGCAGGACACGGACTTGGTTGGTGAGTTAGTTTAGTCGAGACTTTGCATCGTTTGACTTTATTCGTCTCTAGAGTACTGAGGATACTGCCGAGAATATTGAAGGGAACGATTGTGGTTTGATTTAAAATGACAGTTGCTCAAAATATTGGTTTGAATAAAGGAGCTTCTTAATAATTCCAGAATAAACGGATGTGTAGTAATTGAGACACTTTTCCTTGTCCAAAATGGGCTAGGAATTAGGAAGTCAATCACAAATAACTTAAGCAATCGTTTGACATATCTACATCATATTTCCCACATCTAGTAGTCGGTGAACTTTTCCCTTAAGCATACCACTCTTGCCTTAGGTCAAGCTGTTTGCTATGAGGCACAATTATACCCTCAGCTCCGGCTGCGCAAAACCTCTCACCCAACAACCCAATCAGACATGTTCGCACGGTACAAACACGCTACTTTAAAATCCTCTCGACAGTACATTAAAACTCTCGTTACATCGCATTAGCTCCACAGTGCGGTCTGTGCTTCCAGGAAGAAGAAAGAACGCAACAAAAAACACACACACACACACAAATGGTGTGTCCCAGTGAGTCTGAGCCTCCAGGTAAAGTTCCACCGGGTGATTGTGGTTAAATTTACGTCACCTTGTCCCGGCGGTTGATGAGGCTTACCATTCGTCATGGCGGTGACGAATGGCATCATTTTTGTTGTTCTTCTTTCCCGGTTCTCTGCTATTCCTTTATGCGCCTAGTGAGCGAAAACCGGGCCAAAAGCCTCACACATTTTCCCAGCCCATTACATTGGGCGTTCTCGGAAACCAGTGCCAGTTCCGGCCGTTAGCCCTCGGGAAAATGGTACTGTAGATGGGTGACTTCTCGCTCACTCTTTGCAGTGGTGGTGCAGGTGGTGATGGTGGTGGTTTGTGATAAGATTTTTGACAAACAACAGTATTCCGGTGACCCTGCTCTTCTGGTGAGACTCTCTAGATGGAAAACGCAATTATCCTCGCAAAAGATGACTGTAAATTGACTCAACCGTCACGGTGTGGCTGGTGTGGATAGAGCGAGCGACCGAGCGAGTGCCGGTGATGATGGAAGAATCGTAATCTTCTTACTTTTCTGGCAAAGTCCCACTTTCCTGCCGTACCTTCAAATTGTGCTGTACTTCTATTACGTTTTCAGCGACGCCCGGTTGCAAGTGGTTTCAATCAAGATCATAAATTCGCTATCAGTGTGCTAAGCGCCATCGGTTTGATTATGACACCGGTCCGTGTTTAATGAGGATTTATATCATTATCAGAGGCGTTTCGGCAAATAGGGTGGTTTTTTTTTCTTTTTGTTGTTGTTGTTGTGTTTTATTTGGAAATCCTGGACACTTCTGTGAAGTGGTGTCCCGGTAACGATGTAAACGAAAGTAAGAGACGGTACTGAATGTATTCAAATTAAGCTCAGGAAGATTGAATTGGATATTTCATTAAATTGTGTCACAAAAGAATTTTGAAGCTTAAATAGGACAGTTCTAGATTTGCATCAGTAACGGTGATTTTCAGAATAATTTTGTTAAATAATGATCGGCAATACCATAATATCTTTATTAAGAGAGGAACATATTTCATACACTGAGTAAATTAACAGAGGATTTGGCCTGTCATAACTGACTTCCGAGACCTTATAATACCCATAGCTGGACAGTAAGTATTGCGTACGGGGATACGATCATGATAGAATTTGATTACCGTATCTGGAATGTAGCATACGAGAGAGATCCGGGATCCTATCTGCTATTATATCTGGGATTATATCTGCTATTTGAGATCCGAGAGAGATCTGGGATAAGAGAGAAAACTGGGATTCCGGGGTATGGGATACAAGAGGTGTATGTGATCCAGAATCGGGATCTGAGATCTGGAATCCAAGATATGAGAGCAATCTGGATGCAAATCCAAATCCGAGTAGGATCTGAGAGAGAAAATCCGAGTTTCAAGATTCGAGATTAGAGATCTGTAATATAGGATTCGAGAGGTATTCCTGATTCAGGCTCCGGTATCCAAGATCTGTGACCTGGAATCTTGGATGCGGAATCCGGGATTCGAGGGATCTAACAGGAATTTGCGATCAAGATCATAAGAGAGAACCAGGATTCGAGATCCGATCTCCGGATCCAAGAGGGACCCTGGATCTAGGTTCCAAGATCCGGGATCCAAGGGATACGCGATCCAAAATCCAGGTGATTTTTCGATTTTAAAGAAACTACAGCCTTGAACATTTCAAAGTTATAATTTCAAAGAAAAAGAAGATATTAGAAGAAAAAGAGAACATCTGTCATATATGTCAGTCATCTCAAGAACGCATTGAACCTATACAATAATATCTTATTTTTACATGTACATATAAAAATCATCTCTCGAAGTTATTGACAGACATAACAAAACAAAAACTTCCCAACGATCCGTTTTTAAGAAGCAAAAACTCGCCCCACGATAAGAAAGCTATTAAATGGCAAATAAATTACACGCTTGGCAACTCTCTCCCATTTTATCGGTTCACCTGTCAACGGGGTTCGCTTTTACTCATTTTAAGCCTGCTCCTTGATGCACCCTCCGTCATCGGGGCACTTCATCCTCGCCATAGCATAAGCGACGGGGTAAAACACCCTGTCTTTGGCAATCGATTGTGAAGCGGGAAGAATTTTTCTGCACACAAAAAACTAAACCATCATTTCCGGCTGGTTTGACACTGGTAGACGACGGGAAAGTGAAGGAAAATGGCAACGGGAACCGGTTCGTGTCAGCGGCAACCGAATCGTAATATATATATCGCTATTCGCCTAACCTAACCCACGCCAGCGTGTGTATGCACGTAAATTCGCATTAAAGCGTAAAATATGAGACCCACTCCTGGTCAGGCTAGCGTTCTGCGTTCTGGTGCGGTTGCGTTCAGCTTCATGCATTCCACATTTCCTTGGAGCCGCGTTTTTTTTTTTTTCGCTGGTTCACCCCGGTTCTCTCGCTCTATTTTGTTTTAAGCCCATCTGTTCGGTTCGGGAACATTTGCTTCTTTTCTCACACTTCTTCACAAACACACACACACACACACACACTCGCAGGCGTTGGTGGACAAGTACATGCAAAAAGCTAGAGTTCTCTGCGACACAGCTCACCGACAGGAAGTGGCTCGTTGGAAGCTGTGATGGCACTTTGAGCAGATTGTCCCCGGTTGGTGTTCACGAAGCGGAATCCTTTTTTTTTCGAGAGGGAAAAATTCGTTACCATTGGTACCCGGTGGTGATCTCACTTTTTTTTTCTTTCACCCAACCCACCGTTGGACAGTCAATTGACAATGGGGCAGGCATGATTTTTGCATCTCCTCGGTGTTGGGTGCCATTTTTATGCCAATGATGATAGTGGTACGATGGGATAGACGATGGGTATACGAGGGTTTTACAGCCGGTCGACAAGAACCACGTCACATGTAAATCACACCGGCTCACTTTAGTGTCGAGCTGATAAGACCACACGTTTTCGTGGGTTGTAGCGCACAAACGTGTCGGTGAGTGGAAGCTTTCCAGCTAACGCTTGCTCTTAAAAAAACGGGCTATTATGGGTTGAAACTGAACGTGAAATAGTGTTTTGGGTGATAGTTGAAAGATGGTTAAACGAAGTCGTATTTTATGTACAAATTATTCAATTAAACAATTTAACTGAAAGTTTTAAAATATAGTAATAATGTAAACACAGTAAAATTGATATTGTTTAACGAACTACAAGAGGAAAACGAATGGCTATAAATTGCATCAAAGAGCTTAAAATGATTCTAAAATATGGAAACGTTTATTTCATTCTTTAGTACAATGTATCATGAAGTCTTCTGCGTAATACAGTGCGTAACACTATAATAAGAATACTAGTTGTTTGAGATTAACTCCATATCAGTTTATATGGCAGCTTGTCTTCTTGGACTCAGAACGCCAGAAGTGGCTAGCTAATAGGTATTGCCAAAGAAGAGAAAGCAGGTCTTATGGAGGACTATTTATTTAATCAATAAGAAAGGCTTGACCGAATTGCTAGTAAACTAATTTAGTGTTCAAATCTAATGGTTCTGAAATATGGAACAGATACTGATTGTACAGGACATTGAGCAGCCTCGTTTACTTAGGTCTCTCTCAGGAGAATACTATGTCAATAAGGTACAAACCTCTACTCGACTAGTTCATGAGTACCGTATAGAGATCTGGTGATTTAGTTTAAAGTAATTAAAATCACAACTAAATATTCAGGTTTTAGGTAAAAGGGAAAGGAGAGACATTTGCTATAAAGCCAATTCAAAATGCAGGACATCAAAGAATCCGCAGCTATTAGTAATAGGGCATGTCTTCGTGCTCGGTTGGAGGCCTTTGGAGTAGGTAATAATAAAGAACAGGTATTTCAGGCCATTTTGATCGTTGGCCTGTATGTAGGCCTAACTAGCTAAAAGACAATTAAGGAAAGGAAACCAGGAAAACCTTGCCAAGATTTCTTGAGGTTCTTTTACTAACGACCAAAAAAGCCATACTCCAGAAACTCCAACTAGTAAGTAAGTTAGTTTCATGTACAATACAGAACCTGACCAGAAAGTTTCTTGAAGTCCCGGGTTGCATAAGCGACGTTTTCATAAAAAGGTTGACTAGGACTTAAAAAGAGAGGCCTTAAGCTCTGTTATCTCTTTATCTACTAACGTTTTCTACTACCAGTCAAATGGACTATTGGTTAAGGTTCAAAGGAATCTTAAAATCCACAATTGCCTAAGAGACACATATCAACATTGTTACTTGCCTCAAAGACATCAAAACATAGCCACTACATATGCGAAAAAAGACTTTTTTAACACAAAAACTCTCTCTAGGAACAGCATACAAAAAAATCGTCCTCTTTCCATACAACCTGGAGTTTGTTGACACCTCGCAATTATGTTTCGTTGCCTTGTAACCGATCCAAATCGCTTATTATATAAACAACTATTTCCTATTTTCCTAAATTCAGAACATATTAAGAATTGGAACCCTAAATGCAACAGGCCGTATAGTTATGTCACACACTGTAGCTTAAAATTTCCGGGTATGAAACCAAAATTGATACAATGTATCAAAAACGCGGTTGAAGTATTGTTAGCTCCTTTACAGTTTTTTCCCCATTGCCAGCGGCATCTTCAAAAATGGATGAAGCGCCAAACAATGTTGTTCGTTGCTTTAGGTTTTGGTTTTATTTTTAACAACTAACAACACATTGTAACATCGAAATTAGTGACGTTACCGTTGCCAGTTGCTTGTATTTAAGCAGCAATGGAACAGACTTTAAGAGCAGTAGGAGAGAGAAACAGAGAGGGTGGCTGTGTGCGTTTTATTTTGAAAAACAATTGGTGAAAATCGTCGGAAGTGGCAGACCGCATTGTTCCATTGTGTGTCCGCTTTGTTTTCTTTCTCTGACGCAAACTGACATAAATTAACTGTCCCATCAAGCACACGCACATCCGCATCGTGTAGTGGCTGTGTTTGATTTACGAGTGCACGTCCGTGTGCGCATTTGTCGGTAGGCCGTAGGAAAGAAGAAATGGTGGAAAATATAAAAATCGAATATCGATTAAAATTCACATTCGTCATACGGGCGGTGTTGGACCAATAATTTTCATGCGCCGAACAATTTGTGTACCAATCTCCTTGTTTTTTTTTCGGTATAATCAGAGAGACAGAGACAAAAGCACATCGGGAAAAGAACACGCTAGGGTCGGTAATTTGTATATCCTTTATTTTGTTGCTTTTTGTTTCATTTATGCCACTAGTAACATGATTTATCGAAGACCTGCTGTACCAGCCACCAGCCAACCGAACCGAAATGTGTCCTTTGATGCCTTTTGTGGGGTTATAATTTATTCTGAAGGCATATTTAATAATCTTATCTTTTCTTTTTAGCGCACGCTCTCTTTCTCTCGCCAAACAAAGGATTTGTTCTCGAACCATACACAATTACACAATGGCAGGTGATTTCGGGCGTGGACAAAGCCAAAAAAAGAACGGCCGGAGAAATATTCCATCATCAAGAACGATGACAGTTTATGCATGAAAATTCGGAAAAGACGGCCCCGGTCCTGCTCGGTCTCCTTGGGAGGGTTAAAAATGGTAATTTCATGTACTGAAAACTCCACCCGAGAAGGTCGTGTGGGGGCTGGAAAGAAACGCGGAGAAGAAGAAGAAGCTGTAGATAATATTTAACATTTACTGCAAAAATTTAGCCCCCGGGCAGGAGCATCAGACATTTGCGCGAGGAAATATGAACAGTCTTCTGGCATGGCATGGGCTCGGGGAACGTTGTAATTTTGCAATATCTCAAGGTCTGGTGGCTGCTGGTTACAGATTTGCGCCGTACGTAAGGCGATGTGTACTACACCCCATCCAGTGCCAGTACATGGTCATGGTGCGGTACACACTACACACAGTCGGCAACATTCTGACGAGGCGAAGCAGAGTAGCATGGTAGCATGGGTCCTACTTTGTATGCGATGCATTGGCGCGACAAAATTAGGAAACATAGAATACGAAATTATGATATCCAGCAGCAGCAGCAGCAGCAGCAGCAGCAGCCGAAACATCACGCGCGTTTTTGCTGTTGGTCCTTCGGTTTTTGCGTTCAAAGAATACGCTCGTCCTCTGGCTGCTCCGGCTGCTGGACGTTGACGCCAAACTAAAGGAAGAGAGCCGGAGAAACATTGGCCTCGAGGCATGAAACAAATTGAGCTTGTTGTGTGTGTGTGTGTGTGTGTGTGTGTGTGTGTGTGTGTGTATGTTGCTTCTTTTCCATTTTGCTGACAAGGTTTAAAATACTGCTCTACTACGAGCTGTAACTTAGCTTTATCTGTTGTAATTTTGGGGATTTTTTTTCGTTCCTTTCCAGGAAAGACACGAGGGATTAACTGGTATCGGTGGTGCTAGGTCGAGCATTCGCCGTTTGTTGAGAATGGAAAGACAATATTTTGGATCAAAATTTTGATTGGATAATGTTAAGGGGTTTGGAGTTGTATTGTATTGGAATCTGACGCGTTGAGCTAAAGTGTTTTCATCATCATTTTATTAATTAAAGTTAAAATATTCATAGGAAAACGATATTCTGAAACACAGTGGTTTTCTATTGACATCCTTGTGTTATTATTCGCGTTACTTCTTGAAGCCAATTCGGCCTAGCGTCTTTCAACTGTAAGCGTAATAAAATAATTTTCCAACAAAAATGTCTCCTCAACCAACCCGAACGCCGTAACATTGAACACGGCGGGCAAAAGAAATTGACTGGCAAAACTTGGAAAAGTCGTCAAAGTTACACCGCCCTGGTTTCTGGCTTCTCGGTCGTTTTTATAACAAACAAATTTGCTCATTTAATAGGGGACCGTTGTGAGCCGACCGGTTTGTGGTCAGCGTTGGTGGAATGGTGGTGTGGTTGCTTGGTGGTTGAAAGTTTTACGCTTTTACGGCGCCACAAACACACAATGTGGTGTATTATTTTACGCAAATGGTAGAGCGTCTCGGGTTTGGAACACTTCATGCTTTAAGGCTTTACTCGGGAGCTCTTGCTTTCGAATCCCATCCGGATCGTCTCTCTTGTGCGCAAGAGACTCTAGGACATTAACTGTCAAAGTGGGATAAACTTGGAACAGTTCTGATTGGAAGGACAAGAGTTCAACTAAGAAATGGTTTCTGGAGGTCGATTGATGCAAAAGCTATAGATAGGTGCGCTAAATTGAACACAATAAATCTTTCGTGGGCCGTATGGAGAATCATGAGGAGTATAATTAATTGTATAGAGATCCCACTTATACATATTCCATTTTTAAAATAGACATGAGATCTTTCTTGGGAACTAACTTTGTAAGTCCAGGTAAGATCAGAAATGGGTCTCGTCGCTGAAGTCGAGATAATGCTAGGGTCTTTTACTACACCAAAACCTAATCAGCACAAGGTCACAAGCCTGTGACAGTCATGCTCAGGCGCTTGAGTTGGTTCAGACCAGAGCAATAGCTATTCTCAGGATTTATAAAGTATAATTTTCCGAGAGTTCAAGTTCTTGCAACCAACGAGAAAAAGACTAACGTGTGGTGTCTCCCTAACTTTAACATTGGCAAGTTTCTTACCCTATCTTGAGTCGAGATCCCTCAAATAAGTTCGCCATGTTGCGAAGAATCCTTTCATCAGTGTTAGGTTGGGATGGTTACTCAATTGCTCAAAATAAAACATTTTTATATGTATAATAAACTCGTGAATGTATAAAACCACCTTTTTAAACTTATATTTAACAATGAAAATGTTTCTTAAAGATATTTATGGCTCCTTCTTAAACTTAGTACACAGGAAAGTCTGAAACTCCACGCGCTGGACAGTAAACAGAAGAAAACCATAGATTGCATACCTTCAGGCGTGCTCCATCCGTGATGGAGGATCTCGATGGATTTCGACAGTAGTACTGAAAGAGATATTATGCAACTATTTTTTGTGCATATTAAGCATCGATAGTGTTTACTTTCAATCAAGTTTTGATACAAATCAACTAGCTACTTAACTATTTTAATTGTACCATACCCTGTTCCTATTTAATCCCCCTTTTAAAACCTCAACAACCGCAGTTCGTCATCTCCCAAACCACCAGGGCGAAACAATAAGTGTTTTCATAATTGATCATTTTCAATAGTTATCACGTAATTACACAATAAATCCATTACGCACCATTCGCAGAATCTGTTTACCTTTCATTACCCGACTGCAGCACGGCGATTGATTGAGCGCTTGAGCAAAGGTTGGGAGGAATGCTGCAGATACAACCGAGTGCCGAGTTTGTACAATTTCCCTGTCAGCGTTGGACCGCGTCCAGGGTACGGGTCGACATTCAAAGCCACACAAACACATTGCACGAGTGACAGTGGCAAAGCGAACGGACATTCCAACGACTTGGACAAACAATATGGCTTCGGTTCGACCGGTAGGATAATTAATGCAACCGTCGGTCTTTGCATTTGCATAATTAAAGGTGTCCGTGTCCCGGGATTTCGTGTCTTATGATCAAAGAAACTGTGCGCAAAGCTATTTGTGAAGCTGCAGGGAGTTGAAGCACGGTCGGGTGGGAAAATGACGCGACGCGATTCCATCTCGTGGCAACTATTTCCACCCTGGAATCGGAAACGGAGCGAACACTGCACAGCCGAACGATAATACAACTATCCGGATCCGGTATTTCTGCTCACGGAGAGCATTCCAAAACTAATGCAGTATAATTATGCGAACCTGTGTGGTTTCGGATAAGACCGAACCGAAACACTCGTTTGACGTAGCACCTTCTGGAGTTCAGGTTCGAAACGAAGGCGTTGCAGCAAATGGCAGCCCAGCTAGACTTAGCTTCAATCTTGCTGTAATCTTCATCTTTCCGGCAAATGGGATTACGCAATCGATACCCATTCATTCCGAGCCGGTTGCTCGGCGGCTCCCAGTTGGCACGGGGGTTGACAAGATGTCGTACGGGAAAAATTGCGTCCAATTCCAAACCACTCACCGTAATCGGCCGGATGTTCCGTCCAAATCCTTTCGAAACAAATGGCACACGTTCTGGCTTCCAAGATGCCGGAGCGAAGTACACCCCGAAGGGGTTTTGCCACCTGGAACAATCGGGTCCCGGGCCAATGATTCACGTGCAACTATGTAAGACGAAGGCGTAAGGATGCAAGGTGTTCTATCCTTTTTTGTCCCTTTTTTTGCGGCCCACAAATCCCGGCGAAATCAGTCGTTCCTTTCGTGTCCTAGATAGAGGAGGATCTCATACGCAATTCGCATTGGCACACGGAACGAGTCTTGGAAGGGAAATGTGTAAATTATGTGTTTTATGCCGTCGTTTATTCGTTTCCGGCAATAAAACCACATAAAATTATACTTTTTATCTACGGGGTTTGCTGGGCTTTCGGTCTACCTGACAAAACCCTGTCGGTTTGGCCTGTTCCTCATCATCGCATCTCTCATCGCCGTGCTGGGTTTTGGCAAGACGGGTGCCAAGAGTTGGAGAGTTTTCGGTGAGGTATGTTGGAAATTATTGTACGCCAACAACCGGACCGAACCGGCTCGATTAAAGCTTGATGCCAGATGGTGAGACGGATGAGTTTTCGACCCCATCCTCATTGAGTTAAGGTAAATGAAGTATCGTTACTTGAAGGTAGAGCGCTGACTATCTGAAACGTGTTTTAATTTAAATTTTTACCATATTAACTTACTTTCTTTTTTTGGTTGAACAAAATATTTCAATACACAAAACAACAGCAACTTTCAATAATAATTTTCATTTTATTTTCCATGTTTTGCTTTTTTGTTTTTGTACAAAATGACAATTATGTGTTCGTGTTTTCAAGTTTATTCTATTTTATTTTGTTTTGTTGTTTCATTTTTATCGGTTTTTTTTTGGATGTTTGGCTGCTCCGTACATTTGCCGGCCGAACATAACATACGGAACATAGTTTTGTTTAAATTGTGTTTTTAATAACTATCTGTCCGTAATTGTTTCGAAACATATTTGGCTGATTTTACCTTTTTTAACTAATAATTTTGAGTTAAATTTCTAATACCGTTTTACTGAATCCGGTATCGTTTTGTTCCGTGTTGGTTTCATGTTTTTATCTCATCGTTTTAACTGATTCGGTTCAGTTCTTTTATACTGTTTTGTGTTCAACTTTAGCTTTCTACCAAACTTATACATCGAACACATTGATACGGATCGAACTTAAAGTTCAAGGACAGTGCCCTTTTAGGACAGTGGCAAAACAAGCTACCGGACTATTGGCAACAGTTGTGTTTTATTTCTCTTATTTTCTCCCCCTACATCTTGCGTTATCTACTTCTGGTTTACTTCTTCGTACCACGGTTATACAGTATCGCATTAAGTATTTAGTTTGGCTTTTCTGTGTGTGTTTTTTCTTCTCCTTCTATCTCTTCTTTTCTTTTATCTCTTCCTTCTTCCTAACCGCGTGTCGCTTTTCCATTTTCAAATATGTACAAATTTTCTTTACCTTCCCTATTTGCTTTGTTTGCTGCTTTTTTGGGTGTTTCTTGTTTTTTTGTCTTGTTGTCGGTGTGAAATATTTTAACAATTTTTTAATTCCCGCCCCACTGGAGCTCACGTTGTGTTAACTTGTTCATGGACACTGGACTCTAAGGGAGGGAGGTTTGTTTTTAGTTGGAAAAAAACGGTTGGCTTGTTTGCGCCTCTTTCTTTTCAAAGGGTTCGATAGATAGGATAGTGGATGAGAAGATGATGCGTGTAAGTAACTGGGAGAAGCATTAGATTTACCTCGGTAACGGAAAAGAACACCCTCAAGGACTCAAAACTTACCACTAGATGAAAAGATGACAGACAGATGTTTTATACTACAAGACTGGAAACGATACAGCAGCGACCGAAGGTGTGACAAACGGTGAACATGTCATTGACAACCCGAACAGTGGCATTGTACAAAGACTGGGCTTACCTTACTACGACTAGCATTTAATAGGTGTCCGGGCAGGGCTTACGTTTACGTTTAGGATAGGAAAGATACCGTGTTGATCATTTTAAGGGTGATAGTGTACAGTTGTGTTAAGCATTTAAATTAGCCGGTAGTTAGTTAGTATTCTTCGCTAGCTATCGCTGGCAAGAAGTGTTAGAGAGAAAGCGAGTGTGTACTAGAGCGGTTCTATGCGGTCGTGGTCTCATGATTGGCAGATGTGAGAGATGGTCGAAGCAGTTATGTGTTTTGTAAAAGAGAGTCCATTGCACCATTCGTGTACATTTGTTTCATCATTTTCCCTCACTGTGAGGAAACAAGCAAATCGGTCGCAAGCTCGCATTCAGCGCGTCAAGTGCTTTTCCGGGTGTATCACTATGTTAACAAAACAGATCGCTCCTGATGTCACTCGTTTGATGCTTCTTCCATTAATCAGTGTTATTATGGTAAAAGTTTCGGTTTCCCGCTTTACCTTTAGTACCTAATTCCCTAAATGGTTTTCCGGTTGTTTTGATGTTTTGATCTTACATGCGAAACTAGATTTGTTTTTTTACACAACAACGACGACACGTGAACAGAAACCAATCAGTTCGTAGAAGAAATTAACTGCCCGCCAACACTTGCATGCTATGTGTTGGCGTACTTGGTTTTGGCTAGTATTTACAGTGGGAGTTTATAAGTTGTTCCGGAGGTTTCCTTGGCGTGGATATCGGCATGTTTTAAAATAGCAACATTCATCCAGCAAAACAACCCGAATAACTTAAAGCAACTTGTGAAAGAAACTCTAAAACGGAATACCTTTTGCAATTTAAGCACCATTATATCTTGCTCAACTGTGTTAGCGCCTTCCACATTCTTCCAAACATTCTGTTCCGCAAATGTTTCGTTCTCTTCTCATAAAAACGAGTCGAGTATTTTGCTTCTCTTTGCTTTGGTAAATATATGTATATATTTCGCTCAAAAAATTGCTCCTTTAGGTCCATTTCCAGCTCGTCAGGTTTGCGCGTGTACGTTACGGTTGCGTTCTTGTTGCGTCTCTTGTTGTTTTGCAGATATTGTTTCGATATCTCTGCACGTGGGAGAACCTCCACAAAGTAGCAGTAAGACTCCCAATTCGTATCAATTTGTTTTGTTCTTCTTCTACCAGATGTACAACAACAATGTGGATTTTTGGTTCGGATATTTCATGTTTTTATAGCTCGATCGTTTCCGTTTGTTGCAATTTGGTTTTGGTGTGAGTGTGCGTAAGTGACACAGTGAAATCCTCACACCAGGTGTTTCTTGAAGACAAGGCGATTCAGTGATCGATGAAGATGAGAGACGAGAAGGTTGATAGGTTGAAGTTCGGGTGAACCTATTGAAGGAGCATTGAAGCTTTACGGCGAACAATTAGAGAGAGAATTTACTTGAGCGAGAGTTCTAAAACTCGACAGTAGGTCTGCTTCTTACACAAACAAACAGTCCTGACAGCGTGTCCTAACCAAACATTGAAGATCTTTAGAGCGAAGAAATTGAAGTCGAAAGTTTACAAAATCAGGAGATAAAATACAGTTTTCTTAGAACGAGGGAACGTTATCACCACTCAATTAGGCTTACTATAGACAATAATAAGGACCGTTGATGAGCACCAGCCCAACGCACAATAGACTGCTGAGCGCGAGCAACACCACAGGAAGCGCTTCACGGCCGCGCGCACTCCGCCCAGTCCCAAAGATCGGAAAGTGAATCTCTTCCGGTTCCATCAGTTCCTCATCGTTGTCCAACCCGTTCCCGGGCACGGTGTTGAGCGTGTTGGTGTTGATCTTGTACCCGGAGCTGCCCCCATTCACGGTGGTCCCCGAACCGGACGACGAGGACGACGAGGACAGCGAAAACGGACTACCGAACGTACCGGAACCGGCCCCGGAAACGGATGCACCCGACGACGAGGAGGACCCCATCTGTTTGTGCTTGAGCGTGTAGTTGACTTTGAACACGGCTTCGGCCACGCCGCCTGGTGAGGACACGATGAAGTAGAACGTCCGCGGTACCTTCTCGTGCATGTGCACGTAGGTCAGACGTGCCTCCTTGCAGAACGGCGTAGGCAGGTCCTGTTTGTGAGAAGCGAAACACTTGTCAGACAATTGCATTTGCGGACCGGGTTAGAGGGTTCATTGTGGTTGCGGTCACGTTCGTGAGTTTCGAGATTTTGGGCGAAAGTTTTAAGATTGTTTTAATGCGTGCTGGTTGCGCCGGTTAAATCGGTTCTCAGCTTGGGGATAATTAAAAATAAGTAGCTAGAGCTTTAAAGGCGTCACATTTTCTACTCACTATGAAACCATAGGCGAGGACATCAGTTCCATACTGATTGCCGGGCGTGTAGACTCGATCGCCATGAAGCCACCGGGCTGCATACGCCGGAGGATTGGCACAGAACTCCACCGACAGGTGGAGTGGTGATCCGGGATAGGCAACGGGCGTCGTATTTCGCGCACTTACACTAGGAGCTCCTGTAATGAGAGAGAGAAAAAGGCAAAGAAGCTAAAAAATTGTCGTTAAACTTAAAATATTCCAAACTTGTGGCCCCGCTCGACCGAACCATTCTAATTCACCCAGCGAAAAATAATGACTTCCATTCCGTTCGAACGACTCTCCCGGGACATATTAAAAAGTGGTCAAACACCCTTCAAAAATGCTCGAAGGAAATAAACGTTCAAAGCACTCCGAAATGACCTTCGTTATCTCGCCGGTTACAGGGCCAGAGCTGTTACCATGTTTGAATATGACCTTCTGGGAGACCTTTCCCCAATGAATCATTCGACGAAAACGTCGAAAGAGCTCAACTGTCATCTGCGCTAAGGGGTTTGGTGGGGCGACTAAGTAATGTGTTTTGCGAATTGCATACATTTAGGGGTCATGAACGGTAAGCGTGGTAGAATAGTATATAACTGAGCGATTTATGATCGGGTTTCGATTTATCTAACTTTTTTTCTTTCACTGCAAAAACAAAAATCGAAACCACAAACTTGAATCATTAGTGAGGCTTTTAGTAAAACATTCGATGAGTTTCGAGTGCTCGAGTGCATGATTTTACATGCAAGCAGCGTAATGGTGGCAATGTAGAAAACCGCTCGTCGGTCAACCAAAGCTGTCAAATTCATTTATTCAACAACGATCATAAATATTCAATGCACGTTCGGTTTGACACCGGTGGTAAACCGCGGCCTTTGCTTGAGTGCTGAATACAACAAAAACGGGCTTTGGACAACTAAAAAAAAACAAGCAAGGGACATGCAAAACATTCCCGATACCGAATGAAACGAATTTGCCACCTACATATGCTGTTGCTGCAAATTTAATGATTGTATTGAGTAGTATTGTGCACGGGTTATAAGTCACTAGGCAGGTCGGCGAGAGTAGAGCCCGATAGGGCATGAAATTCTTATGCTGCATGATTGTGTGCCTCTGAGAGTGGTTTTTGCGTTGCTGAAAGATTAATTCAAACTCGATGGAAACATATTTTCGGTTTGTGACTGTTGACTTCTAGAACTATTTTGTATTAGACCCTCAAAAAAAAAAGCTCCAGCTGAGTCTAGGAGAGTGAGAATTGTTGGTAAAAAGTAAACATATCACGTGTCTAATGACGGCCGAGTGACAGGACCATTCAGACCATCTTCTCTCAAACAACATCCGAACAAACACAAGAAGCGAAAAAATGTGTTAAAGCAAACATTTCGCAACAACGATTCGATTTGTCAAATTTGCCCGTAAATAGTCTGTTTACTCTCACCAAGCACAATCGAATGACAATCGCACACACATACGCTGGGCCGCCCTGTACCATCATGTTCGAAATTCACCTCAAAGCACACTTCGACGTCTAAAAATGCGTTGACCGTTGGGTGGGTTCAACCATTAGGATGAGGGAAAAAATTGGACGAACGAAATAAAAAAAAAAGCTCGGCGAAAAACGTAGAAAACCCAACATTAACACAGTGAAATGAAATTGTCTGCTTTTAGCGTGGTACCACAATACGGTCGGACACAATAGTGTGTCGAAACATTGGCACGGTGCGTGTGTATTGGCAACTGCCTGACCAATGATTTATGTCAGGCATCGGTTCTAATTTTTTTTGTTGTTGCTTCTATTCTATTTTTTTGTCCTGATGTGTTGATTCAATTTTCTCTTTCGCTGTTGACTTTACTGTGCGGGAAATGGAAATTGAATTTGCGAAATAAAAAAGCCACCACACAGACACACACACGTAAGGGAATGTCCTGCGTAAGGGAATTTTGGGTGACCAGTCAGTGTGGAGCTTAAACAATGCACATATTGAGGATGGCACATACGCACCCAGCCGCGTTTGTGTGTGTGTTTGTGTGATATTTATTTTAATCTTTATTTTATTTGTCAAGCCTGCGAAACGTTAATGCGTTGAAAGGTATAATAGATTTGGCATTTATTTGGTTTCCAATCCATATTGTTTCTAGCTCGTCTCTATTTCTGTTAACATTCGTCGCTCGGTTAAACAAACTGTGACAGGTCCGGTTCCCGGGGGTTTGGGTTAAGGGAGTGATGTTTCTGTGTGAATATTATGGCAACCTAAACAAAGGCTTGTGTGTTTTTTTTTCCATTTAGTTGGCAATAGAATAAAAAGTGTTTAAAAGTAAAAAAATAAAACAATAAAATTGAAACAATAAACGAAGTACTAGGTAAGTCAATGTTAGGCGTTAAAATATAACAGAAAAAGAAAGGCAAGTTATCAAAAAAAAGAATATAAACATTGTTTGAATATACAAAATATGGTTTTTTCTTTTGTAAAAACACTACATTAGAAACAAGTGATACAAAAATATTGATTAAATTAAAAATATATATGTATCAACACTTTATTTCACTAAGGTTTACATAAAGTAAACATTCAAATTAATTAACGAACCCTTAAGCATGTGAGAATAAATGAACAATAGGTTATGTTACCTGGAGCAATAGAAAACACATAATGTAAAATGTGTAAAATCCTTCAATAAATTCATCAATTTCTTACTAAACAACAAACTATGGACAATGTTCGTCAAAAGATAACAATAAAAGAATAAAACAAAGACAAAATCCACAATATAAAACAAGGAATATAAAAGAAACAATAATATGATAGAACAAATGAATGCAAATCCATAATAATAGAACAAAAACTAGAGTACAAAATGAATAAGATGCTTTCAATAACACAGTTAAGAATATCGTAAAATAACAAAACACATTATAAAAGTTTGAAATTTTTGTAACAAATTATGAAAGAAAAGAAAATTGAATAATAAAAGAAAGATATTATGTTAACCAAATTTCAGATTTAAATAACAAGCTATGTAAAACAGTAAAACATTTGCAATGGTAAAGAAAAATAGAACAGAAAATGGACAAATTAAACAAGAGATAAAAGATAAATGAAAAACAAAACAACGGAATTGAACATAAAACTAGGACAAATCGAGTAAAATGGCACATCAAATTAGATACTTAACGAATGTAAAAGATGCCGAAAAAAAACACACATTATCCCTTTACCCGTATAATCGCACACTCGCAGCTCAAACAATGCACACGCACACACACCAGCTTAAAACAAACGGTTGACATCGTTGAATGCAGTTTGTGATTTGTAACCGCAAAACTAATTTACCACGAAAGCGTGTTACCCGTGTCTAGGGTTTCGCCGGTGTACCTAGACCGTTGAGGGCCAGTAAATAAATGCGAACCGGGGTTTCTCGCGCCGCCATGTTTGTAAACGCACTCATCGGAACCGTACGGAAAATCGGACACGTTTGCAACTACCGCATGTGATGTGTACCGAGCCACACATCCTGTTGAACATTTGCCCACATTTGCTGTCCTGCGTGTGTGTGTGTGTGTGCGCCCACAAGGTGACGGCTGGTGAAACATTCACTCGGATGTCAGCACCAGGCGATGGTCCTTTAACGGCCCTCCTGCCCAAAACTCCATCCCGCGCGGATGGCGGATATCCTGGCTGCAGCGCAATGGCACAATGCTGGCGCATCCCAAAGCCATCGGTTGCAGCGGAAAAGGAATTGCCACAACGTAAACAACGCGGTTTGGATAGCAAAATCCCACCATCGCCGAGCGCTCTCGAGCGCGAAATTCAGCAGCTTGGTGCTGTTGCCACCGTTCGGTGTGCTGGAAGTTGTAAAGCAGAGTTTCAATTATCGTAATGGCGTGAGATTGAAAGCGATTGAAACAGAACATTTGGCGCGACACACTTTGGGCTTAGGGAACGCTGGGAACGTGGGTGTTTTTATTTTTTGGCAGCTTCCACCACTCGTTTAGAACCATTTTCGCAAACAATCGTATCTTAATGGGATGAAGGCAAAAGTTTAAATGGTCCGCTAAGACTAGGTTCCGTGAAATTTGCGTGGGGAAACACAATTTACTATAAATGTTTATTACCTTTGCCTGTATGCGAAAGTTTGAAAGATTTCAATTATCGATTGTGTTAAATTTGATTCAGAAAAAGGAAATCGGTAGCTGGAACAGTTAAATTGGTATCTTCAATTTAAAACTCAGAGAAGAAAACTTTTAACGAACATCGTAGAACTTATTCTTGAAGTTTCGTACCAAAGTCAATTATTCACCTGAGCACAGCAAGAAGTGGAACGAAAAATTCCGAAAACGATCCACCGAACGAACCATAATGGCTGTCAGAAATATGGTACCATTGATTGCAAATTATTGTCGTTTTTATAAATTATCATTCAACCGTCAGCATTTTGACATTTGCTGCACGCGCGTGCCCTCGTGTCGCTTTTTTTTACGATCCATCAAATTACGACCCGTCCATCCGGCGTTCCATCGTTTATGGCGGTGGATGGATGGATTGAAGTAATTTGGGCCTGAATAATTGAAGCATTAATTTTTGAACGAAGACGCTACCTCCGTGAAGCCTACCAGCTGTGTGTGTGTGTCGCCCTGTGTCTATGTTGAAACAGACCAGCTAGCAGTAAGCAACATTGATTAGTAGGAAACCTTCCCAATCAATTGCCTATAAACGCTCGTATTAATCAAGCAGATAGGACAAATTGTATTAATATTGGCAGCAAATTGGACGCGATTGATGGAATTGTTGGTTCGAACCGCCACGACAACAGTGCACAGGAATTGTTGTGCATAAAACATTAGCCCGAAACCAGTACAACCAGTGTCTGTGATTGGGATCGAAATTGCTACCGGGCTGTACATATAAATAATCGCTTCCATTACAAAATGTAAAGCGTCCGCCTATTATGTCCGAAACCCCGTAGCCCTACCTTTAACAGCGATGGAAACCGTCTGCAATACTTCCAGCTTTTTGCGATTGTTGGAGTTCTGGCCGACGCATTTGTACGTCCCGGCGTCCTGATAGACGACATCCTTGAGGGAAAACTGGCCCGTAGGTGTGTAGATGCCGGCCCCGAGTCCTTTAAGGCGCGCTGTAAGTGGATCTAGATGTGACCAGCAACCGAGCGAACCTGGGGAAAGTGGAGAATGAATTAAGGTTTTGCTATTATAGTAAAACGTAATTTAAGACGAACACTGGACACTTGATTGTGAGTGTACGAACCTTGGGGACACTGAAGCGTAACTGAGCCACCGAGCTCAACTTCCATTTGACCTCCTTTGAAGGAGTTAGTACCGGACTGGTCCGTACCCGAGATGCCGGATGAAGCACCTCCGGTAGATGAACTGCCCGGTAGGGTGCCGCCGGCAGACGCCACCGACACGGAGGAGGAGGAAGAGGAAGACGACGATGACGATGAGGAAGACGGTGACATGGGCAGATCCTGCTCGACTGGTTCCGATGTTACGTCGACTGGTTCATCTGAAGGGGAGAAGGAGTGCAATTTATGATTTTGTTATAAAGTTATAGCAATATTGTAAGGATACATTCTTTATGGCATATGTCTCAAGAAACCAACAGTGACATCAGCATACTTAAAATGCTATCTAATGATTCAAATGATTGTTTAAATTACGAACTCAATAGTTAATTGTATTTAAAGATTTTTATAGCAACTGTTATACGAAGTTGACAATACTGGCGTCATGAATCCATGTAACAGAATGTGAGTTAAGAGAACTAGATGAAGAGTTTCACAAAGTTTTACTAGAATTAGAATAGGTTATTTATTAATTATAGCATAGTTTTTTCTTGCTATACATTTCCAAACAACCTACTTAGCAGCATTCAAATGTTAATAACAACCTCACATAAGTAAGGAAGGTTACCGCGTGAGAAACAGACGCTAAGTGCCAGGAAAATCTGGACGACAAATTGGTGCTTAATAGGAATGGTTTGAATTTATGGCGAGAGAATGATTTGTTGCGATTGCAAATGCATTTCGTCGCACACACGATCGCTCCATTTGCCGTCCGAGTGAAAATCGAACGCAGCGTCCATTAGTGGAAAAGGCTATTAGTTCTGAGGCGTCGTGGGAAATAAGAAGTTAGTTTGATGATTGATTTTTAATTGAGTTGAACCTGGGAAGAAGCGATAGACTTTCCAAGACGCCTGGAGGGACGCTTCTAAACTATTTGATGTTTTAATGATGTTAAATTGGAAGAAATTGCATTCCTTAAAGTCGAAAGACTGGGCTACAAACTAAAGCCCGTGCTGATAAACTCTTTCAATAGGTATTTTACCAACTTTAAAAGTACTCAAGAAACGGATGGCGATGTATAAGAGGAATATTATCTACAACATATCATTCTTTCTTGATCGGAGCTATAAAAAAAAGTTCAGACAATTGCACATGCAAATTGAAAATACGGAACCATGAAAATGTGTCCCAAATGGATGCGATACGCGAAGAAGAAAAACGATAGTTCTGAACAAAAAAAAAAAATGGATCAAACTGCTACCACTACTCACATCGCACGCTGAGATAATATCCGATGCTCGAGTACTGAAAATTGAGATGCCTCGAGGTACACTTGTACCAGCCCGAATGTTCCCGCCGGATCGAGCTGAAGTTGAGAAATCCATCGCCCGTCTGCGGTACCGGCGGATCCCCATCGTCCTTCTGCCACAGTGGCGTACTGGGCGGGTTCGAGTCGACATCACACTTGAGCGAAACTTCGATACCCTCCCGCAGCGGATACCCGAAGCCGGGCGTTCGCGTGATCGCAAACGACGGAGTGTCTGCAGGATAGAGAGACAGAGATATAGGGAGAGAGAGAACAGAAAAAAAGAAGTTTAAATTGCATGTTGCAGCTTCGATGTTCGGGCAGCATCAAAAGCGCTGGCTAATGAAAAATTCCACTCACACTGCACATCGAGCAGAATCGATGCGTTTTGGCGCACTTTCAGCGTCGGATGCTCCATGATGCAGAGGATGCGGGCGTTGTGATGCACCCGGAAGACGGCCGGCAGCTTCACCTCTGATATCGCACCGGCATTGATCTTGTACGGTTCCTTGTCCTGTGATGAAACGAAAAACGCACACACACACACACAGCTCAACATCCTTTTCTGGTTGTTTGTTTCTTAGAAGGCGACGGACGCAGCGCCGGTGTCGAACAAGTGAAATTGAAAATGTTTTGCCACGGAGTGAGTCGGAAGCGAGCGTGGCTAATTTCCATTTCATCCATCATGCACGACACGGTACGACTTAATTCTTGACGACCGAGGGCGGCGTCTCGTTTTAAGCCTACCGGGCTCTCTCTCTCTCTCGCTCTCTCGCTGTCTCTTGCTACACCTAGGGACACTTACCTTATCCTTCTTGATTTCCTGCAGCTCCAGCACTTCGCTGGATATTTTCTGTGCATGCCGGTCGATACCGGGGCTGAGCAGCACCTCCCAGGTGAGCGTCGGTTTGGGGTTGCCACCCTCGCTTACGCAGGCCAGCGCCAGCTCGGAGTTTTCCTTCACCGGGATGAACATGTTGCCTGCATCGAGCCGCCGGGAATCGATCAGAAGGTACGGTTCCTTCGGTGGATCTGCAACAATGATAGTAGCCAAGTACGTCAGAGCGTCTGTGATTGAAGTGTCCCTAGCGGGAACGCAATACTGGGTGGTGTTGTTGGTACGCGGAGGCAAAAAGGAATGCTAAATTTATGTTTCTACTCGGTCCGGGGGAGGGATTTTGTGACGGAGGCAAAGTTTGCCTGTCTCTGATTGATAGCAAAGATAGATTGTTTGTACGGTATTTGCTCATCGAGTTTGGGACCAATATCTGCTACATCAAATGGATAGTTGCGTCAAGGCAAACATTTTCCACCGTCTTCTTCCGACGACCGTCGACCGTTTGGCGCTGACGTTTGGTAGCAAGAAAATGGAAACTTTTTTGTTTGGCCGAGGGAATCGAACGGTTTTGTCACTGTACTAAAGGGGAAAGTTAGAGATGGTTCGGTGCTAGGATATTGCGTCAGCAATTGGCAACAGTTTAAAGTGATAGTTGTTCCTTGAAAAGTGGAGTTAAGGAGACCATTACGCAGGAAACTTTACAGAGCAATGGATATACTGAGAAATAATAGATTTATTTTCGATTGAATGTATTACTTAAGGATTCCTGCATCACCCATAAATTGTATGTAACCAATACTGCTTAATGTTGAAATCAACCTTCTAGTAGCGCAGCAGACAGTTAAGTTAGCTACGTTGCTTCAATCGATATCACAACTTGAGATTATTTTAGCTCGCCGTCTGATTTGGCCACAGAAAATAGCTTGATAATGTCTAAGGCTACGGGTAAAACTAGTGTTGAGAACGCTAAAACTAACAGGTCAAGTCCTTCCGAAGCTGTGGCATCAAAGGAGAAGAAGCAGAAGTCAACGACACTTAACTCCTGGTCGTCAAAGGAAGTGAATTTGACATTAATAAAATCATCGCAAGATAGAGGAATATTTGTCACCTAAAGCTCACCCTAAATCTACGTCCTCCTAGCAGACATTTATTCATAGTACTGCATCTAAGTGTGCTCCAAGATAATCTTTCAATCTCCGATTACTCAAGCACTAGCATCCCGTTTAAAGACGCTCTACCGCGGAACAATAATTGCGATGAGAAATATTGAGCACAACCGATCGGAACTACCCATCAATGAACCATCATAAACTTACCGAGAACAATCAACTTTATTGGCCGCCCGTTGAAGAAGAAACCGCGCGCATTTTCCGCCTCACACTGCCACCCCCCATCGTCCTCCAGCATCACGTTCGAGATCGTCAGCCCACCGAGCGGTTCCCGCACGAACCGGATGTCGGCGGTGCGTGACTTTTTATCCATCACGTAATGTCTAAGGCTACGGGTAAAACTAGTGTTGAGAACGCTAAAACTAACAGGTCAAGTCCTTCCGAAGCTGTGGCATCAAAGGAGAAGAAGCAGAAGTCAACGACACTTAACTCCTGGTCGTCAAAGGAAGTGAATTTGACATGAATACAATCATCGCAAGATAGACGAATATTTGTCACCTAAAGCTCACCCTAAATCTACGTCCTCCTATCAGACATTTATTCTTAGTACTGCATCTAAGTGTGCTCCAAGATAATCTTTCAATCTCCCATTACTCAAGCACTAGCATCCCGTTTAAAGACGCTCTACCGCGGAACAATAATTGCGATGAGAAATATTGAGCACAACCGATCGGAACTACCCATCAATGAACCATCATAAACTTACCGAGAACAATCAACTTTATTGGCCGCCCGTTGAAGAAGAAACCGCGCGCATTTTCCGCCTCACACTGCCACACCCCATCGTCCTCCAGCATCACGTTCGAGATCGTCAGCCCACCGAGCGGTTCCCGCACGAACCGGATGTCGGCGGTGCGTGACTTTTTATCCATCACGTGCACTATCTGACCGTCCTTGAGCCACACGCTCGTGGTGATGTCGGCGTCCACCTCACAGCTCAGCCGGACCGTTTCGTGCTGGTCGGCGTACACCACCACCACATTGTCCTCCACCACATGATCGTCCGATGGGCCGCGAATAATCGGCCTCAGTGGCAGTGCTTGAGGTTCATCTGCCACGTACCCGGTCAGTCCAGCCACTTCCCGTGCCACTTCACGAGCCACCTTCCCGGCCAACTGTCTCCGTTCGGCATCATCTGCAGGAAGGTCGTCCTGCTGTTGCTGTTGCTGCTGCTGCTGCTGTTCGGCACTTGTCTCCAGCAGATCCGGTCCATTGAGAAAGATAATTTGCTCGTCGAAGTTTTCGCGGCCAAAAATGTTCCCGTTCGCGTCAAGCGTCAGATCGGTGCCGAGCGAGGGCAACCGTTGCGATGCGCCACTGTCATTGCGATGGGCGGGCGTGATGTACACGCTGTCGTCGAGCAAATTGAAACTGTCGATAGCGATGGCGGCAGCCGGATGCCGTTGGTGACCGCTGGTGCTAGGTGCTGGGCCGGGTGGCGAACCTTGTGGCGGCATAATTGCTCGCTCAGTCGTACCGGTTACGGTTGAAAGGTGTTCGACTTTCTTCGTCGCATCTTGGCCGTTATCCCTAAAGCTATGGCTACTGTTACTATGGAATGGGAACGCCTCTCGGTCCGGCGCATTGGAAGCCGGTACCGTGGGGACTCCGGCGTTTTGGGGAATGTTCGAATGTACATTGGAATTAGCATCCGCGGCTTGATTTGGCTGTGGTTTCACGGAAGGCGTCACACTAGAAACATCACCACCGGTCGCTGGTGACTTTGCTGGTTCGCTCTCCCGGTCCGATTCCTTCAAACGGATCGACCGACGTCTTAGCAACGATCGGCGATGCCGTCGGTAGGCAGGGAAGTGATTCTCCGCATTCACTCGATGACGCTCTCCGTGCAGCTCCGGATCACGCAACACACCGGCAAGACCCTCCCGCTCAAACATTGCCTTCTGTTCTCGCACATCCTCGAGCGCTGCCGAACCGTCCACCGAGCGATCTGCGGACGTACGATCTTCGGCAGTGAGCTCATCGAACCCGCTCATTACATTATCTAAGCTAGGCGGAGCTCTATAAGGCTCCAGATTAATCTTACGATTATTGTTTATTCGCGTCTGCGTTGACGTTGCGTCCTGCCATCGCGATGGTACCGGTGGTTCGGTGTCGCGCCGCAGAAACGGTCCCGGTGTTTGACGGTCCCGTGTCTCACTGTGCCGATTGAAGCGCACATTTGCATGGGAGCTAAATTCGTTGTCATCTAGTATTCGGTGGTACAGATCTTCCATATTGCTTCCTGTGCCGGGTGGCTGTTGGGCCGTGTGTTCTGCATCGGTTGGGCTTGCGAGCACCACCACCGGAGTGGGCAGGATGTGTGTTAACGAACCTGAAACAAGGAGAGAGAGAGAGATTGACATTAAAGTTCTAGGAAATGTTCGTTAAGCACCAAAAAAATTGCGTATTTGATTGTCTCAGTCAGAAAAGACAGTTGGTTTCATAAATCTCTCTCTCGAGAGAATGCTCATTTGCTCCCCAGCACTAGGGAGCCTTACACAAATAAAAGTATGTAGGAAGCAGACGAAAAAAAGGAAACAAAATGGAAACACGCTACAAAAATCCGAGCATAACATGTCGAGAAAATGTGTTCCCAATTGCTCTCGCCTACAACTACATCCATTTGCGTGTTTTTTTTTTGGTCGTTGTCGTTGTCCCAAAGCAAAGAAACGGAACTCTAGCCAGCGCCAACCGGGCGCTACACGCCACTACTCGCTACGTAATCTATCAAAAAGAATCCTACGAAAGGAACAAAGAAAAGGCGTGGCCCAAGTCCAATAAATTCTGCTCCATCTCCAGCGTCCAGGGTAGAACGTTACGTCCTGGGGTAGAATTATATCCATATCCATCTAACTAAAACCCAACCATTTGATAAAACTTTTTTCCACACTTGCTGGCAGCTATTCGGGCGTCTTCCTGTGTTCAGATCCATCCTTCAGGACACGAGTCACCGGCACACTGGGTAGGCAAAAATCTCACTCCCCTGCAAACGACGCCCGCTTCTTACCCACTATAAAAGCACTTATGGTCTCTAAATGTTGTGCGTCTCGGCTAACGGAGTGATGCTTGCTTAAGGCAGCGGGCAAGACCATCGGGGAACAGGAATGTAATGGCGAACAACATTTATGCACGTGTTATGTTCTCATCGCAACACATAAGCGACGGTCGAAGCGAACGCTGGGACGTACGATTCTTTATTAGTGTGGAGTGAAAATGTTACGTAAAATGTGCTGTTGATTGAGACCTATTTTTTTGCGTTGAACTTTCCCCTTAAAATGAGCTTAAAGTGAGCTTTCAGGAGTATGTTCAGGAGTAGCGATATAAATTCTAGCTCGCCCTTAAATCCATATAAAGTCGTAAAAGGCTATATACATCACCAGACCATTACGCTAAGAACTTTAGAAAAGTCACGTCAAAATCGTTTTCCGTCCACACTCCAAAACGAGGCCATTTTTCTAGACGACAACACTAATTGTTTCGCCCATTTTGCAATAATTTGTATCCTGCTATTAGTCACATATCGTCCAACAAAGAAAGAGAGAAGCGAACAAACAAAAAAAGTGCCAACGACTGCAAGATCTTACCAACGCAATTCCTATCCGATAGAACACACACACAGACTTGCACCGAAATTTTCTCCAAAAAACTCCTCCAGTGCGGCATCGTTGGAAACGATCAACTTTGAAATACATGGGACACATACACGAGCGTAAAACTTTTGCGTTCGAGATAGCGAGAGAAGCGAGCGCAACGGCCGAAACATCCAGAAAACAGCGATACGAACCGAAATCGTTCCAACAGAACAATTTGCTTCCGGTGAACTTTTCCCCCTTCCGACGGGGTCCGCCAAATAGAAAAGGAAAACGGGGGAACTCGACGAGCAAGAAAATTGAAGTAGCCATACCCGTTACCGATAGGACGTAGCTCCCCACGTTCCTGACCCCCGGGTTCGGCAGAGGGTAAGTTCAAGATTTGTTCTAAGAATGACTTTGCCGTTTTCTTTTTGCCGTTTTGGGGGGCCAGAAGTTTCAATAGAATGTCGACGAAGCCGCTACTTCGCCTGGCCGAAAAATGGTTGCCCCGTTACAAATATGTCCATCGCAGTTGGAATTGGACACCTCTTTGCTCTTATCGGCATCTGCTCAGGAGGTGAGCGGTTTTTTTTTTGTATTTTCGGGTGTTTTTATAGCACAACTCTCGAGCGACAACGATATCATCACCCGTACGGTAATGCGGTACCGAAAACCTTTTTGCGTCCATCTGTGTTACCGTGTGTTGTCAGTTTTTCCTTTCTTATCTTTCGTGCTTCAAAGTTGGTCATGCTTGAAAGGGCATTAAACGAGGAAAAGGTTGAGAGAAATAGACCGAGAGAGAGAGAAGGAAAGGATGGAAGTAAAATAGGAATGTGTATGTGTATCGAAACGGACCAAGCCTCAGGAATAGCGGGGAGGGTCCTGAATGGATCGTAAAAATCGAATCATTTTATTAGAGAGCAGAAGTCAAAAACACTCGTTAATGGTCCACTTTTTTCTTTGTAGGTTTTTCGGCTTCGGATTCTGGCAGCATGAGTCAGCGTGAATTTCCTGGACGATGAAAATGGGAGAACCGGCAGCGAAGAAGGCTCAAGAGCGCACTTGAAAACCATGCGGTCCATGGCATCCGTACCCTTCAAGCAAATGTTGGGAAACACACAACTGTGGGATTTTCCCTCCGATAAGCGCAAGATGTGAATTGAAGATGATGAAGGCAATGATGATGGTGCGCGGTAGATTATTTTGGGTAGTGGATGTGGAAGTGGAACGGTGCGGGGGCTGGTATTAACCGATCTTAAAGTATTAAGAAAGGATTATCCAATCCGCAAGAGACCGATTCAGTGACCCAATTATTTATTTGTGTTATTTACAGCATTTGATGCAGTGCGCTGCTCCCTATTGGATACAGTCAATTGACTTTGACTTTGTTTGATGGTACATGGTGTATGGTTGTACTTGTTGCGAGTGTGTCGGAGGTATCAACTTCAAACACTTTTCTTTTCTTCAAATTGAATTTTATTAAAGTAAGAGAGTCTTCCATCTCTTCATTGATTTTAAAGCCGCATACGATAGCATAGCCAGGGTAAAACTATACGACGCAATGAGCTCATTTGGAATCCCGGCCAAGCTTACCAGGCTTGTACGTATGACAATGACCAACATCACATGGAAAACACTCAGGACCCTTTGCTACCACCAAGGATCTGGCACTGGAGAGGGCCATCCGAGACACGGTGGTGGAAACTTCGATGACCATCTTCTACAAGTCGCTCCAGATCCTGGCATACGCTGATGACATTGGTTAGAGGCTCTCCTATGTAGCAGAAGCTTACGAAAGGATCGAGCATGCGGCATTGAACCTCGGGTTGGAGATCACCGAGGCAAAAACCAAAATGATGGTGGCACCACCAGCGGCCCTGCTAACAAACACTGATTTACGCAGGGGTGATGTACAGATAGGTGATCGCACCTTCGAAGTCGTCCAAAACTTCACCCATCTGGGGTCAAAAGTCAGCACCGACAACAACATAGACGTTGAGTTGCGCGCAATGGTGCTGGCTGCCAATCGGTCATACTACAGCCTGAGGAAACTTCTCCACTCAAAATACCTGTCGCGGCGGACGAAGCTGGGACTGTACTGGGACTCACATACGCCTCTGAGACATGGACTCTGTCCAAAACTGACGAAACCCTCTTAGCCGCGTTCGAGAGGAAGATGCTCAGAAGGATTTTTGGCCCTGTATGTGTGGAAGGACAATGGAGGAGCCGCTACAATGACGAGCTGTACGGTGAACTCACTATCGTGCAGCGAATCAGGCTCGCCAGACTCCGGTGGGCTGGTCATGTCATGAGAATGGCACCGAACGACCCAACCCGTAAAGTCCTTTTAGGCCGTCCACATGGACAGAGGAGGCGTGGTAGGCCCAAACTGACATGGAGTGATGGCATTGATGCGTCTGCCAGAACGGCCGGGATAATGGATTGGCAGACGACGGCGCTAAGATAAGTAAGTAAGTAAGAGAGTCTTCGACGACTAAAAAATAACTAATTTTAGATCATAGAAATTGAAGTGTAATTATATGAAGCAATAGCTTTGTACTAAAAATCTTTAAAGGACTCTTCAACTTAGCTTGGTAATAAAGTAATTCATCCTGAATATTTAAGCAATTATTGATGATTAATGTTTATTTTCTATGTGTCTATGTGTTTAAATTGACACATAGAGGGCTACCTTCATTCCAAGTATTGTGCAAGAATTTTCACTGGGTAAAGCGGTAGAGATGAGTATTAGAATGACTAAAACTGTGCTTACATTAGACAGGATTATGGCATTTTAAAGCTATCGAGTAAAATAGAAATAAATATTAAATGACTGAATAATCATTAAATCATAACTACGTATTTTAATGACATACGAATGCTAGTTCTCATTTAGATATTTTATGAAGCTCAGACGTAAATCTTTGCTAAGCAATCAAAAAAAAAAGTTCATAAAAACGTTTTCATTTATGACATCTATTATTTGAATGTGATTGTTGCAAAAAGCTCGAAAAATCACTTGTACTTTTAACTGTTTTTGAACACATTTAACTGCGTAAAATTGCCCATTCTATGTAATTCCCTAGAAAAACCAAGGATACTATTCACCACATCGAGATAAACCACGAGCTGAAACGAAAAAAAGAGAACCTTGTAGCTTCCTCGCACAAATGGGTAGAAAAATCGCTCCATTTGCTCATTTGTGCGCATAAAACCGACCGGCCAGAGAACAATGTAATCTCGGGGCAAAACACCGACTGCACATTGCGCTGCACAATGCAAAATGACGTTCCGAATGAAAATCATCCACCACCCTGACAGAGCAAACAGCAGTGCAAGCGTCAGCGAAGGTCCAAAGCCTGTCCGGTGGTGCGGGAAAATAAAAAGGGTGCCATTTACCCCCACCGTGGTGTGGTTGATCCACGTCAGAGATAAGCTCTCGAGGTTTCCCCTCGAACGAAGAGATAGCGAGCGTGGCGTTTTTTTGTTTGTTTTTACTTCCGTTTAAAGCCACCAACCGGGGGGAGCAGTGAAAGTAAGGATGAGGATTTTCTTTTTTGGATTGTTTTTTTTTTCGGGGGGGGGGTTTTTTACCTCTCGGAAGTAGTTGTTGCAAGCGACCATCGCATGCTGAAACTGGCCGAAAAGCCCACAAAAGGATCATTGCAAAACAGTGCCCGGAGTTGGTGGATGGTGACCGTTGCTGTTGCTGTCCCTCAATCCCGGCGTTTGACAATGATTTTTCCACGAAAATCTACTCCAAAATGCCCACTTTCTATGTGAGAGCTCGTGCACGGATCGGGAAGCTTGTGTGCTGTGTCTTTATTGTGCTTTATCTGCTCACTGTTGGAAGCTCTGTGAATGTGGCGTGCGCTTTTCGTTCGTTAGCTTCGTTACTCCCGTTTAAAGCGAAGGATTAAGCAAGAGTGTAAATGGCAAATGTGCTGTCCTGTATGCAAACCAGCCGGTGCACCGTAATCTCTGATGCACCGAGATCGTTGTAAAAATGGTTGGTTTCGATGTAACGCGGGTGCACACGTTGCCCAAGCGCGGTCATGCGTTGTTTCATCTGGATTGGCGATAAAAAAAAGAGCAAAAACCGACGAACCCATTTCCCTGGCGGTAGATAATTGTAGCCACAGATACAGAAGGATACGATTACAGAAAGCGATAACCTCGTGGATCGGTAGGAAATTGCACTGGAAGGTTGTTTTGTGTGTGTGTTGTTTTGCCACTGTTGTTACGTTTAATGTGACTGAAAATTCTTGGCGAAAATGATAATGAAATGAAAATGCGATAAATGAGAAAGGCGGTCGCCATTTCGCTGGAAGCGCGATACAAAAGATGTTATTTCTGTTCCATTGGGTAGAATAAGAGGTCACTTGTTTCGACCCAGACATTTGATTGTAATCGTTTGCTTTACAATAGTAACTTATGGATGCTGCTTTGGGGACATTTTCCCGACGGAACTATAATTGTGTGCATTTTATACACGTTAACTGTTCAGGAAAGGCACATTAGGATGGGTTCTGTTTGCTGGTATCAGATTTAAATTTAAGTTGGAATGTTCCTGGGTTGTTTTGTATCAATTGTAGCACAGTTTATTCCAAACATTGTGGAAATTTGTTTCTCCTAGGTTTAACAAAACTCCTACAAACTGATACACCGTATAATCAATCGTTAATGCCTATTACCACAGTGAAAAAGGCGCTCATAACACAAAAGAAGATAAAGCCTAATATCAGGTGATTGTAAATGTAAAGATTATACTCAAGAATTTTCTGCGACTGGTTCCTGAGACAATTTTGTTCCGCATATATTCTGTTAGTTCATGCCAGCCATGACTTGCAAGACTTAGAGACAACAGGTAGTTAGACAGTATTTGAGACGCCAGCATTCACTCGGCAGGACCCGTTATCGAATCTTGAAGCAGAACCGACCAGCACGTTGCAGGTAAGCTAAGTCAAGGAAAGCAGAATCCTTTGAGGATGCAGAGTCAAAGAACAGAAGAAGCACTTAAACGCTTAGCCCAAGATTGTTCTTGATGTCTAAGATCTCATTTTTAAGTCTAACGCTCGGGCAAGATAATCTGGATAAAAGTCATACTCATACCATCAACACAAAATTCCTTCATTCAACGGTGTTCATGTATCATGCTTGATGTAAGGAACTTTAGACTTCAATAGATCTTGTTCTATTGTTCCTCAACAAAACAAATTGCAATGGCCTCGAAGCGTCGAAGAGACTTCCTTCAGGAGCGTTTGTCTATGATGTTTAGTTCATATATCTTTGGCTAAGGAACAACGTCTTAGGAACGACTACGTAGCCTTGCCGAAGAAATCTCATTCAAGGGTCCTCGTCCAAGCAACCTCGTCTAAAAATCTTTGTTGCCTACATACATGGCTACAAAATTCGTAGCTCTTCAAGATATTCATTCTACGAAGCTGTTTTGATTAGTGTTATTATCGGTATGCAACACCTATTTCAACTATTGGTTAAAATTTTTTCATATATTGACTTAAAATTTCCGTCTCCACACTTAAACCATCGTAACCCTTAAAACTCTACACTAAAATAAGACTTACATCAATTTTCGTTTTGCTTTCAAGCGCTCAAAATAGTAACAGCCGAACCTATCCAATATATTGGTACATTATTCGACTCTCGTTATTCGGGAAATGCCCCCCTTCCTCTCGGGAAAAAATGGTTCGCACCAATCAAAAACGGAAGTGATGAAGTAAAGTTCTTGGCCGAAGTTAATTATAAAAGTTCATTTCAGTACCCTTGTTCATTTGATTACCGGTGTTTCACTCTTATTAATCTTTTTATCAACGCGTACGTCGGCCACGGTAATGGTACACGGCTCACGGGCACATGCGACCTCGCTGCGTGCATGCTGATCGACCTACCGGAAGATAAATGTTTGATAAGATCCTGTCGGAATCTAATTTACGCCCGCAACGCAAAGCTCCTGCTGCTTTTCTTTTTGTCTTTCTTTGGGTTGGAAGAGGCCTTTTTGTTGTGCGTCCCGGTAAAGTTCGAAACGAAGCCGGCAGGAAAAACTTGGCACCCCCGGTTCACCCTACAGGGAGCTAAACGGGTAGCACACTCACGGCCAGCCCCAACAAAAAGGGTCTGAAAGGAGTATCGTTTTTCCAGCAACTTTACCCACTGCTCGTCTTTTTTGCTTCTTCTCTACCCAGCAGCGCCATCCTACGCAAGATGCTCGGGCAAGTTTTCGCATGTACATGCGTGTAAGGTAGCAAAAGAAGGAAAGAGTTTCGGTTGTTGGTGGGTTGGGTCGGTTGGGTCTTTTTTACCTCCGCGCTCAGTTCATTTAGTCTCCGTTAGGTGGAAACTAATTCCTGTGCGAAAGTAGTAAGAAGGAGCAAGCCAGTTTGCTCGATTACACGGCACGCTAGGAACTGTGGTGGTTCCCTGGGTTTCAGGTTCACGTTTGAATGAAGGCCGGCCTTCGGTTCGGTGGCGATGATGAAGCAAACAATAAAAACTATTACATCAAGCGCACGAAAAACCGACGTGCGGCAAAGTGAAAAGCATTTTCACCACAAATGTTTAGCAATTTCGGGTGCGTGTGCGTGTGTTTCGCTCGCTCATCGACACTGGATGGGGAATGTTCATTAGACGATAAAACAATAATAAATTACTCGATGGAGCGCGTAACGAGACCGGTGAGGTGGATGCTTGTTTTAAGTAAGTGTTTGATAGTTGCTTTATGGTTGTGTGTTTATTTGGTAGTCATTTATAGTGTAACGCAGTGCTTGGGACTAATAGCTCACGAGGGTGAGCTGAGCGTACGTGCTTTTTGTATGACGGTGAGTCTGGTTCTCGTGTTCTGTCTCACA
Organism: Anopheles maculatus; assembly: GCA_002091835.1. Taxonomy (NCBI): domain Eukaryota; kingdom Metazoa; phylum Arthropoda; class Insecta; order Diptera; family Culicidae; genus Anopheles; species Anopheles maculatus. Next base: position 254,291 of record KZ061664.1, on the reverse strand, counting down.
TGTAGTGAGGTGGATAACATTGTCATAAGAGTTCAGTTAAACATTTATTAACATCACACTCTGATATCACTGAGATTAAGATAAATGTCAAGATCTGAATTCAAGGCATTGCTTTGATCTAGAGTATCAATTTTTCAACTGAAAGACTTTGTGATTAAGAACATACATAAGAGCATTAGAATGTGAGAGCCGTCTATTTGTATGCAAACAACCTTTTCTGTAATGCTGTATTTATGCATCACCAAAGAATTTGTAGTTGCAGTTAGCATAGATGGATAAATTCAAACGAGATTCAAGTCCAGCAAATACTAATTTTGATGGTAGATGGTGCAATCATCTCCGGAGAGGTCCTGTAGGGTTCGTTATCTTGAAAGCTGTTAAGGCAATACTCATGGCACTACTTGATGACTTTATATGCTCCTTTCAATCCTTTCTCTGTATATGATCCGCCTGGCTAGTTCAATAACTCTGCCACGCAAAACTCCCGAAGTATCCTGTTCTAAACATTTACTATTTAAGTACGAAACCTAACGTTAACTGTTCGTTTGTTTACTACAGTGAATTGAGTTCTCATCTTAGCTAGGTCGTTCAAAGGACACTATAAATATTATCAGCGATGAGGTACAATGCAACAAAATAATTAGGATTTACAGTCTATTATCTTATTGGAAGGTCTAAAGCAAAACTAAAGAGTATTATTAAAACCTTTCCGAACTTCTAACAAGTATCCGGATTAATCGCACAAATATATGAAATGGAGTAAAATATGTCTGACTGGCAGTTCATCAGGCAAAACATGGGAACTATAACAAGAGAAGTTTTAAAAAAAATTGCAGAGAGAAAGGATCGGCTGACCAAATTTGATACAGAAGCAAATGTATGGTTTTCAACAGCTATTCGGCTTGCTATAATCACCTAGTGTTAAGATCCTTTATAGCAATCATTTGACTATTTTGTTCATTTTGTTCTATTAAGCTCTTAACGTGTGCTTCAGAGTAATGCCTACAAACATTACCTCTCTTATTTTAGTAGACTAATTTATAGTACAAATTGTCACATGCTATAAAATAATCGAAGGTGTTTAAGGGATAGTAATTTAAATGACAGCCATCGTTTCGCGCAAGTTCACCAGAGCTCCTGACACATTACTTCCAGCACACTGCCCAACAATGTCACAAATGTAAATGTTTCTTACAGAGAATCGCTCATTAAACAAACCTCCACTAAATCAAATAGTGAATCGGGGACTGGGACCTAACTGTGTTCCAGGTACGGCAAGCAAGCAAGCAGGCCACACAATGTACTGTACCGTCCTGCTGCTGTTGATGATGATGTCGATGGTAATAATGTTATTGATTGCACTCGGGATGGTTCGGGGACCATTGTTTGCACTTTCTGCCAACACGACAACTAACCATGGCGGCATCTTACGCAACCCACCACTAATGACCGGCAATGACAGACGTCAAGAAAAAGCGTCATCCGTGGCGTGGACAGAGGCAGCTTTGGTAAGGAGCCCCACTTCAGCTCGGTGAAGAAATAACAAAAGTGTGTGCGACTGACAGTTCCTTGGGCGAAAGTAATTGATGATCCACCATTGGGAGAGCTCGAGGAAGCGAACGAAGAGCAGCAAATAATCATTCCCCGGACCCGGATGAAACGGTCGGAAAAGCTGTGTGTCGCGTCCACGGCTTCATAATGATGACGACTGGTGGGGTGCTGGGCGTGCAACATTGACAGGGGAGCATTACTATTCGAGGACATCCTGTTCTTGCTGTTGTTGCTGGGTAAAGCTTTGGGTTGGTGGGCCAACCAGGAAAGGAGCGACCGGAGGCAACAGATATCATTCACAGTTGGACTACCGTTCATTGACAGCGATGGGTCGACCCAACGATGGTGAAGCGACAATTCCGAACGGTGGGAAGGTGCGTTGTTTCGTCCCTCGGTTGACGTCAGCCGAAAGATAATTCAGTTCGCGTTCCGTCACAGCAAGGTCAAACTTGGATGAGGTGGAGATAGCAGCAGCAGCAACGAAAAAAAAAATCCACACCCATTTTTCGTTGTTTGCTATCAGGGGAACATTAAGGAGATAGATAGTAGTGTGACTGTGAGAGCACCGTCAGCGAAAGGGAGCTGAGCTGGCGGCAAAGAGTGATTTATGGAAGCGGATGCGAACCAAATCCGAAATCCAAACGCGACACTTTACCGATATGAATCATTAAAATTAATGACTTTTCACCGATACATCGCGTTTGATTGGTAGTCGTGGCTGCAGCATAAAAGGGGGAGTTTGGGATTTCCTTGTGACTTAATTCGATTTTGTTTAAGCGTCTACTGGAAGGAATACAGTAGGACTTTTACTTTAACAAAAGTCAGCTTAAACCACGCTTTCATTCAGAAACTAAATGGATCTCAGGACGTCTGCCATTGTTCCACAGCTTCCTGCACGTGCTAGAAGCATCAAACAGCAACAAAGAGAGGGAAGTTTGCAGATCATGGAAATAAAATGAACACTGGGTGTGCGCGAGTGGGAACAAATGGTAACTGGCATAGCCTCATTCCCACCATCATGTATCGAACCGTATAAAACCCATAAAAAGCATGTTGTTGATGTACGAATTTATTGAAAGTTATGCACATAAAATAAACACACATTTTCCTTGCGCCAGTTGCTTCTTTTTCGTTGTTGTTAGGTTTGGATGGTAAAGCGTTCTCGTATGTGTGTGTGTGTGCGTTTCTGTGTTCTCGATCCCTCATTTTTATAAATATACATACATCGAGTGGGGCACATCAAGACAAGGAATGTGAACGACTGTTTTTTCGCGTACGGTCGCAACATCCTACCATCCAGCAGCAGCGCACTATGGAGTTGTGTAGGACATATCACAGTGACATATTTCTTTGTAGATGTTTCTTTTATCTTAAGCAGTCGAAAGGCATTCGTATCGTCTCCCTATAGGCCTGGCTAACCTTCTAGCTTTGAGTAAAACAATGTCAAGCAAAGCCTCTAGAGGTTTAAGTGCCAAAGAATAATAAAAATTATTTAAACATAGTTCTTTTAGTACTTTTAGTATGCATAGGCATACTTTTAGATGCGAATCTGACCTTCAAAATGCACACCGATGACGTCATCACCAGAGGTAACCAAGTACTTGGCCTCATCTTTAGAACTACCAAAGAATTCCGTGATCCAGTGTGCATCAAGACCGTCTACTGCAGTATCGTTCGCTCGGTCCGGGAATACTCTTGTATTCTTTGCAACTCCACAACTGCCACCTGTTCTGCACGAATTGAGTCGATTCAGCGTAAGCTAACTCGCTATGCCTTGCGCTTGCTTCCTTGGCAAAACCGTCGGAATCTTCCGTCGCATCCGGCTCGGTGTCGTCTCCTGGGTCTCGAACCTAACCTGTCGAATATCGACAGGCTCCGTCTTCTTCCATGGCCGCAGTTATTTAAGGAGCAGCGAGTGTAGTCGTAGTCGTTGACAACAATCTTTGCTACTCAATTAGGCCTCGGAGCCCGTTAATATAACAATAAATATAAATATAAATATAGTTCTTCGTTAACAGACACAATATCTTTTTTATTAAAATTCTCTTTCTCCAGGAGTAATTTCGATCGCTCACAGTTTAAAGGCTTCTAACTATGTGTTAGTCAGTTAATTAGTCAACTAATGTTAGTTTTTTAAACTCTTGGAATTTTCAGTTAACATTGTCAGTAGCTGATTTGTAAAAATTTTGACCGTCCTCGTCCGATAGTGCAGCGTAGCCCCTAGCATGTATGCAACGTGTTCGTTCCGTATCTCGAACGCACACGAACCGTCGCGTTGATGATGTGAGCGTATGTCCAACGTGCCGGTTGCTTTGGGAAACTGATGCGCCGAAGCTGAAGATGCTGCTTCCGTTGCCGTTCATTCCACGCGAACAGGCACACAGACACAGTGCTATATGTGTTTTTGGGAGACAAATTTTGACAGATGCTTCAAACGGTTTCTCCCTGCAGACGGAGATGCAGGGAAAAGGGGATGGATATTCAAGATATATATTACCCCGCTGGAAGACGGATCCGTTTAACTTCTACATCGATCGGATGTACGTCGAAACCGGAACGCATTTGCAATAAGCGATAGCGACCCCTGCCATCAGACCCATTTACCCTCGGGGCCATTACTCGCCACCACTCATCTGTTTTGCTGTTTTACGTTGCCCCTGGTGAGCCACAGGCGTACGCGAATGAAACTTTTCCGAGCTCAATTTCTCCTCCCGCAAAAAAAAACCGCAAAAAGATGACGGCAAGGAAGAAAAATGGGCTGCTTTGAAATGCAAATTGCAGCAATGCCCCGAAATAGATTGTATTTTGTGTTGCGGTGTGTAGGGTGGGCAGGACACATTGCCTTGGAACGAACAGAAAACCAGCATCGTTCCGCGTAGTAATTGCTATATCCTTACATCGTCACCATCGTGATTGTGTACCAACATTGCTTCGGGGCGGTTCGACATAGCTGTACGAAGCGGGTAACTTCGACGGCATCCGGGGATCCGTATGGGGCAGTCTTTAAATAATCCTCCACACGCCCTTAACCCTGAACGCACCAGCTGTCGAAGTGTTTGAAGTTTGGGAAAACTAATTTGCTTCCATCCAGCTCGCACGACAAAGCTGTGTGTCGCGAATTGTTCGATCTCAGCAGAAAAATAAAACAGCACACCGGGCGCTCCGTTTGCGACTATTTACTTATCGTTCCAGATTTTCTTTCTCCGGCGATGACAATCGACGCACCCAACAGCGAAGCGGACGACCGCCATTCGTGTTTATTCCTCCAATCAATTCACCGTTTGATTGCGAAAAGGAAATAAACAGAGCAAACATCGTTCGGTAGCATCTGTGGCTGACGATGGATGTTTTTGCCGCTTTCTTTGTTGGGTGTCCGTTTGTTTGTTTGCTGGTGCGTCCCTTTTCTGGCTGGCTGTCAGTTTTCTGCTCCACTTTACCCTCCGCCAGCAGTTGATTCCCAAAGGGCTCTCCCAAACTCAAACCCAACACGAACACGACGATGATTGCTGCTGACGAAACACTTTGATTCGAGCGTACACGAACGTACCGGGCTGCTCGTTAATGTCGCAACGGAACTAACGAACCGTCTTACTTACTAGCTTTGCCAATCCGCACTACGCCCAGACCAGACACTAACAATGAGCACAATGAGTATCGGGGGAAGGTGTCCTGGGCCTGGGTTTTTTGTTTGTTTATATGTATGGGTGTGCTCAGATGTTTCGCTGCGATATAGAGTGTTCAGTTTAGTTTTTTTATTTCTGCAACGTCTTTTGAGATGAACGGTGGACAGGTATTGTAAGAACAGCGTGCCTGTGATCGACTTGATTGTCACCGGGTGAATTTAACGTGATGTTTTGTGTGTGTGTGTGTCGTGATAGAGGAAAAGCGTTGGAATGTGCTTACAAAAGCGCGTTTTCTTCGTGTGAAAGGAGCGAGAAGAGCGTTAAATTGATTAGAATGGTTTGATTTTCCAATTTCGAGGTTATTAACTGTACTGCTAAATCGGTTTGATTCAATAGAAATGTTTGATGTGAGCAGTGCAATTGGAAGACCAAGAGCTTACTTAAGTCTATTTAGTTATTGCTGTAATTGAATAATAATCATCGTTTGCTTAACTTTTTGTTTGCGCCGAACCAGTAGATTAAATCAACACGAATGAAGAGAAATTACCCAGGAACTCTAAGCTCAGTTGCTTTCCTGTTCTGTCAGCTGATTGTATGCTGTCAGTGCTGTCAACAGTATTCGGTCAAGAAGATCTTGCTGATGAGTTGTGTGTTAGCTCATGAACTTATGTGAGTGAAAGGAAACTTACGCGAGTTTCTTTTCCGAAATTCCTAACAAAAACTTTCCTCTATCTTACAACCATATCGGAAGGAGCGACTTAAGGCACATGTAGCTCCTAGTTGGAAGAAGTTAAACCAATACTTTGGGCATGAATTTCTTCCAAACAACTTATCTCTTTACGATGATAATTAGAAGGGACATAGCTATTCTATACTCTTTAACTTAAATAAATGATTCCTGGATATCAAAGACATGCTTTTTATCTGATCTCTGTAATTCCTCGGCTGCGCTTATGACCCAACTAAAATGTGAGGTTGATACATAGGATAGGATTTAGGATCAATGAGATGAAGACAAAGTCTCTACTTGCCGAGGACTCTGACCATCGAGGTGGTAGAGAAGTTCGGCTACCTTGTTAAGATCGTAACTTCGAATAACAACGTAAGCAACGGAATCCGAAGGCGTTTTCTTTGGAGGAATCGTGCTTACTACGGACTTCCAGGCGACTGCGGCGTTCCAGAAGACTGCGACAATAGTCCTCTACTGGTATATCCTGCACAATGCTGACCATTGCAGTTGCCCTGAGGTTCAACTAGCCTGATGGAGTAAATTCAGTTGAATATCATTTGAAGGAACGCAGTTCTGGACCAACTTTCCTGAAAAGGGAATCCTAAACATTTGTAACATAGATAGTATGATCTCCAACTCTTGAGCTAGCTCATCTGAGGTTTTGAATTCACGATAACTTGTAGCTCATGATGTAACACTGGCTATCAGTGTCAGTGATAACATCCAAAAATTCCAATCCCTTCACCACATTTCCTGTCAATCTTCCGAGTACAGCAAATTCTTTGTTTTACAAAATATACGAACAGGTTGTAAAAGCTAATCATACAATCCTCTAATACCCAACGTTTGATGGCAGTGATGCCTGCCGGCAGGACACAGCCTGTTTCCGATTAACTAATCCTCAATCGATTCGTCACGGCCGATGGACCCTTCCGTCAAATTGGTTCCGAATTAAATCATCCTACTTCAGAAAATCCTTCGCCCAACGATGGCCCTCTGGCAAAAATGGTTCCCGTTTTCCATTTCGGTTCCATGCTCACTAGAAGATTGGGGTACCGAAGTACGGCACATCATCGTTGCCGGTTGGCTGAGATTGTGTCGGCACTGGAAACTGTAACAACTGTCAAGTGGTAAACCAACAAAAACCGTCCCCTAGCGTGTGCAAGCAATCGAACGACGACGGTGAGCCTGTGCTGAGAACAATCATTTGACACTCATTAACCCACCGAGATGGAATCCGGCGTACGGAAACGCTTCCGAAAGTCCAACCGATCGGCGGGACTGCGAAAGCACTCATATACAATCTAAATCAAACCACATGAGCTCATTTGCTGCCGACGCCACCGGCTACACTGTGGATTGAAATTCAATCCATTTCGAGTGCCGAGAGAGGGTCGAGGAATGAGTCGTCCAAGCTGCCTTTTGTACCGGCTGAAATCGATTCCCGATGGAATTGAATGGCCGGACCGGAGAGTACGCCTCTACGGGACGACGGTGCGGACCCGGTGGAGTTGAATGTCCCGATTTAAGCTTCCGGGTTTTCCGGCTCCGGTGATCCGGCATTAGGCGAAGGTATGGCTTAGGCTGTAGTTATGAACGAAGCGTGAAGCGCCTATCGGAGAGAGGATTGTTCGTCGGAAACAATCACAGGAACTTATAAATTAATTCTGATGTATGAACTCTCGCCGGTGGGATTCAATGGAATTACGGAAACATTAGCATACAGACGGTTTCGCTGGACGTGATGGAAGCATGTTTACCAATGATCAAAAACGCCATTAAACACTGCGATACTTTTCCAGCAGAGGTATTGCGACTCGGTGAGGCACATTTAAAACTTCGGCAACAAGAAATTGCGTCCTTAATCTCCGCCGTAAAATCAATCATCCAAATGTGCTAATCCACGTTTGTGTATAAGCTCAATAACGCTTCACCGAGACAGCGCAAAAGAAACACCCGGAAACTTTTGCTCCCAACTGACCTGAATTCTCGCTCAGTCTACGGAGGTTTCTCTGCCGATTTGTCCTTTCGAGAGGGATCCACCGATTCCACCGGGCTGCCGGACGCGTGCCGGTGGGATTTCGATTTAGTCATCAAATATCCTCCAGGTATTTGTTTAAATCCTTTTCCCTTTTCCGGGCCCGATGGTACCGGGCCGCCGCCAGGACCTGGGGCAACTTGGGGCGTTAGACAATGGGAGACCGAGTCGCCGGGTTTGTATCGTCCTTCGGCATCTGTAGCGCTTTACCGGGAAGTCTTTGGGCGTGGATTTTGTGCCAAGATTGAATCTCCCAAACCATCTCATCTTGTGCGTTGTGTGGAGATGTTTAAGCACATCGGAACCACGATTTGCGAGGTACAGAGCGTGGGAGGTGAAGGGTCATATTTTTCATAAATACTAAATGCGGACAAGCATCAACCTACCGAGCCCGGGTACCGTGCCCAAGCATTATCAGCCAATTCAAACCGACCGGACGCAATCGCTCACCGCTTACCACGCGTTTCCCAGGCTCAATGATCACCGTGCGGTAGAGACTGTAATTATTCCATCTAAAACATGGCCCCAGGGCGGGAGATTCTTCGTCGGTTTTTTTTGTGTGTATGTGTGTATCCGGCTATAGCGATGGAATAGATTGGAAGAGCTAGAGAACGCTTTTCTATTCGGTCGACGGGCAAGCGAACGATAAGACCGACGACCGACACGTAATCAGAATCGAAGGCTTTGAAGACGGAAGCCGTCGGATTGCCCTCGGGGAAACCGAAGTTCATTCATCTGTTCTGGTGGTTTGAGTGGCTATATTTTGAGCTAGAGAAGAAAGAGGAGATGTGTTTTTTGGAGGTGTGTTTCAGGATAAAGTGGCTCATGATGATAATGCTGTATCTGTTTCCAGGAATAACGATTTGCGGCTTTCAGGGCTAGTCTAATTTATTCTTCAATACTCCAAAAAAAAGGTGACATAGAATCCAAAAACACATGCTCTCAAAATAACAGCAGCAGCGGTCCCGAATAAAACGTGTCCAATGCTCCAAACCGCACAACGTGCTGTTTGGAAATGTTTCGCGGATTAAGTTTGATAAACGCTTTCGACGCACTGTTTATCTATAAGCATCGAGACCCACTTTGATCTCGGCTCCAAAATGGGGCAACTTTGTTGCCAGACGCTTTGTGTCAGCTGATACGGAACAGCTGCACAGAAGTTCGAGAATCATCGATTAGGCTTTTTTGTTTTGCTGAAAGATGATTCTATCTGTTTGTTTCACAAGCAAATGGGAAAAGATGGCACAAGATACATTAAGCGTCGGTGGACTTAGTTCTTTTTTATAGCTTCCTCCTGTAGCTACAGAGAACACCGGCTGTGGGGTGTGTTTTTATCGCTGTGGCGTATACTTCAAGCACACAAGCGTCTTTCTGGTGGTGGAGAAAGAATTAAGGACGATCGGAAAATGACTCACAGTTTCCTTCGGTTGCTCCAAAAAGAAACACGGAACCAACCGAACGATAGCGAGATACGAATCTGATGCAGTATCGTTACCGCTCTGGTCTGGTTTTATTTCTACGTGCCCGAGCCCTTCCCTAACGATCTCTCATTCTCGCTCTCTGCGTCCCGAGGCCCAATGAATTTCTTTTACGCTTGTCTTTTGACAGACCACGCTTTCTGTTTCTCCGTAAGCCACACGCACAATTCGGGAAATGTTTTAGGCCGCTTTCGTTCATTCGATTATCCTTGCCGACGCTTAGACGCTTTCTGGGAGTTTGTGCGAGGGTCGTACAACACCAATAAACACACCGAGCATTGCGTTGTCACCAGCGCACCGTAGTCTTTTGCTTCTGGCACGAAACATTCATTCCCATTTGTGGAGTCTGCTTTCTCCCCGGCTGATGGGGCTGGGCCCACAGCATAATAAAAGCAGACAAAGTACGACGCTTCTCGTCCTTTTTTTTGGATAAATGAAGCGATTTGAATTTATTCATTTTTAGATTATGCTTCTCCACACGCTTGATGTCGCTTGACTGCGGGACCACTGTGACTCGCTCGCTCGGCACCTTCGGAGCGTCTTATCGATCGCTTCATGATACCCATCCCGTCAGCAAACCGTGCGGTGTACGGAGGACTTGCGGTGCCTGATGGAATGTTATTGCTTCCTTTGTTTCCATTCTTTGTCCCGGTGACTTGGTGTGTTCCGGGAGATGAAAATTTATTTCACTCCGCGCCGGACTGTTTTCGCCCTCGGAGCATGCATGGGATACTGCTTTCGGATAGATGATGGCAATCGATAGCACAAGCAGGCATCGCACTTTTCTTTTTAGTCAACTTTGCCTTTAAGTCGGAAGGCACACAAACACACACACACATTCGTTGGGGGAAAAGTGCACAACTTTCAACGCCTTAAATGGGTGCGAGTGGGCGTTGTTTTTTTTATTAGATTATCCCGGAATGAAATATGAAAATGCGTTCGAAATGAAACAGGTTCAATGGGAAAGGTTTTTTTGGCAGATTTTGTACTATAAATTGAGCTTACTGGTGGCTTATTTGATTTTCGCGCTGGAAAAGCTATTGTTAAAATGTCATTACTTTAAGGAGAGGGTCGTCTAATAGTAAACGATGTATGAAGAGTAATCATCTCATCATACCAATATGACTAGCTGCAGTATATTGCCGGATTATTGAGAAATTAAATGATCATTTAAAAATTGGGGGAAGATTTCAAAAATAACAAGACTTGCAGGATGACATCCGGTTTTGTACTGCTAGGTGGAGCCGTCGACATGCCTTGACATCAAGGTCCATTACAACAACGCATTTGATTAGAATCTCTGTCAACTGTTTCCTACTTAATTTGCTATTAACCGACTTCTAGATCTGACTATTGCAAACCTACCGAGTTCTTGTAAAAAGGATGCTAAAATTATGAAAACTTTTCTCAAGGAAATTGTATTGAAGTACAAGATATTGAATATAGGAACATTCATTAGCAGATCGATCTGAAATATATCTTCTCCAATATAATTGAGTCCTTTAGGCCTTCCATAGACATCATTCCAATTATAGAATGCTAAATAAAGAACTTTTAATGATAAACTTCTTAACCTTTAAGCTGGATGTTGTTCTAAAATGTCTTCAGTGTGATCAGTAGAAGATTATAATATAAGCAAACTTAGAAGATGTTTGAGGACTCCGATCTTACTAGGAGCCTCGTACATATCTACATAGCTGGATCTTCATACAGGCGAGCTGTGTGGTCTGAGCAAGAATTTACAGCCCAAACCCAATGAGATGCCTAGGCTGGACCGTATGTAGTCTCTAGTTCTGTCAACGTATTCGAAGTGTTAGGGTCCTCAACTTCTATTCACTATTAAGTTATATAGTTTGAAATGTTTCACAACAGATGTTTTATCATCTTTATATTTTTGTTAAAAGCTTTTCTAGACAAGAGTTATTGCTAAGTTAATTAAAAGTTGCTTAGAACTAGTACACTTCTTCCGCCAACATTACTCAACCATCCCTGTCGATCATGGATGTCTACCAGTACTGCGGGATTCTGCTAGAGGGCGCTACTCAGGTAATATTGAAACAAACGAGACGTGATCTCGAACCCTCTATCTTAGTATCAATTTGAAGAAGCTCTCTAATTGAATAATGTCCAAGATCAAATTTATCCGCCAATTCTGCCTTACATCTTCTAGTGCATGTACTACAAGATCGACAGTAAAAGCATCAGTTGTGCTAATATTGTCTCACATTTACGTGTCAACTATCGGCCAGAGCCTTAACGCTAGTCAGCATGCTTCACGTCAATTACGTTCGTTACGTTACCATAATCGTTCCTCAAACACGGTTGATACGCCCGCCATCAATCGGTACCAGCACTCGTTTGGCCTTGGCCGTCAAGAAGCCAGTGCTGCACACGCTGCATCTAGCCCACACGCCAGCTAACGAGTCCACACGCCCTGCTCCAAAAACGGCGGAAACGATGGCGCAATATCTTTGAGTCGAGTGATGAAGGAATTTTTAAATTTTCCACCGCTCGTTCTGCACAGGACGTGTAAGGATAGTTGGTGGGGCACCACGAATGATGGTACCACTTTCTTCGACCAGCGACAGGATGCTCGTAAAAAAACCCAGTCCACCCACCCACCAAGAAGCGGAAGAAATGGGTCGAAACGCGATAGCGCAAACATTAAGCCACTAGTGCGAGCGCCCCGAACGAAGTAGTACACCGTAGAGCCGGGGCGCAAACGAGCACGCTCACATTCATACTAATGACGCCATAAATCAACCTGCGTCTGGTTGAGGATGTAATTTAGATAACTCCAGGCTTGTCCTTTTTTTCTGCTGCTGCTGCTGCTGCCACCATCGCTTCTGTCTCGGTGTGTGTGTCATACACTTACTCAAAGGTTTCTTGTCAGGGTGTCGTTTTTTTTGCGCTCTCCAAGTTCAGTTCTACTGCACCAGTTAGTTGTGTCTTGAGCAGAAAAATGAACAGAACAAAAACACAAACTCCTACCAAGAGTGTTTTGTTTGGGTGTGGGTTTTGTGTTGCAAATCAGGACAAGCATTAGCACGAAAAAACGTAATGCCAATTCTAACAGAACTCGGGGAACAAATGTACGTGAGCAGAAGGATCTGTCATAGAATGAAAAATTTGCTAGATAACCGCCCCGGTTCATTGGGTTGTGATGTGTTTTAGCTCCACTGCCGAAAAAGGTTCGTGTTTTAGAACGTGTAATGTGCTCTTAACTATCAAACTTTTTTAATTGCTTGAGGTTTGCAGAACAACACCAGAGATATCTTCAAAAAAAGGGGAAAATACTCAAAGAACGAAAATTATAGGACTTCTGCAAATATTATTAAAATCGAAGCATTGTAGTTATCAATCTATTTTCTATTCATAAAATAGTTTACGTATTCTGTATTATTCTTAAGTTATGTACGGTGACGAACTAAGCAAGCAGACCACAAAATATAATAAGAAAAAACCCTAAATCTTTCTGCATTTTTATAACTAATTTTATTCTGAATCATCATCTTATTTTATTGGTTCATGTATTTCAAGTACATGTTCGTCTCGTAACTAAAATAATTTTATATTTTGTTAGTTTTTATTCATCGCTTTATAACTTAATTTAAACCAATTTATTATCTTCACCTTTCTTCTTCTTTCTTGGCCTAACGACCTCTAAGGTCATGCCTGCCATTTCTGGCTTACTAGACTAATTGATACCGCATAGTTGGTTAGTTAATCCTCACTATGGGGGAACGGCCCAGATGAGACTTGAACCCCGGTCCTGCCGTGTGAAGACCGGCGCCGCTGTCGCATCACCACCGGGCCGCTCTCGCCTTCACCTTTATCTCGCTCAATTTCATTACTTAAATGTTTTATTTTGTATTTTCTGAGTAACTATGACGCTAGATACTTAAGAAATGGATTTATTTTAAATCGTTACTTAATACTTATATTATATCTCATATATTTAACCGAGCATGCCCGGGATAAGGCAAATAACAAGGAGGAAATGCCTTGTTACACTATTGCATTACAATTCATCACAACTTGTGGTGACAATACGGCGTTAAGCCGTAATTATGGAAGAATAAATAAATAAATAAATAAATATCTCATATATTACCATTCGATAAACATTCTAGAATTTTATTTCAACTTCTTTTTATAGCTTCTTTATAGCGAATTTGGGCAACAATTTAGACTGTCTTTAATGTCATACCGTCGTTAAAATGGTTCCTTTCTAATCAGTTTTAAATGTAGTTAATTATTTCTTTTTTAAATACTATGTTAACCAAAACAAACATAAAATAAAACACATAAATCATTTCACTTTTTATCAGGAATAGATTAAGCTGAATCGCATGAATCATGTGCTTCTTTTGTACATAGAAAAAACGGAATTTTATTTACATCGTCACAACAATTGGCGTTCCCAGTACAAAACAATTGTAATCGATAACGAGATCGTTGCCCTTTGCGCCCCGTAAACAGGGGTGTTTAACGGTTTTGCAGAATTTAAACTATGACATTATCAAATTATTGTCCAAGTACTCGCATCCGATCCCATAAATAACGCACCCCCTGCTGTGTCAAGCCTGATGAAGGGAAAGCTGAAGGGGGAAAAGGGGTGGAAGGACCGGGGCAGAAAAGGGGTTTGATGGGAGGATGGTAATCCCTGTGCGCAAATCCGGTACCGCTTTAATTTGAAATTGAACGAACGAACACGCATTAACAAATGCTTTTGCTCCGTAAAGTGAACCGAGCAGGGGGATTTACATGATCCGGAAGAACATGTTCTCCGGTTCCCTAGGTTGAAGCCGTTGGTTTCGGACCTGGTTCAGGACCAGGATTAGCGAAGGGTCTGTGAAAGTTGGTGCGTTAAATGGGCTGTCAGGGTGTACATTTTTATCCTTCTTTTACGTTTGTTTAATACGAGTTTTTTATTCTTTCCAGTAGATTTAATTGATAGCGAGAACGATAAATAGTCCTAAGCAATACGGCAAGCAATAATCGTTCATCTTGACGGCTTAGTGGTTTTTCCCTTCGAGGGGCGACATTTCGGTAGGACGCACACTTTCACAATCGTCCCTTTTGCTTTTTTTTTATTTGCGATGCATTTTGTGCATGCACCACGGGGACACTTTCCCGAAAATCCCGGAGAAAATCCGGAGGGTGATACGCACAATTGAACAGCCGAATTCGGTTGCAACCGGTTGGTACACTGTCGCCTGTGGCTTAATTGTATTCACCCTACTTCACTTTGTCACAAGAAATACACACGCACACGTACACACAGGACGCTTGGGCAGGACATAATGGGAAGCAGGAAACGCAACGCAGTCGAAACGCAACGAAACGCATTATTATTGCCAAACGTCATCACCACCGTCAGCATCATTGTCAGGCACAATCGGTCGAGGGACTTGCCGACATGGTAACATGTTTGACAACAATGGGTAAATATGTGTCAAAATATTAGGCCCCGTAGCGTACCTTTACGTGTGCAGTCGGTCGGGACGGGTTTCGGGGCGAAAAGGGCGTACGTGGTACAGCGGAAGTCACGCGGTTTTTGGCATCGATTGACACTACCTGCTGAGCTGTGATTTGTGCGATTCCGATTCGGATGAACGGTGTCGACATTTTTTTTTGCGTGTGTGCGAAATATGATGGCAGAGATTTGCTGATTGCGCTTTAATGTTATGTTCAAAATAAAGGAAGGCAAAATATGTTTTAAAATATTAATTGCAACCTTCGTTTTGAGATAATTTCGCTCCAAGCTATACTATATTTTTAATTATGTTAGTTTAATGCTTTATCGTATTCTGTACTATCAATTTGTTTTATTTCTTGTTCTTGGGTTCTTCTGATGTTTGTTTTTATTGTGATTTATCTTTTTCAAATCAATTAAACTATCGTTTTTGCATGTAATTTGCTATCTGTTGTATTTTATAGTATTATTTCATTCTTATTACATATTTATCCTTGTTGTTTAACTACAGTTGATGCTATTTAAAGTATGTTTGAAGTATGTTTTTTTCAATATATTTTCTGGTCCTATTATACTTTTTTAACTTCTTCATTTGTGTTTACAAATTTTACGTTGTAAAATGTTCCTTGTTTTGCTATTTGATGGTTATAAATTATTGTTTGGTTATATCGAAATTTAACAGTTTTCATTTATTTTACTTTTCCCCTCTTAATTTGTTGCTGTCCGTACAAAGTTGTGAAAATCAGATGTTTACTTTTTTGTTTTGATAATTATATTTCCTTCGTTATGAATAATGTTGTAAAAATAGATACTTTGTTCTAGTCATATTCTTTCAACTGCTGCTCAATCTAAAGATCAATCAAAGAACAAATCTAATCCTATCGTTTGTTCCTGTTGTTTTTCCCTGTTTTACCTAATTTTTTACTAACATTTTGTGTTATTTACTTTCTGTTTTGTTTTAATATTGTCTTTATTGTTTTGAAACTTTGTTAGAGTTTCTTGAAATAACAATTTCGATTTAATTTTTCTGTCTTCATAAAATTTTTAATAAAAGTTATCAAAAAGAAACACAAAAAAATTAGTTTATTTTTGCAGTGGCACCCTTTAACAATTATTGCTAACCACCAAATCAGTCCAATAAAAATCCCCTTATCTTCTTCGCCTCGAAAGATCATTTCATGCCGCCGTCACAGTCGCGTGCCGTGTTTGTTTGCGTTCGGGATAATCATAAATCAGCGTATCATTAAACAACACCGACACGAAGATCGACGCTAAAGTGATCTGGGCTTTCCTTCTCCAACATTTGTGCCGCTTTTCTCGCACGTTTTGCTACTGCTATGCCCTGCTGTACTTGACGGCAATGTCAATACTGTTCAGCCATCAGCAAGCGGCATTTGACGTTTTGCACGCCGAACGTACGAAGGCGTATGAAGGATTATCCCGAAGCTGTGAGTGGGTCGCCCGATGGTAGCACCGGCAGCGGTCTATTCAAATTATCCCGAGACAAAAACGGGAAGATGTGCGATCCCCCCCCCCCCCCCCCCCTGGACCAAAATGGGACCACGCCGAAGAAGTACGGCCCGAAGTAAAACATACCGTGACTAACCCTCGTCACATTTCATTAAGTACCGACACGTGTTGGTTGGTCGGTTTCGGGATGGTTGGCGTCGGGAAAACTAATCGTGTTCTGAATATTTATTGCCCGTTTTTCTCCGACTCCCCGGGGGCGAGCGGCTACCGGCGCGCTGGTAAGAAACCCGACGTTTTTCCCTTCGGTAAACGTGAGTCCAAAAATTAAGCCCCTGTGGCGTCTCGGCTCGTTCCCCGGCGGTTCGTCGATTGTTATGATGCGTTTGGGCGCTGTTGAAGTTTATTAAACCGAGAGAGCGAGAGAACGAGAAAGTACGGTGTCGGTGAATCTTTCGTGTATGGTCGTCGGAAAAACCGCACAAATTTATCGTTAACCGTTTTCCATCCCATCACGAAACGCTTCGATGGTAGCGAAAGACACACATTTTTCATCATGTGGGAAAAATGCCCGAGGAAAAAGGCGACCAAACGGATGGAAAACCAATTTCGGACCCGGGGGGCGGGAAGAGATGCTGCTGGGTGGGCCCAGTTTTTTCTCCTAGTTCGGGGTTGGGCTGAAACAGTTGTGGCTGGTTCACTCGTGTAAGCCCGCGTATCGAATGGTAAGTAGTTTATTGGTCCCTGTGCTTGGACCGGGTGGTGTGTGTGTGTGTGTGTGTTCGTGCCAGTGAGCATTAAACAACTGTCGACATTTTCAAGTGGAAATTTTTGACATTCGAACGTGTGTCATGTGAACTTTGTTTCGGCTGTTTGAAATGTATTCTATTACTTTTGCAAAACGAAAGTTTCCCTTTTTTGCGCCGTGTGTTAGGCAATCCGCATTACATTCTCTTAAGGATGGTCGTTAGTGTAATGTTTCATGTAAAAACGACGCAAGCAAGTTTTAAAATTGCTGTAAATGTATGAATATATGCTAAGAAAACTACGTTTTGTTAAAATTAAACAAAAGAAATATTATTTATCTACTAAATAGTTGTAATTTTTTATTATATCCCCGTACTAGGACAAAAGGTTCATCTCAGTCGGTGGTTATCAGCTTTCACTTTACATTAATTAGGTAAACAATTCCACTCTTTATGTAAATTGGTTCTATTGAAGCTATAAAACACTACAGTTTTCGTCAAAATTATACCATCATCAGGTTTTTGATAACAACATTAAAAAAATAATTGGAAGAGATGAGTTTCCTTTGCAGTTTTTATCACTTCTATACTTTGTTAATATTGTTTCATATGTTTCCTTTCTAAGCAGGTGATTGTTTAATTTTAACAAAATATTTCCCAATTTTTGCAACAATGATTAAACGAAACATATCGGATAATTACCAGATTTTCTCTACATTTGTTTT
The DNA here is from genome assembly GCA_002091835.1 of Anopheles maculatus. Lineage (NCBI taxonomy): Eukaryota > Metazoa > Arthropoda > Insecta > Diptera > Culicidae > Anopheles > Anopheles maculatus. The sequence goes on along the minus strand of KZ061664.1, from coordinate 236,454 downwards.
ATTTCTGGATTATCTTATAGGTATCAGACTCTAAACTGTAAAAAATAGAATTAATACACAAGTTTACTTAAAATTAATTTGTATCCATCTCAACTACATTTCATTTTCTTCGTCTAAAACTATTATTTATATAAATTTGTTGAAGCATGAATTAAATCGTACTATTTTAAAAATCATGTAACGCGGATTGCCTAACATTCGGCGCCAACTCCGCAAGCGGTACTACAAACACTTTTCTACCGGAAGTTTGTGTTTTGTATCTAAGTCACACAAAAACAGAGCGAATTATTAAGCGTTCGCTTCCGGTGCCTTTCATGCTGCCTAGCGTGCTCGTGTGGGCTGATGGTATCTTGATACGAAAATCGGGCTCGGCAAAATCCCATTCATGAAAGCGCACGTGAACCACACGAAACAATACTTTCTTTCGGGCGGGTTTTAGGTTTCTTACGGTGGCAAACACGACCAACGCAAAAGGCTGTAATTTATCGTGCATAACAAAAAGGAATCTACACACACACAGATACGCGCTCGCGAAACCAGGCAAGCAAAAACAAAAACAAGATGGACTAAAATGGGAAAAAATGATCGCATAACGGAGATTTATGTGTGAGTCTTTGGCCGTTGCGGACGGTTGGTTTGTAGCTCTTCGTTTTTCTCTCTCTCTCTCTTGCACATGTCTCCGTCTCCTTTGCTTCAACCCCAAACCTGCCATCGACCCTTCGCAGGAAGGTTTTTATTGTTCGGCGCTTCCTGCTTACCCCGAGGGTTTGATTTCCGGCAAAATAAAACCCCGAAGCGCATTTCTGCTACCGTAACCGGGACGTTCCATCATCATCAGGGATAATCTATTCGCCGACTCGTCGTCCCGCAATTCGTCATTTTTCGTGGCCAGCAGGATGGTGTAGGAAAAATCTTTGCCGTCACTTTTATCGACGCAATAAAACAGGACCGGGTCCGTCCGTGCGTGGGTACGGCAATGATACACAGTGGCTACATTATGCAGTCGAGTACTTCAAACAGCGATTCGTTGTTTTTTTGTCCTTCTGTTCTTAGGACACGGCATCCGTTTCTACGCCATAAGTAGATATTATTCATAGTTAGTAATAGCGATGCTTTCGCTTGCGCATTAATAATAAACAAATTTTGATACAGATTTATGTAACTTAGCCATTACATTTACACTCGTCCTTCAACACCTGTCAACTCGTCCGGGGTTTTCCAAAACTTTCCCAAAAAACGGAATCAACAAATTTTTAATAAGCTCAAAGTATCTTTTCTCCAAAAACACAGAGCCCGCTGAAGTCAATGATGCTTGAGACGTGGCTTTTTCTTTTTTTGCAATTGTCACCACCACCACCGGGTTAATTAATATGAATTTCTTCGCCTAACGCTACACACTCGTCGGCTGGTAATGGGTTTAAGAGCTTTCGCTGTCCTGACGGTGTCCTCAGTTTTCCCGGTACTCGCTCCTCCCAACGTGGGCGCTCATTTTCTTCTCGAGTCACTTGTTACAAAGTACATTACAACACCGTAACGAGTGTGCTCTGTGTGAGTGAATAAATCTTGCACACAGGCCAAGCGTGACACGGACACGGTGTGTCTGGTGAACCGCTTGTGTACAATGTATCGGGTACGGTAGGCTTTACATGAGGTTGAGACTTTCGCAATGGTAATCACAATCGTCAAACGGGGCGCTGAGAAGGTGCTTGAAGCTGTGTGACACATAACAGCAGAGCGACAAAGAAAAAGTTCCCAGGAGTTGAAGTGTCAGCGAAGAGAGCTTGAACTGGGGAGATGAATTTCTACTGATGTTTAATTACATAAAATGAGGCAGGTTTGGATGTAAGTAGGAAGGATTAAAACGATGCTTGAATGTTGATTTCATACATTAAAAATTGAATTCAATAGATACAAGCTAGATTAAACCTAAATTATTGAAGAATTTGTTCAAATAATACGAGAGCTTTTCATATGAAAAATAGTTCTGATAATAGGTTAGTAATACTGATATACTTGGTTGGAAGACATTATTCCTAAATTCTCGGTTTTTTATCGTTGATTGTTAGAGGTAATCTATCAGAATTGTCAAGAAATTAAGGTATTGTTATATGAATGTCTTGTGACTCTGTTCATATTGCTGTCTGAAGTTCGACATTCGATTCAAAGAGACATCCTGATAGTCTATCACACATAATCAGGAATTTCTTTTAGTTTTTAATTGATTTTAGATCTGGGCCTTGCACTGACTAGTCTAGCAGTGGGATACATTTGATCATAGCCAACTAGTAAGATTGTTTACGAAGAAATGGAGTCTATCCACAGAATCCACTCTGATATCTAAGCCCTTTCTTAGAGGAATTTGATCACTTTTGTGTGCCACGTCTTCGTGGAAAAGCAGCCCATATGACTTCAACAATCTTTACCAATTTAATGAATGAATGCTTCTGGATATCTTTGCAAAACTAACCAATCGAAAATTATGAGGTCCAATGCCGACGAAATTAAACAGAATTTTGATAAAACGCCTAACTATCGCACATACCAAATCCTTTTCAAGACTTTAGGTTTTAGACGTGCCTTTTCGGAGTATTGTGTCAAGTTGCGGACATCCACAATAGTTGAAGTAAAGGAATTCTTGCTTTCGTAATGTAAGAGTGGTTTATTCCTTTATATCTTGCCTTATGAAGGAGATTATTAAGTATATAAGAAAGGCATTTTTGAGTCTATAAAATGAGACATCGACGTATGTTGCTTATCTAAAGAATCTCTCGAAAATCTAGAATAGATGGTAAAACAGAAGCCATAACACAATTCCACATAAAAATTGTGCCTGTGTTTCTGTGAATTTCGGTCACTGTAAGTCAGCAAGAAAAAGTTCCATTTAATGTCCTGTTTTTTTGGAAAATTTAATCACAGCGGACCAAACTAATTTGTAAGCTGTCTCGTGTTCGTAGATAATCCCTATCCAGCAGAATGTACACACACACACACACACACACACACACAAAAACGCCCCTGACACCCGTTGTTTTAATTTCCCCTCCGGATTTCCCAAATCCTAGCCACAACATGACCGGAACATGCAACTAACATTGTCAGTTCAATTAATCAGGCCTAATGAAACGAGTTCCATGTTCTCGCTCTGTGTGTAGAGCAAAAAAAAAACGAGGAATCAGGAGACTCGCTCACAGTTTTTTGTCGTTGTTGCAAACTCCAATGATCTGTGTGTCCAGTAGTTTTGCAGGCAGACACACATAGCGCACCGATCTTTCCGGGTGCATGTTCCCTGTTGCAAACATCAATTACGCGTGTAAAGCACGTGATCGACCGGTATTCTGATGCTCGGCACTAGTACCGTGCCGGTTTTTGTAGGCAATCGAAAAAACGGAAAAAGAGATTGAACAGGGAAGTCGTGCGATACCAGCGAAGGAACCTTTAGTGACGCGTAACGAATGCCGCAAACGAACACGATGTGTTCGATGAGCGCATTCCAACGTGCCACCATGTTGCATGCCGAGCTGGAGCCACGGTTTCAGTAAGCAAGCACGAGCTACATGTTGTGTGAAGTACGACACACTATCGTTCGCTTTTCCCGCACGGTAAACATCAGGAGGATCTCTCGTGGGATGAAACTACTATTCTGATGTGAAGTTCTAGAGATGGAGACTAGAATAATTTCCAATAACAGTCTCGATATCGGAGTGGAGTTTGTCTGTCGAACACATCGTTCGAAATGAATTAAATGGATGGGTAGCGCAAATTCGTGGAACATTTCTCACGCTATTTTACATCTGTTATGGATAATATTGCTTAGATTTACTGTCAAAAATACCTAGAGCTATCAAACATTAAAGAACAATCCCGGTCGACCTTTAAACTTTAATTTAGCTTATGAGATACCAACACCCGGCAGAATTCTTCACTTCAACCTTCAATTCTCGAAACCTCGCACCATCAAATCACCCGATAACACATCGATAACACCTTACCGATACCCGTATCCGTATGCCTACATTCCCCGGCAGTAAAGAAAACCTCCAAAACACGAGCAAGATGTGAGATAGGAATCCAAAACACCCAACACTCTAGCACCGGCACCCTGGAAGCACCGGTGGGAGTTCTAGTACACCGAGAATGTATGCACATCATCATTATTTTCAACGCAAACCCTCTCTCACGCGCCACCTACCCTTGGGTGCCACATTCCCAACTCCCTTGTTTTGCCCCAAAGTTGCATCGAAAGCGCCCGGATCGGATAGTCAAATTGTTGATGGTACTCTGTCGGTCTGTCTGGCTTTGCCGCTGTGGAGCACACTACTCGAGTGTCTGTGTAAACGTTGGTGCCATACCGTGTGAGAGGATGCCTACGGTCGAGGTTTTCCGACTGGGGACTAGGCTTGGGAAAGCTTGTTGCGCTTTGTGCGCATTGCCAGAGGGACGGAAAACCGGAGGGCGAAACGCATCATACACGCCTGAATGATCGAATCAATTTGTGTTGTGCAAATTGTACAGCAATCTGATGCGAAAGTGCATGTGCGGGTGATGGTGTGATGGTTGTAAGTGGAAAAATGAAACACATCATTTTCTAAAGAGCCGATAAAAGAAGAGAATTTTGTTTTCGTGGTTGTGTGATGTCGCTATAATTATTGTCGTGGAACTGATTCTGGGAGAGATTTGTCTGTAAACTAGGATTAAAGAATATTGCAGTTATACAAACTCATGACCCTAATATCACAAGGCATTGGTTGCTGTCGATTAGGTACAGATAAAATAGATTTTGAGGACCCCTAACGTATCTACTTTCATACCAAATGGTGTGTGTTCTCGAAATATTAAACTTAATGGTACCTACGGTTGCTGGAGCAGGATGTCTTGGAAGTATCAAAGTCGTTCCGAAAACTTCCTTAGTATTGAAGGTAGATGTTGACGATTTGTGACATGAGAGACGCAAAATAAATCCTGCTGGCAGTTGTAGAACCTTAATGGCAGTTTATGGCAACGATGTTCCTGTTGGATATTGATAGTTTTGATGACACAAACACCATGATGTCTACCATGAGAAAATGTAAGAGTTCGACCATGAAGGGTATGAGAACTGCACAAAGGAACCATTATCTTCAAAGGCTCCAATAAAGCGAGTTCTTTCATCGTCTAAAATTGTGTCAAACTTAATGACAGATCTCTACTCTTGACTCTTGGGAAACAGATCAATGCTCCTATCAGTAAGAATAAAAAAATATACTTCACTACGCAAATTTGGAAGCGCTACGCCACTTCTAGAATAACTCAGGCATCGATCCTTGGTGTTAACATTTTCTAGATTGTAAGTTTACATTCCTACATGACGTGTCTTCGAAATGTGATCAGAAAACTTCGAGAAAGGTGTTAAAAAGCTGCGCGAACTTTAAACTATCGTCAAAAAGCTTGACTTCGCTTTTTTACAGCAATAGCAACTCCCTATTGCTTCCATCAAATAATGGTAATTACCATATAAATAATCATCTCGAGCAAAGTAACTCAAAAACTCACAGACAGTGCCCTGAATCCTACTAAAACATTCATAGCTAACTCTCAGAATTTCAGTGATTATGAGGTGGATAGCGCGGACAGCAGCGAATAGCCAGTCCACTTTCCAAACGGCCACTGCCGAGCTGACCTACTTAGGGGTGTTGTTTTTCTCCGAAGAAAAACCCTTGCCTCGGACCACTATTTTGCCCCATCCCCACGAAACATTAATGGAAGAAGAAACGAGCGCGAAATGGATCGTGCTGATGGAATTAATTCATTATCAAAAGTGAAGCTGTAGGGAGCGCAAGCGAAAAACGCGAATGTAAATGTTTGACGAAGTCCAAGACCTTCCGACCCGGTTGGCAATGGAATTTGCTGCCGGCGTTTGTTGAGTTATCATTATGATGGAAGAAATCTTACAGCACACAGTGAGTGTATAACGTAGGTAGTTGAAGGCAGTCGAAGGCTTAACTGTTTTATTATTTACTCTGAGGCGATTCATAGTATAAGTGATTCAAAGAATCTTTTTAAAGGACATAATTTAAAGAAATTGTCCTCGGAGATATCTAGAATATAAAAAATATCGTATAAATCAAGGTAAACAGCACAATACTTACATTTTAAAAGAAGATACCAAAGAAACATAATCCAAACGCGTCGGTCGATCGTTGCTATCATGACGTCATGCTCTGCTTTAGCCCGTGTTTTGGTATTCCATCGAGCACGAGTGTTATTCTGATATCACTTTGCTTCACTTCATTCACTCATTATCATTATTGTGTTTTATTCTTTTACATTCTTTTACACTGTAACAATTGTAAAAACTAACCGACAAGAATTTCTTTTCTTTTTTATACTTTTGGCCGCAACTTTTTCACGCACTCTTACGATCACGTTGTTTTACTTCAATGTACTACATAAAGCTGATGAAAAACGAAACTAAAATTAGGAAAAATAAGACATCATTAGGATGGTAACAGAAACACTAAAGAAATGACACAGATTACACACAGTAACAAGAACTAACGAGTTCTTTCGAGGGAAAATTCTTGGACTTTGTAATACAAATTAAGAACTCAAAAACAGCGTCTAATGGGAACAAGCAGCAGCATCAATCTGGATCCTGTAAAAAGTTACAAAAGAGAGAAAGAGAGAAAGAGAAAATATTACGTTAGATTGAATAAATTATACGTTTTCCTTCAGTAAAACAACAGCAAATAAAAGGAGTTTGTATTTAAGCGTTTGAAATGTTTGGCTCCCGAAAAAAGAATAATTTACCCAAATATCTACCCCTTAAAGCTCTCCCCATTACTTTGTTTTCCTAACTACAGGTGCTTACTTTCATTCCACTTTATGGAGACTGACTACCCGAGTCATCTTCCCTTTTCGGGTGAATTGTTCCCCACCCCAACAACACACACAACAAACCACATCCTCTCCACTCATCAGAAATGCAAATTTTCTGTTTCATCCGTCGTTCACAAAAAAGCAGCTCACAAAATCGCTATAATTCAAAGAACGGGCAGGCCCACAAACAAGCGGGCGAGAAAAAGCAAGCGAACAGTACGAACGCACTCCCCCCCCACGGGTCGACACTTACTGTGAAGCGTGGGGATGGTATTTTCCGAAATTTCGGGCGCCTCCATAATTTAATGTATTCGGTAATTATGCCTTAAAGAACGAGCGAAACATAAATACAAGGCGCTCGAAAAGCCGGGCTTTCAATTCCGTCAGCCGTCGGCCGTGAATCGCGATTTGCGTTAGGTTGGGTGTTTTGTGTGTGAGCGCTCTCTCTCTCTCTCTCTGTCGCGGTGGAGGGACCGATTTTAGGAAGCCAACGCACACCCCACCCAGGAACTGTGTAAAACCGAAACAAAAACGCCCCACGCCACAGGCGGAAAAGCGGAAAGCACTCGACCCAAATCTTAAAGCCTCATTATAATTTTCCGTTTTCGGTGTTGCGAGTCGCCGTCACCCGGGTGAAAACTAATGGAAATAATTTAATTTTCTACATCATAGCAGCGGCGCAAACTGACGAAGGCAAAACCCGGTAGCAGCGGGCTGAATTTTCCTACCGTTGGCGGAATGGAAAACACAAGCGTCCGGACGGAAGATGGAAAAAATCGGGACGAACCGACGAACGTACACGATGTATGAGCGGTGGCAGATCGAAAGCCATCGAATGCCTCGAGGTAGCTCGAGTTTTGCTTTATGAATGCCCAACCAGCCGTAGATCTTTAATGGGGTCAGGTAGATGTGATGAGGATGTGCTCGGTGTGGTGACTTTTGCGTTTAGAAATTATAAATCAATCTATATCCGAATCGAATGCATCATTCTATCACATAAACTAAATAATTTCTTATATTTTCCTCCAAATTAGTAGAAATTGCTAGTATAAATATCATCCCAATACTTCTCAAACTCAAGTTGATTAACCATAATCATCAGATTGTTAAACTTTCAGCATAAAGCTCGTACCGCAAGCTCCATTTCAGCACAATGCGACAGGAAACGAGCAGCGTCAGAATAACGAGCGTGCCATACCGGGACCATTTTCCACGCTTGAACACCCGGCTCGAAGCTTGTAATCCTGACTGCCGTTTTCCACCAGCTCCAAACACCACCCAGGACCACCGTAACTTCACACCGAACGCGGAAGTGAAGCGCAAAAGTGTGCCACGGAATCCATCAATTAGTCATTCCCAGTTCATTTGCTTCCTCTTGGCGCTTCCGGTAGCTGCTGGCTGTGACGATGCGCGTAGTTGCCAGTAAACTATCGACTCTCTCGTGGAAATAGTTTTTTTGCCCATCCCCTTTCCCAAAGCCACCCAAAGAAAAAATGGGGCTCCGCAACAGTCACACCCAACGAACGGAAACTCATTTTTCATCGAATGGAATGCGTGGCAGTGGGAAATTGTAGAACTGCTCATTAGCAGTTAATGGTTGGTAAGGTACGATAAACGTGAACTTAGCAGTTAGCAGGTGAAAGCGTTTAACGAACGAAGAACGTTTCCTTTTGTACGGTTAAATAGTGCGTTAACGTGAAAGTATTTCGCTTATCGAGATTGAACTTTTCAAGCGTGTAGAGAAGAGGTTTTCAGTCAAAATATTACAAGCTATTTGATTTTATTGCGATTAATTATGGGGCCAAATAAGTGATGAACCATTTATTTACATTTTACTTTGTCAAACATTTAGCAGCCAAGGCTTAGAGAAACGAAACGTGGGTAGCTTCGTTGTCGTTGGTGGCTTCAAATCACAATGAATTACCAGAAGGGCGTTTTTGTGTCCATTAATAATTGCTGTGTATTAATTATGAGCAAGCTAGATAACAGCGAATGTCTTGAGGCTTGGGTTCTTTTGTGTGTTGTTTGTGGTTTAAATTTTAACGATCAGAAGAGGCAAAGCTTTTTTCATATACTTTATACATAATTATGTCTCTTTATTATGAGCGATAGGAGAGCATAAAAGAAAGAAATTTTTGATTACAAATTATGCTTTGTGCTTGTATGAATTGCTGTTTATTCATTGGTTCTCGATTAATCGGAGCAAAATAGTTTTCTTAACATCAATTTTATTGTTATTTCACTTCTATTCCTTTTTCTAATTTTAGTTTTGTATTTAGTTCTAAGTATTTAAGCTCAATTATCATATATAATTATAAGTCTATTTCTTCTTTATCTTTCTCCTTTTTGTTGTACCTCTGTTTCTACTTTAAATTTTTCCTCTAATGATACTTGTTCTGCTTCTTCTTCTTATATTATTTTTTCTTTTTACTCTACTTCTACTTGTACGTGTATGTTGCCTTGAACTTTTCCTTTTATTTTTGTTTTTAATATTGATTCTAGTTCGGCTATTTGCTATTACTTCTACTCTTCCTTTTTTCGTCTTCTACATTATGTATATTTCTGATTCATTTTATAATATTGCAATTTCTGCATATAATCCCTTCTACTTTTATTTCTAGTTTCATTCCCACTGCTCTTTCTACTTCTACTTCTACTTCTACTTCTACTTCTACTTCTACTTCTACTTCTACTTCTACTTCTAATTCTACTTCTACTTCTACTTCTACTTCTACTTCTACTTCTACTTCTACTTCTACTTCTACTTCTACTTCTACTTCTACTTCTACTTCTACTTCTACTTCTACTTCTACTTCTACTTCTACTTCTACTTCTACTTCTACTTCTACTTCTACTTCTACTTCTACTTCTACTTCTACTTCTACTTCTACTTCTACTTCTACTTCTACTTCTACTTCTACTTCTACTTCTACTTCTACTTCTACTTCTACTTCTACTTCTGCTTATACTTCTGCCTCTACTTCTGCTTCCATTCTGCTGCTGATACTTATATTTTTCCATTATATTTCTTCTTCTACTTCCACTACTACTTCTATTCTACTTTTTCTACTACTTCGACTTATATTATTCATTTATTGCTTCTTCTATTTCTGATTTTTCGTATGCTCTGCTTCTTTTTTTTCTACTTTTAATTTTAGTTCTACTTATACTTTCCATTATATTTCTTCTTCACTTCTACTTCTTCTACTACTTTTTATTATACTTCTATTTCGACTTCTCGGCTACGGCGTCAATTATTTATACTCTTAATTGTGCTTAAATGTCTTTGTTGAAGTAATTTATTTTACTGTTAATTCTACCTTCACTTCGTCTATTTCTTACTTACTATCGTCGTTGTTATTTTCTACTGGCGTACAATTCCTAGTTTCTTTTACTTCACGCTGCAAACATGTTAGTCATTATAGTATCAACACTTTAGTCATTGGAAATTGTCCTTTCTTTAACATACCTTGAATTTAAGTTATCCAAAATACACTTTACTTCATGAAAAGTTTATGCTATTAATGTTTTTCTTAAAAACCCACTAACTACCAAATCTTGCTACATGAAAAAAAGCAGCCATCAGTTACTGCACAAAGAAACCTCTAAACGAAACCCGGACAACAACGCGTAGAAGAAGAACGCATAAACATCTTTAGCATAATTATTCCCAAACGAAAAAAAACCAACAGAACACGAACAAATGTCTATCCTTCCGCTTGCAGCAAGCAACGTTCAAACCATTTCTCATACCGAAGAGCTTTTTAGAACCGTTTCCTAGTTTGTTCCCCCCCAAACAGCTTCCAGTGGCTGTTCGGCACCAATCATTTGACGGTCTATTTCCAGCGGACAATAGTTGGCACCATTCGCCAGTGATATTTGTCCGTATCAGCATGATGATGACGGTGACTGGGCCACTTTGACGCCGGAGCTGTAGGGGTTTTTGGGGCGAATAGCAGCCAGCGTTATGGCAGCGAAATGCTTCTTATCGATCGATGAAAATTGGGTTAAATCCAACAGTCATCTTGGCACAGACGATTATCGATCGGTTCCCATCCACCGAGCCAGCCAGAGGAGGGAGATACAAAAATAACAACAAAAACGGGAAAAAGACCGCACACACATACACGCTCATTGAATGTGTGTGAGCTCGTTGTTGGTGAAGCTTCCAGTGCCAAGAGTTCAAACACTCAGACAATATTGGATCATAAATGTCAACCGGAGGCCCGGATGGTAGAACTTTGTGTTGGATTGTTTCAGTGGAGTTGCTGTTCATCGGAGGCTAAATGCTAAAGAAAGATGCAGCAAAGCTTAAGCTTAAGCTCGGCATAAGTCTAATCTGGATCAGGTAGCAATAAAACTGTGTTCAGGTTTTATTTCCCGCTATCGTTTACAAATCGTGTGCCTATAATTCTGGTTAGTTTTATTACGCTTTTCCGAACGCATTATTCCAAATCCAACGACACAAATCTATGCACAAGCGTGCGCCATCACGAACGATTCCACGTATCATAATAAGCCTTTGATCGGTTATGAGCTTTGCAGGACGCGTTTCAACCGTCAAACCTCAACCGGCCCGAATCGTTGTCGACGAAAGGCTGCAGTAACTGAACGCAATCCGAAGGGCTCTGTGTCCTCGCCCCGGTGTGTGAGTAATTTGATGTGGGAATCCCGTTCCGCAGCAGGTAGCAGCGAAGCGTGTATTTACACACATGCGGTTATAACGCATGAACCCAACGGAGCTTGCATAATCATCCGGCCATCATCAAAGAAGGAAGGCGCGGGCGAATGAAACTCTCGCGCTCAAGCCTTCACACGCACGCACAGCCCTTGTAGAGAAAAAGAAAGCCCGAAAAACCGAATGTGTAATCGGGACGGTAGACAACCTCCATGCGACACGTGCCCGACAGACAGCTGGCCCAGGTGGAAGAATGGAAAATTGCCCGTGGGTACCCCATCCCATCGCAAGCTACTTAACGCGCTGATGTAACCACCACACCACAGCTGGTCACACACATACACGCGCACGAACCGGAATTTCCACGCGAGCGTGATGGCGTGACGAGCCGGAATCAAAATCCTCTTAGAAGCCGTTTGGTGCGTATGTGGATGTGAATTTCCACGCGGCGTTCTAAAAAACACCGCACGCGAACATTTAATTACCATATCGAACCTGATAGTAGACAGCGATCCAACAGCTCATTTTCACACCCCATGTTTCGTGTTTTACGAGTCTGCTGGGGAGTTCTGGCACTGTGATGGGAAAATTTTGACCATTTTTTTTTCAGTCGCTCCCTGACATGTAAAACTGTGCCCCAAACAACCCCTGCACGGTCCTGCAAAACCTTGGCTTCGTTTAGAGGGCAATAGTCACGAAATTTTTATGAACGAAAACGGGAACATAATTTAGACCAAACGGGGGGAAAAAAAGAGCCGGTGGAACAAATATTCCCACAACCATGCGCCCGCGAATGTTTTGTGTTGGAAGTGTTGAGTTTCCGCTTTCCGGTGGGTCATGTCACACCGACACGCGGCAAACTTTTTAAGCCTTCGCGGTGTGAGTTTTTCGCGGCATATCGGTGGTGGTGTTGGAAGGCAGCAAAAAAGAACAGTGCAAAGCACGCCATTTCAATAGGGGGAAGATTCGAAGGGAAAGCACAAAAACTTTACTTGGGGCTTTACTGACATTTGGGTTTGGGGAATATTACGCCGGCCGTGCTTTGTTTGGAAGTGTCAAGGCGTACCGGGATGCGCTATAAGATGTGGGTATTTACGGGAATTAGATATTTTCTTGGATAATTAATCTAAATTAAGTGTTGGCTTTCGTGTAGGTGCTGTGACTTGGGGGTCTGGGGTGAAAAACAGGCTTTGTCAGTTCTTGGAACGGTGTGAAGAAATTGCTTAAATAAAGTTTTTATTTTATGGGACTCTCAGATAAAAGAAAGAGACTCTTAGATAAAAGTTAGTTCTGGTAGACATGCGATGTACAAGGGTTACACCGCATTGATACAATTTTAACTACGGTTTTCGTACTGTCCAAGGTCCATCAACATGATAATGGTCCCAATGCGAAAGATCCTTGCACTCTCGAGCAGGTTAAAAGCAGAAAAAAAATCATCGAAGTACTTAAGGGCTTCTAGAAGCGCTGTTGGTGGAAGCTGTGCAGAGTTATCAGCTACATATGTGTGGTGCCTGGAAGTCCTGTAATTCACTCCGATGTATGTATGCTTGTCTACTAGTCTCCTGTTTTGAATCAACATCTCATTTTGAGGTCAACAGATCTTCTCGTTTTGAGACCTACCACATCTTTATTTGAATCCTCATATTCTGAATTTTGTACAACTCATGGAAATCATCCAACACTGGCTCATCCGGGTTTTATAAAACAACTCGTTGAGGGACTTTTTGGAGGACATTTTTGAGTCAGCATCCAAGCTGAAGTTTCTCAATATTGAAATCCAATCCTAAAACTAATAATTCTTCTACTTTGACGCAATAACGTCGCTAGGGCTCGATCTGCCATTACTGGCTTTCTATGACCTGTAGCTGGGTAGTAAAGTCCTGTGTATTGGGAAACAATCCAGACAATATTTTTTATGCACTCCCGCTTCAGCTAAAACTAAAGCTAGAAGACCTAAAAAATAGAGTTTCAAGTACTTATTGGGCTTGTTGGGTGTCCTCCTGTAGCAAGTGCTAACTGATGCTCACTGTATTCTGGTATACATCTGTAAAGACCTGTCATAGAAGTCATGTATAGTTCTCCGACTTGAAAATTGGAACATTATTTTCTTACTGCTGGATATGTTTCTCTTGACTGGAAACTAATTTGAACCAAGATTCGGACACAAAAAACAATGAGTGCTATGCAGAAAGGATACTAATGTAGAACGAGATACTTGTGCACGACTAACTATCCACAGGACAACTTGCAATTCAGTCAGTATTCAACTTCCAGAACAGCTTTCCTACATAGTATACCGAAATATAAATAGGTCCATTGGTTAAAAGGATGAGAACTCAAATGTATAAATCAATATTATCCCTCATAAGATCAGAAAGACTTTACATTCTAACATATTTCCAGTAACAGTTTATCCACATTTAAATCACATTAAACCCGTAACAGTTTTCCATACTACATCTGTAATTCTATGATGTTTGCAAAATAGTGTACTGAGATGATTTCACGTGTATTTGTATCCTCGAATCGCTAATCCTCGCCTCGAAAGCAACTAACAACGGATGCTTCTGTCTCGCAGGACGGTACAGTGTAATATCGTATCAGCAATTAAGTCCATACGTTGCCATTGTTTGTGGTTTATGGTCACTACAAGTTTCAAACATTGCAGAGGAAACTACAACTCCCGCGCACAACATCCCAACACGCTGCAGATTGTTCGGTTTTGTGGCTGTCCTGCGCTCCCGAAAATTTCACCAAAATGTGTCAAATTCCATGCACGTCTAGGGGAACGTATTTAAAACGGATCAGTAGTAGAACGCCTGTACAAACCAGCCGATGACATTATTGCTGCTAGCGTACTAGCATTCGCCGCTCCGGGGTCGGTTTTAATCAAATTTTTGACAGGACACATGAATGTTCCAAATAAATCGGGTCAACGTCGGAATAACGTTGCGCCCGGTTGCCGTGTGTTGTCTCGTACAGGTTCAGGTGTTTGATTGATTTACGTTGGGAGAAGGAAACCTGATGAGTTCATTGACAACATTTCCATACATTCTTCCTGGTTACATTCAGTGGAGAGTTTATTATGTTGTGCCTTAAAAATAATTATAAATCATCAACGATTACTTTGTAAGACTACAGCACATTCGCACCATCCAATCCGGGTTGGCAGCGCACGAGGGAACAAATTCATAATGAGCACTATAAACGAGATTATACATTGTAAATCTGCTCTAATGAAGCACAGTGAATTGAATTCTCGTCAACATTCAACCCTTCCAACCCAGGAACGGAGAAGACCCTCTGTCAATGGACGGAAATGGTGACGGTTTGGTCACATCATTAGAGACGGATAACGAGATAATCAAGCCATCCGTACGTTGATTGTGCAGCTTTTGACAGAATGTGTTGCAAACTGGAATTGACAGTGGCTGTAGGATGTAGGTCATCAGTACGATATAAAGGGGGTACCGAGCACAGAGATGTCATAAGCCATGGTGAAGTTTCAACGATCAAAAAGCTCCTTATTTGTCACAAGAACATGCTCATTTTCTCCTATCTAATTTATTAAAGTTACCGAAATTAAGCGTAGAATACATCAACTTCTCGAGCCGAGATTGAGGGGTTTAAATATTTCAAATATCATCCCCAAAATTGCTGTGGTTGTACTGTTTCCAAAGCGCATCGAATCGACACCGGTGGAAACGCCAAAATTCCCTCCAGCACGTCAGCAAAGTTTCCTTCATCGTTCGTATTTTTTTTTCTGTCTGTTTTGTTGGGGTGTTGTGTTTTCTCCCCTTTTCACAAATACCGCAGCAATAACATCAGACCATTGCGCCAAAGGACGAATTTTCTGCACCCACTCCCCAAAACCGCTTTGTTCCTTTCGGGGCGTTTCGATGGGAAAATTTTGCTTCAGTCAGGGGGTAGCAACAAAAAATAAACTGGCTAACGCTTTTCACTGTTCGTGTGTGTGTGTGTGTGCACATGACGTTTCATCGTTTGTGATATGTGTGCAGGTGTTTCTGTACAGCGCTTCTCGGAACTGCCGCGGCTGAAGGAGTGCTAGTGCCGCTTCCTTTATCGAGTCGTTTGTCTAACTTTTAACTCCACGGGCTGCAAACAAACCTCCCCGAGTTGCGTCTGCATTGAATGGGTGATATTTTTTCGTGCAGAAACCCCCCCCCCCCGTCCCCCCCCCCTCCAGGTAGGGAAAAATAGATAGACGGCATGCATGGTTCATTCGTTTTTTTGGTCGGGAGGTGAATTAGAGCGAGGAAAAAGTTTGCATTTTCCCAAATACATACACACGAGAGGGTTTGGAAAATCGGCCGTCGGATGGAGCAAACAGAAAAGGGAAAACGAAGCTCGGGATCGGTGAAAAACCAGGCTATGGATGATTCCAGGAATTGTTCTCATAACGATTTTCCCCCAACGTACTTTATCGTGTCCCAAGGTTTTTGTCTGCCGGGTGCATGTTGTTCAATGGGATGATACAACACAGTTGATAAATCAGCCCCCCCCCCCCAAAAAAGAGCGAAAAAAGCGTCAAAGGCAAAACCAGGAAAATAATCCCAAGTAGAACAACCCTTGCTGTTCTCCCTGGCCAATCCTTCCAGATGAGCAGTGTTGTGGCGCGATGTTTGCTGGTGATTGTGATTGTGTGCTATGTAAAACAAGCAAATGATTGTTTATGAACAACTTTTCGCTTCTCACCCCTACCTTTTCGGTTGTGTGTATGTGTGTTTGTGCAGCCGCTTTCCAGAAACCATTCGAGATCGATGAAAAACTATGCCAGAATGGGAGAGTTTTTAACTAAAACGCAAGCTTAGGACGAGAGAGAATAAAAAAACAAACCAAATAATTCGCATGATGAGCAAGAGATAATTCAACTTGATTTGGTTTTTTGATTTTTTGATCACAACGAGCCCAAACTTTTCTGTACCGAACCGTACCATCGGGTGGCATCAACTTTGGCACCCGTAAATAAAAGCGAAAAAAACCTCTAAAATTCCTGGAAGCTGACCCGACGGAAGGTACGGATGGAAAGCTACCAATGTTTGGGCACGATCAGGGTGAAAAGCTAGCGAGGGAAGGTGGGGAAAAGGGGGTTGGGGGGGGAGGAAAATTTAACCATTAATTCTGGGGCAGCTTTCCGCATTAATTAGGGAGTTTTGGGAAATTGTTTTTCCAAGCTGTGTGTGTGTGTTTTGGAACAGTTTTTTTCTTCTTGTGTAGAACTTTGCCGGCGAACCGATTATGGGTAAGCTTATTAAATGGGTTCGAGCTGATTTTTTGCTGTCTTCTAAGGGGTTTTGGTATTAGTACGAGTGAGAAAGGCACCATTCGAAACAACAACATCGAAACACGTTAAATATGTGCTTGATTTGTTGTTTGATTGATGGGAAAGGATTTAAGCGGCATTTCTTTATGGTACATCTGCTATAAAACCACACGTTTATGTTATCGGTTTAAAGTGTTATCCGTTTTGACAAACGAAATTGGTCTCATTTTAGCTTTTCACTTCCTTTTTTTTTGCTCCACCGGTTTCTTCACACCCACACACAGCTGTCCCCATTCCTTGCAGACGAAAACCTCTTTTAATTTAATCTGTTTGCTCCATTTCTTTCTCCGGTAGTTTTGCTTCACCTTCCTTTTTTTGTATGGCACTAGTTTTACTCGTTTTGGGAAACAGTCGGCACTTTTTGGGGATGGAAAATTCGGGCCAAAGCATAAACTTCCAACCGTTTCCCATCCCTCGTCTTCCAAAACAAAAACTTCCCCCGGCTTCCAAGGTTCGTTTCGTGTGGATCAGCTCCGTCCGAACTGACTTTGCTTCAAGCGTCAAAGCACTCCTTCCCTTAGACATTGATTTCCCGACGCACCCAACGCCAGATTCTTTTGTCCGGCCGAAAAAAGAAGTCTTCTTCCGTTCGTTTCCCCTCCCCCCCCCCTCCCCCCGTCACACA
>KZ061664.1:172106-205167 GCA_002091835.1 Anopheles maculatus | reverse complement strand
GGAATCTGTTTCTTACTGTTCATTGCTAAATAGCAAAGACACGGTGTGCTCTATGATAGTTACCAAGTTATTTAGTGTAAAGTTTAAGTTGGCGATAGGCCGAATTCTCGTGAGCCAGTCTTACGTATGTTGTCTGTCTAACTTTTAACTACAGAGACCATACTCTTGGCAGATCTTGGGTGTTGAGCAGATCCTTCAAATTTGTTTACCAAATTACTACGATTCCTTTCGGCAGGAATCGTCATGATCAAGTGATGCTCAAGGGCAAATGGTTCAAACTTGATGCTAGAAAAGGTACATTTTTGTGCCTTTTTTATGAGTATTTGGATGTGTTGTAGTAAGATATAATTGCTCATGGTAATTGGAACAAAACACAATGTACAAATTTAATATAATTTTCCACAGGGCCACAGCAGTTTTCACAATATAAGCACAAATATCTATCACAATTTGAAAATGTCTACTGAAAACTTTACTTAACCAGCTTCCATTCTGCTTACGGCCTTCTAGAGGCTTGATTCGCCACTTATAGAACATCGTAGAGCAATTGCATTTTCCTACAAGTTGGAAATATTCGCCTGAAGCACAAAAGTCATAAATCAAACGCAAAACAAACAACATAAAGACATCAAAAAAAGCTCTAAATAACTTTTCCTCCTTTAAAAACTATTTAAGCACAAGATTTTTCCCCATATTTGATTTGATTGACGACCACCAATCGTTTGACACACACACACCGAGCAAAACTATAAAAGAACAATCAACCAAATTGAAGGCATCCGGGCGAACTTTTGCACTCCTTTTGCAAGAGTTTCGTTTTCCCCGCAAAACCAATATAAAATAGCCATAAAATGAAAAATCAAATTAAAAATAAAATCGCAAAAAGAGAGAAACAAAAAAAAAAGAACCTAGTTATCGATAAGAGTTGTTCTTTCGTTCGCCTGACTGATGGCTGGGACTGATTGAGCTCGGGACGCGCAAATTTTCAATGGAAATGATTCCGAAAGTAAATAATTCAATTTAAACACGAACGAAATAGGACAGGCAAGAGAGAGAGAGCGAGCGCTAGACAGCTAGAATCATCTGCCATAAAGAGAGAAAGAAATAAAGCTTCGAAAAAAGTTCGTTTGCATTTGAATTTCATCATTTTTGCGTGGTGTTTTCCTTTGCGCGATCTTTGTTCTGGTCAATTTCCTTGAATATCTGTTCGAACGGACCGTCATCGAGGGTGGTGCGTTGTGCGCCGACTAGACCACTCACATCCTTTACTCTCTCGCGCTGAAAGCTAATTTCACGGGCAATTAGGTGAGGAAGTAATTAGACAACATCTATAATAACAATTATTGTGCGCGAAAGCGAATCCGCGTAACGCGTTTTGATGTATCCTTTGGGTGTTTTCTGTGTGTTCCATTACCCAGATTTAGAGCGTCCGCGAGTCCAAGCAAGACAGTGGAAAGGTGTGTTCGCAACAGTACAATAGGAACTCCGATCTATCCGGGAGCTTGTAATCGCGGTACAACTTTGTCGAACGAATGGAACCGATGATGATGTTGTGGAGAAGTTAGCAGACGTAATTGTTAAACTTTGGTTAGAGCGCCTCAACCCAATCCTTTAGAGATAGAGACGAGAAGCGAAACTCTGCTTAGGATAATTAGGAAATGATTTAAACGGGTGGAAAACATTGGAAAAATGCTTATTGAAATATTTCTACCCGATAATTGAAAAACATCCAAAGGAAACGCTTTGGAGCGGGGGAACATCGGGAGAGTCGGTAGCAATTATCGCGTCGGGAGTTTTTTTCTTTTTGCTGTAAAGTTTGATTGGACGAAACTTTAAACGCATTCTTTGCTTGCGATTCGCGCTAGCTGGTTGAGCAATTTTGCCGGAGCAGAAAAACTTTTATTGAAAAATGTAAAATGATTGTGAAAGTATTTCTTAATCGTTTGTTGTGGGAGCGTTTCAGTGTCCTACATTTTGCTGCGCAGAATGTCGTAGAAAACGGGGCGAAATCTTATCGACGACTTTGGAGGCGCGTTTACAGCGAGCGGTTTTTAAATTAGATTTTTATCAATTCGTCCAACGACAGCGACAGCGATTGGTATGCGGCGATAATAAAAATATCCCGACGCGAACCGTACCGAACCGTATGGAAATTCGGGCTTTCCACGACTACTACTTCGAAAGGACCAATGTCGTACGAACGTCGACTGTAAAAAGATATAAAATTTCCTCTATTTCAGATATCATCGGCCACTAGCTCCGACTCGCATTTAAACTTTTCCCTGCACGTGTGTGTGTGTCGTCACATCTATCCGTTATCTTTTCATGGGTGTTTGGGCTTTGGGTTCGTGAAAATCTGCACCCGGAACTCATTCCGTTTTCGAAATGTTTTTTGAACGCGCGCCAACCAAGGCACAACAACCGTCCTTTCGGGAGGTTACAGTTTTTCCAATTCCAACGCTTCCATATCATTTTCACGAGTCATTTTCCGCACGGGAAATGGACGTATGTGAGGGTTCGGATATTGGGGACAATATGTTTTAGCAAAAAAATAAAATAAAACATAAACCAAATAAGCAATTTAAAGAAATCTGCAAGGAAATGAAGAAACGGTTCTTTGCTGAATAGAAATTGAAAGATTTCAATGAAATATTTCACACACTTAGTATTCAGTGTAATCGTTGGTAGATATCGATACCAAGAATGTTAAACTAAATGTTAAATATCTCATGCTAAAATTTTGGTTTAAAAAATCGGCTCAAAAACCAACGAACCACACAGCAGGAACGTCCCGGCGATAGAAGATACCAACTTTTTGGAAAGTTTCAACCAACATGAACAAACATTTAGCTGCTAATACTCTGTGTGCTTCGAGACACACACACACAGACAAAAAAATTAGCCCTCCAAAGCTAATAATATGCCGGACAGGCTAGTATACCCGGGTCATGCTAGTAATAAAAATAAATGTTATAATAAAAGTTTGTAATCCGTCCCTTTAACACAACAAAAAATCTCAACTACCCAATCCTTTATCCTGAACCAACCAAAACTGTAGAAGTCGGGGAGGTTTTTTCGGGAGGAGACCCCAATGGTAGTGGTACTTATTGTCTCAGTGCCAAAGTTCATGCATTTATCCAAACAGCTCGCTCGCTGGATGGGATAATGTTGATAGTTTTCACACCTCTCAATTTTCCCTGGCTTTGCTGAACTCTTTCAGGGGTATCGTATTCGAACCAGGAGAAGAACACAAGAAACACATCCCGCGCCAAACTTTTGCTCTACATGGATCTTTTGTTGGAAAGCGGGATTTGGCACAATTCTTCTGGGCAGACTCCCCCCGGTACACCAGGGGCCGATGAGGATCAAACCCATCGCACGTACCTTGCACATTAGAAAAGCGCATAAAAATTAACTCCAAACACCAGTACGACCCCGAAAACTTAAAGCTGCTGGTCGGATGTGATTCCTCTTGTTTTTGCTGTTGCTGGTTTGAATTCTTTGGATGATCTTTGGATGAAAGAGAACCCCCGGCGGGAGAGTTCGATGCAGCATACGGCGAGAATAGGATTTGGTCGTTCTAATCTTTGCTCCTTGAGGAGTTGAAGTTTCTGACAAAGTTTTGTGCTCTCTCCCCCGTGAGTGTATGCGACTCGTGCAGTTGTGCAAATGACACCTCACGTATGCTGGTGGCATTAGCAAAAACCCTGGGATTAGTGATTGAGGACCGGGAATGGCAGGTACGCCAGCAGGTGTGGATTGCGTCTTAATGAGGTGACCTCGTTGCTCGGTACACGCTTTAGACGAGTGTATGGAGCTGTGAAGTGTCAGTGAGCAACTGTGTGTTGCGGTTTCGATCAAAGCTTCCGTCAAAGTAAAATCTGTATCCGAACTCTCACTCCAACGCAACGCGTGCTAAGCGCGCGTTTTGTGTGAAGGTTCTTATTCGAAATTAATTGTCATGTTCTTGCGGTTTGTCCTGGAACTCCCAAGAAACTACATCCATCCGTTTCGGGCGCGCAGGAAAACTGGCCCAGTTCTGAAATCAATTTCAACACCCATGTATGTTTAATGAGTCTCTCTCGCTCTCTCTCTCGCCCCTTTGCATGTAAAGGCCGAGTTGTGTTAATATTAAATTTTAATCAAACCAACCACCCATCCAGTTCCAGACGCCTCAACTCCGCACATCGACCGATTAAGCTTGGGACGAGATTTAATTGATTGTGCTGTACATGTTGCGATCGGAATGCATGACATCGTGCTCTACTGTCAGCACTTTGATGACAAAGCGTCACAAAACTAATTTAAAGTCAAGTCACCGTACAACGCCACCCTTAACGAAGAATACAGCGTTTTTTTCTCTCTCACTCAAAACTAAAAGAATCGCTTCTCGTTTCTAGCAAATCTATCAATTGAATGAGTTCTCGAGGACTGTGTCTGCTTTAAGTGTTTACTCCGAAGACAACACAACCGAGACGGTGTCGGGAGTTCCGAAGAATCGGTATTTACATACCGAAACGCCATTGAATTCGGTGACAGCGTTAGAGTCCTTTCTTCCACAGCAAATCGATCGAAGAATTGGAAAAGGATTGAATTTGCCGAATTACGATACGGGTTGCTGGAAACCTTAATCGATTTGTTGGTGAGCCGAACACTACGGACCGAAAGATTGACCGTAAATCAATCAATTTGGTCACCGGGAGTTTGGTACGCAAATTTTATCAAGTTAGGTTTACGCATGACCTGCCGATATCGGGCGTGTGGATCACATTTTTTGACGAGAGTTCAATATTTATATTTTAATTAAATTACTTTAAGAATTACACATCTGACATCGGTTGTCCCTGTTCGAAGCAGCAGTATTGGTGTGTCACAATTTAAGGTTGCAAAACTGACGCCCAATCTCCGATAAAAAAGTCCTTGTTTGATGAAAGTTCTGACAGGGTTGCAATCGATACGGGTTTCGATAAAAAAAGAACCACTTCAAGTGAGAAAGCGACCAAATAACTTAGACAACTGCTGGAAAGGAGAGATCTATCGAGCTAGAGTTTGTCAAGCGTGTGTGTGTCCAGTCCAGAAGCGGTTGACATGTCGTCTTAGCCGACCGGGTATTGTCTTGTTCGCTTCGAGTGCTTGAGTGAAAATTTGAGAGAGGTGTCCACTTGAAAAATTTCTATCATCATCAAGCAGTATGTTAAACTTGTGACCCAATTCCTGGGTCCGGTTCGTTGAGTGAAGAGCTTCAACATCTTGTCGGTAAATAATCCATGTTCGACCGACTTGAGTAGTTTTAACACTAGCTGAGTTTCTTATACTATTTTAATCTGTTTTTAAGATTGTAGTTGATTTGGGGAAATTGCTAACAAAGACTGCGCAATATATTTAAGCACTTTCCCTGATTGGATTGCTTTAAAATGAACTTACTCACTTCAAATTCCCATCTCGCAAAAGTGATACCGCGCGGTGCATCGTAAAGAAAAGCTCCAAAGTGATAACGATGCAAGCCTGATTTGAATTCTGATTTGCTTAAGCGCGGAACCAGGAACCGAGGCTTTTGTGCCGCGAGAGAGAGAGAGAGTCGAGAATTTGAAAAAGCTGAAACACAGGAGGAACACGGGGCAACACTTTTGCCAATCCTGTCCATGAATAGCTGATGCCTGTGTTAAAACAAACAGCGCTCGAAATCGAACTCACAAAACCAAACGAAACGGCAGCAGTTGGCTGGCTAGAGCATGGGGCGTAAACCCTCTGCGCCTCTCAAGACACTGGGCCGCAGTCAGCGAAATGCAATTGCTTCGTTTGTAAATGCAGCTGCTGCAACAATGCAAAAACAAAAGCATCCGCACAAGCAAAGTGTTCCTGACCTCGGCCACCACCGGTACGGCTCGCCCGAATGCCGATGATCGTGATGATGGTGATGAGATTGGAAGAGAGGTGTCCACTTGAAAAATTTCTATCATCATCAAGCAGTATGTTAAACTTGTGACCCAATTCCTGGGTCCGGTTCGCTGAGTGAAGAGTTTCAACATCTTGTCGGTAAATAATCCAAGTTCGACCGACTTGAGTAGTTTTAACACTAGCTGAGTTTCTTATGCTATTTTAATCTGTTTTTAAGATTGTAGTTGATTTGGGGAAATTGCTAACAAAGACTGCGCAATATATTTAAGCACTTTCCCTGATTGGATTGCTTTAAAATGAACTTACTCACTTCAAATTCCCATCTCGCAAAAGTGATACCGCGCGGTGCATCGTAAAGAAAAGCTCCAAAGTGATAACGATGCAAGCCTGATTTGAATTCTGATTTGCTTAAGCGCGGAACCAGGAACCGAGGCTTTTGTGCTGCGAGAGAGAGAGAGTCGAGAATTTGAAAAAGCTGAGACACAGGAGGAACACCGGGCAACACTTTTGCCAATCCTGTCCATGAATAGCTGATGCCTGTGTTAAAACAAACAGCGCTCGAAATCGAACTCACAAAACCAAACGAAACGGCAGCAGTTGGCTGGCTAGAGCATGGGGCGTAAACCCTCTGCGCCTCTCAAGACACTGGGCCGCAGTCAGCGAAATGCAATTGCTTCGTTTGTAAATGCAGCTGCTGCAACAATGCAAAAACAAAAGCATCCGCACAAGCAAAGTGTTCCTGACCTCGGCCACCACCGGTACGGCTCGCCCGAATGCCGATGATCGTGATGATGGTGATGAGATTGGAAGAAAGTAACACAACGTCCGCACAGAAAACAATGATTTCTCGGAGAAGTTTCCACTGGTGTGCCGACGAAAAATGGCTAACAGATGTAAAATAAATAAAGCACAAGCGAAAGCGAACGAGAAAGAACGAAACAAACAGGACACAGGCCACAGCTTGGGAAGACTTTGTTCCGGCCAGCAGCAGGAGTAGCAGCAGCAGCGGCCAGGATTGGAATACATGTTTGGGGACCGTTTGTCTGCAAGTTAACTAACATTTATTTCGTGTCCGCTTGTTGTTGTTGGACCACTGCCGTCCTTGCTTAGTGCACTTGGTAGCATTTTCTTGAAACCGTGCAAAGGAACGGTAGACAGAGCAACCGAGCAACCGATTATGATGTACTAAGAACGTTGGCAAGAAGGTAACATTTGCTGGACACGGAGACGAGGACGAGGATTCCTTTCTTTCAGAATCAATCGGTGAAGTTGTCTAGCACACTATCTTGTTGCAGTAGCAACACACAAACAAACACACTCACAAGCAGTTTATGGTGGCCAGATGTGACCAGGACGAAAAACAAAAAAGCAGGCACCGTACTCAGGCTCAGAGTTTGGTACAAAATACAGTTTTGAATGATTGCAGCTTGATAAATACAATATTCATGAACTGCAATCAGGACCGAGTACGGTTTGTTTTGTTTTGTCTCTGTGTAGCAAATGGCTTCAAACACAGGCACAGCTTGGATAGCATTGGAATTTGTGTGTTTGAGTCAAGTGAAGAAACATAAATTCGAAACGAGAAAATATCAAGCTTTTATGTTTAATAAGGTAGAGCGGGAGAAGATAGATACGGAGAGGGATTTTATGGGAATGAAGAATAACTGACATTGTTGTTGGAGCTCAGGTGGTTTAATTGGAACATTTCAGTATTGCTAAAGCTAGATCGACTATCCTATAGCTATGCAATTTTGTAATCATTGACGTTCCGTAAGATTTATCTAGTGAAGCAGATTCCTTGAGTCACAACAATACTATTGGTAACAGTTGGATATTAAAAATAAATTCGATGGTTCAATTCCCTATTTGAATGTCCTTAATAGAAATGACAGACTTTAAATCCAGGATAAGGTATTCAAGATCCGAGAAGGATCCCATATCCGATGTCCGGGATCCGCGACACGGTGTCTTGGATCCGAGGTCTGCGGGATCTGAGAGGGATCCAAACAGAGATCCGGGTTCCTCGATCCGAGATCTGAAGTATCTGTGGGGTATCCGGGATACCAGATCTGAAATTCCGGGGGCTAAAAGTCTCCTAAGTTCTTCAAAATCCAAGACACCGAGACCCAAGATCCAAGTTCCGAGAAAACGACAACTCTGGTATCCCATTTTAGTGCCTTCAGGTATGTTTTTACCTATTGCGCAATTCGTCAACCTCATCAACTTCATTCGACATCGTCCTCCTGTGATGATTTCCTTTAGTTTGGGTAGTTCGTAATACATTACACCGGCCTGGTCCCACCAGGTACTCAGCAAATACTTTGATCCTGATTAATATTTGGTCGAGGTAATGAAGTTGCTAATTTCGTGTGCTTAGGATCTCATCTCCCGTGACAATACGGGGCAGGAATCGGATGGTGCCGCTCGAGTAATATTTCACACCTGACGAACCGAAGTTTGATATCTCACTGCTTTAATTCAGGAGGAGTCCATATTCCATCCTTCTAACTCATTTTTAACGAGCGTAATAGTGAAAGTATTACCTGACAAGTCATTCTGAGCATCGCAACAAGTGCATCTTGTATTTGGGCGTGAAAAGCTGTCAAGTGTTCGTCTTAAAGTTGACTCTTTCTTAAACACCTTAATATAGTTTTGTTCTGACATGTCCCAGCACGATTTATGTCCTATTAAATGCGTGAAAATCACGGCCTATTTTCTGCCAGCTCCATATAATTCGAAACGGCCGTTAATAAGATGCGGACATGATAGTTATAAACGTAGTTGGTTGGTTAGTATGTCAATAATAACTCTGCTGAAGGAAACTTTAGAAAATCTCATTAAGTAATATAAAATTAAACCATAAAGCTCTTGAAGTAGATTGTCTTTTTTATCTATTTGCCTATTCTGTCACCACAACGATCATAATTATGAAAAGTGTGTAAAGCAAACATGGCAAAGTAATCCTAATGACTTTGTTAATTTATCAACTTCCAAAAACCAATATAAAAACCACCACACCCTTAATTGCAATTTGACGACAAACCACTTCCACAACGAGTGAACTTCCCTCATCACTCATTAAGCGATATTGTTCTTTTACCAGTCATAGTTGCATCCACACGCCTCAGTCGATCGATCCCACCACCACCAACTATTCTTTTCGCCTATCAAACTAAAATCCACACAATAAATACAGTTCCACAGTTTGTCCGCTTACATCCGCTTCTTCGCCAATAGATTCAATGCAGGAAAATACAAAGCACAACCCAGAGAGCAGATTTATTGAAAAGTGCATCGATGGTGACGCTCGCGTCTGAAAAATGACTTTCCAGATCCTGTTCCGCCCCAGTTCCGGTGCAGCTCATTGTTTCGTGAGCGCTTGTGAGCTTAATTTAATTTCAAGCTAATTATGTTTTGTGTTCTCATAATGCTGTTCCGTCGCGAGTTCCACCCCGTGTGCGCGCGTGTGCCCCCTTTCGCAAATACATCGGACTGTCACGTCATCCTCGTCACGAAGGATGGCTGTTCGGGTATTTCGGGAAGCTGGAAACGAGGGTTTTGCTTCGTCCCAGGGTGAAAGTTTGTGGGTATTTTGTGGCACTTTCATCATGTAGAGTGTGTGTCTAAGAGAAATCTTGAGTAAGGCAACATAATTTTCATCTACCGTTTGGTAGGGACACTTGCCCGGCTTAATCCCACCTTGACTTGACGCGATTTTCTGCTCGATGCGATAGATCGCTGGCAAGAATTGTTTTGCCCGGGATGGTCCTGATCACACTTCTTATATCATCGCAGGCGCTTATGGGCTTAGACAGTCCGGCCCTCGTCAGCCCATCCCGAAACGGTTCCCAACGATCTCTCGAGAATACTTTTATAATAGAATCACACAAGCCCGGCTGGGTTGGCCGTTCGGTTGCTACCTACTGAGGACCACTAAGACCGGAAAGAAAGTAAATGGGAAAATGGTAAGATAATTCATTTTACTCGCTCTCTTTTTCTCTCTCGCTCGCTTGGTTTGCTTGAGCTTGAGCCATAAAGCACGTAACAGAGCAGCAAGCAATCGTGGAACGGATGCAGAAAAGGTAAATAAAACCGGATGCACGGGAGAAAGCGTCCAACAACGACAACGCGAATGAGCAAACTACTAACTCAAAAGACAACCCATCCCATCCCAAGGCTAGGCACTCACTTTATAATTCAAAAACTGTATCGTGAAGTGGTTTTTCCGTACTTTCTTTATTTTTTTTTTTTTTGGGCAAACGAAAGTAAACATGCAAAAGCATGCCGGGGAAAGTGCTGCAGGAAAGTTTGAAACTAAACTGGAAGTAAACAAATGGACGAAAAATCGTTAGTTTGTTTTGACGAAACAGCAGCAGCGGAAAAGCAAAACCAGGAGAAAGGATAAAATCAAGATAGAAAAACAAACCAAACCAACGCAACACACGTACTCGGTGAGATGAAAAGGAATACACAAAACGAAATTTCCGGCACACTGTGTTCGGAAGGCTGAGAGGCTCGGAAGCATCTAGGAGGCGGCGCATCTAGCAGAAACAACTACTATTCAGCAAAATGGACCAGTATACAGTGCGAGCAAACTTAATTAAATTGAAATTTAATTTCACTATTGTAGCCATTTTTCACTCGAAAGGCTCGCGCGTGGCCACGCACCCGGCCCGGACGGTGGCTGAACTGATGGCTACCATTTAATTTCATCCCTGGCGAAAGAAACAAATGCATTACAAAAGGTTTCGGATCCATCTTGCCGGGAGGGCATGAAAAGGAGCGAAGCAAAATGGCTGGTTAATTTGATGAAAGTAGTCGTAAATAAAATGTTGAAAAAAGAAACAACACAAAACAACCACTTAAACGGCGAGCAAAGGAAACAAATTTCAGTAGTTGATTTATGAGACTAGACAAATAAAAATCTTGGTGTTTTGTTTGTTAAAAGTTAATAATAATGCATTTTTCATTGAGTTTCAGAGAGTTTAGTAATAAAATTAAATAGAAGAGTTTACACTCAAGGAAATTTTATTCTGTTACCATATTACTTCTTTCTAAGCTTATTTAGCTTACCTTCGATATGCAAACACTTTTCTTATGCTATTTATTTGTTTCAACTAACGTAATTGTTTTATTTAGTTTTTTAATTGATCGTTTCATCAAAGTTTGTTTTATGTACATTCTCATGTTTCCTATGTTTTTCATTATTGTTGAGAAATTTAACACTTTTATTTTGTTAAGTTTGATTCATATCTAAACTTTAATATCAATTTATTTATTTTCTCGTGTACGTACGAGATAGGCTTCAACTTCACTGTTTTTCTGTTATTTTAATATTGATTTTTCATTTCATTTTCTTATTTTACATTATTTTATTTCGTTTAATAGTCCCGTTTTTGTTTACTTTTATTGTCATTTATTATATTAGTTTGCTTCAGGTTTTTCCAAAATATATAGAACATTTTATTATTTACTTTATCTTATGCATGAATCTTTAAATATCATATCCGATTTCAGCTACTAAGAATCGTAATGCTTATACCCTGCCTTTTTTATTTTATTTTATGCGTTTTATTTATTTATTTTTTATATAAACCTTTTGCTTTTCATCAAAAGGCATTTATTCCTTGTTCTTTGCCTTATCTCGTGCATGCTCTACTAGTTGTTGTACCCTTTTAATTGTATTTTTCAATTTTAATATTTAATCTTATTCCATTTCTGTTAATTATGTTTCTGGTTTTAGCATCTTTTGTTTTTTATTCGTTTGAATATTTACAGGTTTTTATATGTTGCGTATTTTATATTTCAGAATTATATGCTTGTCTTTCACACTTAACAAGAATTTAATTATCTGCAATTTGTTTTCCATTCAGTTCGTATTTATAATGATAAATGATTGCTAAAATCACACTACTATATTCCGCCTTATTTGTACAATTGTCAATTGTCTTCTTTATCCCACGCAATCAGCTGTTCATAACGAGCAATTTATTTTGCTGTACGCAGACTGTCCATCGGGTTTCCACCAATATCCACTGTCATTTTCCACATAAGATATTTATAAAAAGTAATTAAAAGCGGTTCCGCCTATTGTATGACGTTTGGCACGTAAATGTGTGACATAAACATACACACATACAGCACAACACACAACGTAAATGAATGTTGACCATCCATGAAATGTTTCGCGCTAGTTATCCTTTAGCTTTTGTGTGTGTTTGTGCTTTTTCCCTAGCTTTCGATTACCATTTGTTTTTTTCCATTTTCTCGCCTCGGTATTGTAACAATGGTACACGGTAGAATATCCACAATTCTGTTTTTCATATTTAAATTGTCAAACATGAAATATTGCCATTAAAATTGTTTTCCATTCGGTGCTATCCATTCGATTGTTCTCTTCCGTACCAGACTGTACCGGACCCGGGCAGTGGTTAAGTAAGGCTGAGCACACGCAGTCACGAACCAGGTGAAATTATTTCCGGATTGATCACTCGTGATGCATCATCACATGGTGGGCAAACAAGCGAAATGGTGCTTAATTTGCATTCGGGAAAACCAGAAAGCAATTACTGGTCCCGGGCGGAACGTTCCCGAGAAGCGCACACAGTTTCTTTCAATTATTCAACTCGGCCACCGCTTAATGGTGGCCGATTTAATGGTTAAACGGTCAACAACCATACACGCGGACGATTTTAATCAACAAACAAGTGAATCGCGGGATTGGAAGTGCCAACGGTGATGAGCGAGGTGAAAGCGACTAAGAATGTGCCGCAAATCGAATAAAACGAGTACGAACCATTTGAAAAACGGAAAACATGTAAAGTGTTCAGCCATTTTTGTTTCGCTGTCTCCGACCGAAATGTCAAAATATACGACAAGCAATATTAGCATGCCACAGTGTCTGCTATTATGTGTGCGACTTTTTTTTCTCGCTTGCGCTATCCTCAAAGGGCTTCCGCTTCTTCGATTGGCAAAGCCACCGAACCGTAAACGAAGAAAAACACCACCCATACAGCACACCATTTAAGATGTCGTCAGTCGGTTGGTGCACATTCGCTTCGCCTTCCTGTGACGCCGTTTGATGGCAGCTGGAAGCGCTACATTCCTAATCGTCGGTGACAAACGATTCGCAAACAATCGTTCATCTGGAAGCCGCCATAGTATCAGATCAGTGCCTGATTTGGCGAGTCGGGTGGCTCCGAGCCTAGAGGACAAGGTGAAACGTAACAGAGATTGTGGCTCGGTGTAGGAAAATATTAAAGTATCATCGTAAAGATGTGCGTGCCAGTGCTGGAAACGATAAACATCACGAACACTTGGATTGGAAACAGGCAGGCGTGTGTGTGTGCATTGAATTATTTGTTTATTTCACTGTTATGGCCCGCAATTCTGTGATAAGCATCGGAAGGCTTGTGGATGATGGGGTGGCGGGTGTAATATTTACCAAGAATCGTGGAGCCTTTGCTTGTTTGTGCGCTTTTGTCGCCAATTGCATCAACGTAGGATCAGGATTGAGTAGAAGAAGATGTGATTAGCGAAGATCAAATAATCGAAGACGACATTCGTGTTGGTAGATTGGTAGATAATATATTCAATTAATACTTATTAATTGAACTTTTAAGAACAATATTTTCAGAGAAAGAGTAAAATAAATACAATCATAAGCTTAATCAACTGGTAGGTTTACGAAATTGGAGCACTTCTTGGCTTGAGAAGACCTGAGAGACTCTAAACAACAAGACTTCTAACACGATTAGGGCTATTAGATAATGAGACTCCTCCGACGATTTCTCTCGGCTAAATGAGGCTCGACTACAACGTCTCTTGGTAGACAAATTTCCTGAGACGACGAGGTCTTCTCGCGTTAAAGTCTATTGGTAAACGATGTCTCTTGAACGATTATTATCTGATCAAACAGCACAACACACAACGTAAATGAATGTTGACCATCCATGAAATGTTTCGCGCTAGTTATCCTTTAGCTTGTGTGTGTGTGTTTGTGCTTTTTTCCCCCAGCTTTCGATTACTATTTGTTTTTTCCATTTTCTCACTTCAGCATTGTAACAATGGTACACGGTAGAATATCCACAATTCTGTTTTTCATATTTAAATTGTCAAACATGAAATATTGCCATTAAAATTGTTTTCCATTCCGTACTATCGATTCGATTGTTCTCTTCCGTACCAGACTGTACCAGACCCAGGCCCGGGCAGTGGTTAAGTAAGGCTGAGCGCACGCAGTCACGAACCAGGTGAAATTATTTCCGGATTGATCACTCGTGATGCATCATCACATGGTGGGCAAACAAGCGAAATGGTGCTTAATTTGCATTCGGGAAAACCAGAAAGCAATTACTGGTCCCGGGCGGAACGTTCCCGAGAAGCGCACACAGTTTCTTTCAATTATTCAACTCGGCCACCGCTTAATGGTGGCCGATTTAATGGTTAAACGGTCAACAACCATACACGCGGACGATTTTAATCAACAAACAAGTGAATCGCGGGATTGGAAGTGCCAACGGTGATGAGCGAGGTGAAAGCGACTAAGAATGTGCCGCAAATCGAATAAAACGAGTACGAACCATTTGAAAAACGGAAAACATGTAAAGTGTTCAGCCATTTTTGTTTCGCTGTCTCCGACCGAAATGTCAAAATATACGACAAGCAATATTAGCATGCCACAGTGTCTGCTATTATGTGTGCGACTTTTTTTTCTCGCTTGCGCTATCCTCAAAGGGCTTCCGCTTCTTCGATTGGCAAAGCCACCGAACCGTAAACGAAGAAAAACACCACCCATACAGCACACCATTTAAGATGTCGTCAGTCGGTTGGTGCACATTCGCTTCGCCTTCCTGTGACGCCGTTTGATGGCAGCTGGAAGCGCTACATTCCTAATCGTCGGTGACAAACGATTCGCAAACAATCGTTCATCTGGAAGCCGCCATAGTATCAGATCAGTGCCTGATTTGGCGAGTCGGGTGGCTCCGAGCCTAGAGGACAAGGTGAAACGTAACAGAGATTGTGGCTCGGTGTAGGAAAATATTAAAGTATCATCGTAAAGATGTGCGTGCCAGTGCTGGAAACGATAAACATCACGAACACTTGGATTGGAAACAGGCAGGCGTGTGTGTGTGCATTGAATTATTTGTTTATTTCACTGTTATGGCCCGCAATTCTGTGATAAGCATCGGAAGGCTTGTGGATGATGGGGTGGCGGGTGTAATATTTACCAAGAATCGTGGAGCCTTTGCTTGTTTGTGCGCTTTTGTCGCCAATTGCATCAACGTAGGATCAGGATTGAGTAGAAGAAGATGCCATTAGCGAAGATCAAATAATCGAAGACGACATTCGTGTGCTACTAATAATAATATCCATTTAATAATTATTAATTGAACTTTTTGAACATATTTTCAAAGAAAGAGTACCATAAATACAATCGAAAGTTTAATCAACTGGCAGGATTATGCAATTGGAGTACTTCTTGGACTTGAGAAGACCTGAGAGACTCTAAACAACAAGACTTCATACACGACGAGGGCTATTGGACAATGAGACTCCTTCGACGATTTCCCCCAGCGAAATGAGGCTCGTGTGACGACGACGTCTTTTCGACTATAATCTCTCTTGGTAGACGAATCTCCTGAGACGACGAGGTCCTCTCGTGTCAAAGTCTCTTGATAAACGATGTCAATTGAGCGATTTGGTCTCTTCAACTACGAGTTATATTGATTCATTCGACTACGAGGATCCTTTTCCTACCAGTTCTTGAAGTATATGAGACCCTTTGCAATCTTAATCTCTTTGTCTTCGTGCTAATTGGTAGACGAGGTCTTGTGGACAAAAGAGATCCTTTAGAAAACGACTCTTACACTCAAAGTTCTTTAGGAACATGAGACCCGTACCACTACAGAGCCTGTTGTTAGCAGAAGCTAGGACGATGAGATCTCTTTGACTACGTAGTTTTATAGTCCATTGGACAAATAGCTCTCTAAACCACGTGATCCTTTGGAAGATGACATTTGAACGACTAGTTCTACTTCGAGTTGGTACTCGAGGCTCATTCCTTTACGAGGAGTGATGCTGGACATGATGCATGATGAGACCTCCTCAACTACGAAATCCTTTGGTAGATGAGATTATTGGATGAAGAATCCCATTTCAGTTTCGAGAACCCTTCCTCTACGAGGTCTCGTGCTAGATGAGCTCCCTTGGAAGGCAAGTTCCTATACAATGTCATGCCCTTAAGACTCTTGTGATCTTGATCTTTCGCTAGAATAAAACATCAACAAAAATCGCTTCCTGTTTGGTGATGCAACAGCTTTAAGCCAGATAATAGATTTAATTGACTTAATTAATAACCAATGATTACTATTAAAGCACTTACACAACTTTAACTCAAAAAGTACTTTAAAGTTATTCAATTTATTCACCGAAATGCAATTGAAAAAGCTAACCAATAACTCAATCCCTAATGAAAACTACACTTAAAAAAAACGACAGACAGATAAACGATTCCCAGTTCGCCAGCATGTAATGAGCGTGATTACGATGTCTGAATATTTAATGGCGTCAATCATAGCGCTTGTTATGATTTCCAACATTAATGCGTCAATCATAGCGCTTGTTATGATTTCCAACATTAATGCCGCGTGAGCATTATTTGTACAATGTATTATTAATGCAGAATTAACAGGTACCGAAGTCGGACGACTGATTTTCCACGCCGCACACACGCCGCCCATTAATTGAATAATTTTAAATTGCATACATTTAGGGTCGTTTGATTGCAGTGCATTTAAAATGAACACTTTAAAAAGAACATTTGAACGACTAGTTCTACTTCGAGTTGGTACTCGAGGCTCATTCCTTTACGAGGAGTGATGCTGGACATGATGCATGATGAGACCTCCTCAACTACGAAATCCTTTGGTAGATGAGATTATTGGATGAAGAATCCCATTTCAGTTTCGAGAACCCTTCCTCTACGAGGTCTCGTGCTAGATGAGCTCCCTTGGAAGGCAAGTTCCTATACAATGTCATGCCCTTAAGACTCTTGTGATCTTGATCTTTCGCTAGAATAAAACATCAACAAAAATCGCTTCCTGTTTGGTGATGCAACAGCTTTAAGCCAGATAATAGATTTAATTGACTTAATTAATAACCAATGATTACTATTAAAGCACTTACACAACTTTAACTCAAAAAGTACTTTAAAGTTATTCAATTTATTCACCGAAATGCAATTGAAAAAGCTAACCAATAACTCAATCCCTAATGAAAACTACACTTAAAAAAAACGACAGACAGATAAACGATTCCCAGTTCGCCAGCATGTAATGAGCGTGATTACGATGTCTGAATATTTAATGGCTCAATCATAGCGCTTGTTATGATTTCCAACATTAATGCCGCGTGAGCATTATTTGTACAATGTATTATTAATGCAGAATTAACAGGTACCGAAGTCGGACGGCTGATTTTCCACGCCGCACACACGCACACACGCCGCCCATTAATTGAATAATTTTAAATTGCATACATTTAGGGTCGTTTGATTGCAGTGCATTTAAAATGAACACTTTAAAAAGACGCTCCCTTGCCGGCAGGTGTTGCTCGGCTGTGTGGTGCTGATGCTACCGTACGACTGCCATCTTGACGATGCAACTGTAATGCAAGCCACTCACACGCTATGCAGCGCTTCGACACAAACGACCAACAAACGTGAAGACACCCACAATCTTGGAAGGCCTGCCCAAAAGCACCACCAGTAGAATCGGAAGGAATCTTGCCCTGCTTTCGGAGTCTTTGAGCACATTTTCAACTCATCATGGCAAATATTTACCGAAATAACCATAGAATTTCAAATGGACTTGGGATTTTCGCTCCCGGCTGTGCTTCGTCGTGATGGTGCCATCGCACAGATCGCTTCCTCTTTCTCATTTGGCAAATGGTGCTCGGTGGTGGTGATGCTCGGGTGGGAAAAGCATCCACTTTGCCATCCGACTTTGGTGTGACGCGCTGGGAGAGTTGCTGAGGTTTCCGGCATTACTCTTTTTTGTGGTTTTCACGCTTCGGCTTTGGCGGGTAAACTTCTCAACCGGTGCAACACACACACAGCTACAGAGCAGAACACACATCAGTGGAGACAGTGGGCGAGACAGTCAAGAGTCAAGCGTCGAACGCGGACAGATTCGGCAACGGAACCGAACATTTGGACCGAGCAAATCTGTCAGTGAAGGTGTTCGAGAAAAGTGAACGATAGCTTGCGGCGTTGGTATGGAGTTTGGGATCTTGGGGTGGTCCTCACCGAAATGGAGAAGAACAACACAAACACACCCACCGCAAAACTTAACCGAAAGATGGGGACCGGCGAAAGAGACAGGCGCAAGAAGACGGCAGTCTTCGGCGATGAACAAATAAATAATTCACTTTTATGCTAAAAATTGGGAAACATTTTTATTTACTTATGGTGGAAAAACCAATTCCACGCGCCTTCAGAGATTTTTTTCCCCTGGTAGAGTCTAGACACACAAGCAAAATTTGTGTGAAAAAGAAATACATGTTGAGTTTTTCTTGACTTTGTACGCCTTCCAGCAAACGGGTGCGAAGAAGCTTTGCCTTGGATTTAGAGTAAGAGTCGTTGTAGGAAAGATACATTTTCTTATCTTAATGATGGCGTTTCGAGACGGATATTTGCGTTCCAGGGTGTAACTTTGGTTCGAATGTATCGTGTAAATATTGATCGAGCTTTTGCGATGTATCATAATTATTGCTGTGATTCCACCATCCAATTAAATAGAGTGAAAACGCGCACATCACTCAACATTTTTCTTTGGTAAGATAGTTTTTTTTTAAGGATTTTACAACTTTGGCAGTAAATACATGTAGACTACTACAATACAAAAAATACTATGTGATTAAAGTATGATTCTCAGTGAGAAAAATGCGATTAAGAACGTTTAACGTTCTTATATCCACATTTTTACCTCATACAAGAACCAATCGCGCCCTATGCAAATCGAAGAATTACTCCGGTGAGTTCAATTGTTGATACATGAAGTTGTATCTCTATTGTTGTTTAAAAAATACTTTAAAAGTATATCTGTAGATTGATAAGATGTATCTAGCACTTATAACCTAAGAATATCTTTCGTTGGAAACCAGGAAATCAAAGTCGACAGGCAGATGGTAGTTAGAGTCGTCAGACTCCGTGGCCGATGTCATGTTTTTTTTGGGGCGTCCTCATGGACAGTAGAGGCGTGGTAGGTTCAAACTAATTCACGATCAGCTATTACATTGTAACTCATATCTGACTGTCACTGTACTCACTGTTACCTGCAATGTCTCGCTTCCTCTAGGCATCTATTCAGCTATGAATGTTGCTTAAGGTATGAGTCGTCTATAGTAAAGAAGTTGTAAGTCTGGGAGTGAGCAGCGAAACCTACGCTGAATCAACTTCAGCCTGTCAGCCGAAACTGCTGAATGAGGGGCTCAACACTCGGAGTTCAATTCTATAGTTGGGCGAACCTTTGAGTCGTGCCTTGTCTATTATAGTTTTGTAGGGCTTAGTGAGCGCTATTTTACTGTCAAGAATGGTTAGTCTCGAATTTCGGATTTATGTTGGCGCTGAAGTTCCACCAGAAAGGTTGGGATATTGATTTACCAGACGATGGACCTGGACTATAGGTAGTTTTTGGGACTTCCACAGGAGAGCTAGATCAACAAATGCTCGAGATCAAGTCAGATAGTGATTTGTTTGTGTTGTCCTCTAACTTAAGGTATCAAACTTCACATTGTTCGCTGTTACCTGTATTTAATGGACTATACACTAGCTAAGTAGAGCTTGTTATCTTAGTAAGCAAGTATCCTTAAAGTCACGTTCATGATGCGAGGAAACGGTTCTGAAGGCATTTGATAATAGGGTCCATGCATGGTCATGAGACCTTAAAAGTCATAACCGATTGTCTGATTGATGCTTAGAAAAATATGTAATAGCTATATGTCCCAGACATCAGAGTGCCTTTAGGAGCCAGTTTATAGATTCATTTTTTGAGAATGAGGACATCCTTCAGTGCAGTTTTGGTTCTAACAAACATCTATTTCCTACGCAATCCTGGAACTTATTGACTGTAGTGTTAAATCCATCATGAACTTCATTGCACGAAATCGTCCAACTTCTTTCGCTTACTATTCGCTCTCCATAATTTCTATCTCACAATATTTCGTTATTGCAAACGGACTCAAATCCCTATTCAATCAAACTTCTAGCGACTTCCTTGACAACTTCGAGCACCATAAAGAGCACAAGAATCAACTTACCCCGCGGGCCGAGAAAGAAGTTGGCCACACGGTTCGCTACCGTGCAAAGAGGATGCAGCTGAATCGCATTCATTACCACGAGCGACTTGGTGCACAAACACACACACACCCAGCAGGCACCAGATTTGTCGCACGGATTGTGTCGCAATTGGTAAACGGGGTGGAAAACTTGCGGTAGCATCAACGGCTACCCTAGCGTGAAAAACCGCACCACCGATGCAGTGTGGTCGTGTTCCGCTGGTGCAACGTTCGGTGCGGTCGATTGCACCGTTTCTTGTCACTTTGGCAAATCGAAACTGCAACTGCTGCTACTGCTCTCGCACAGTTCCACATTTGAATGAGCAGCTTATCGAACCGGGGTTATCCAAGTCCTTCGGGAACGGGCCGGCGGAAGACTCAAGACACTTGCTCGAGATGCTTTTTCCCAGCACCCAGCAAACGTACTGTCGTCAACCGGGATAGCGAGGAACCTCCCGAAAAACCCTCCTTCGAACGGCTGCTACGTTTTTCTCCCACCCGTCGGAAAAAGGATTCATCATTCAAGGGAAAAGCGGGGACATCAGCAACAACAACAACAACAGCAGCAAAAAAAGGAAGGAGGAAAAGAAGTGGGATGGCTTCTCGGTTAACCGATAGCAAAACAAGCTGATGCTGCTTTCGCTGCTGCCCCGCTTCAAAGCAAACACACTTGAAGTGAGCAAGCTTTTTCCGGTGAAAAACATGTTCATGAAAAGTTATTTATTCAACCATAAAATTGGAATAATTTCACGCTCGTTTCGCTAGGACCGTGGACCGAGGGGGGAATGGGACCGGGTGTGGTTGAGGGGAAAGAGGGAACACGAGCATAGCAAATGTATGCGCATTAATGCAAATTGCTTCGGTTTCGGATTTTCGCAACGACGCACTGCTAAAACTACTGTCACTACTGCTCGGCTAGAGCGGGAAGTAGCTACTTTACGGACGCTGCCACGATGTACTTACCACAAGTTCTTCATCCTCACCACGTGCAGGCCGGAAGGAAAAATAATGATTGTGAAGCGTAAAGCAACTGAATTCTGTTACTGACAAATGTCCTCCTCGGATGTCCCGATCATGAAGCAATGATGCAGTCTTGTTTTGGGGGTTTATCTCCAACGTTTATTCGCTCGTCCGAATAGAAAACATTACTTTGGTTTTTTGGTTTGGGAGGAAACTAGTGGAAACACAGCTTTTTTATTAAGAAACTTGTTATACGCTTTTCATTAAGTGAAGAATGGACTGTTGTTAAACATAAAGAGAGTTTGAATAATTTACACACTGTTTTCGCAACAGTTTACTTTACAACTCGTACAACTAACGCTCGCAATCAAATATGCAAATGATTGGTCACCGCTGTGCTTTCATTATTTCATTCTGTAGGTTTTGATTTCCCTTTGGATTTGTATGATTGATAGGCAATATGGAGAATGCAAACGAACCAATTGATGAGCAATGAAACCTAGAGAGTGATAAAACGCAACGTGAATAATATGATGATGGTTTTCAAATGTTTGTTCTATTGATTCAATTTATACAAAGTTTACGGTAGAAAAATTATGAAATAGATTACTATTTGAATATAAAACCATCTCTGCAATAAGTTTGATTTTAGTAAATTAAGCGAAAATTACCCAGAAGTAGCAAAACATTAGTCTAAATCAGCATGCCAACGTACGTTATTTCAAATTTCATACAACTTGCAGCGCGTGTAGAAAACGACAGCAAATTGCATACTTTGTGGCGTTCAACCGATCGTATGGTTAACGTGGTTAGTTTACTCTTTTCACACATAGATGGCGTTGCCGTCGAGCTTGTACAGTGCAATACATGATTTTATCGAGCATCAATAAATTTTATTGTGATCGTTTACATAATTTTATAAAGAAGTACAAAAATGCTTATAATAAAAACTGTTTTCGATGTTTATTTTTAAAATAAATAACATAAACATAAATCAAATAAATGAATGTATGAAAAATAAGGGAAATAAAAAAAAAGCACTCCATGACAGATTTGTTATTTATCCCATTTCTATTTTGTTACAGTGTTAACGGACTAATCACAGCAATCTTAACGTCTTATACTATAGATTACGAATTTAATGGGAACTTCAAGAGCAAATATTCTTCGTTAAATTTTTTAATCACATTAAAAACAGGTCAACATTGTATTTGTTTTTTCCTCCCGAATTGTCAAACCTTGTGCCGAGGAAAACGGAACGCTATTAAACATTGTTGATTAATCCTGTCTGCCCGGTATCAGTATTTGCCATTTGTAGCACCTTCCCTCGGTTTACGTCTATGGAGCGGATAAATGACATTCATTGCATCGAATGACGGCGGTTCGCAAGTCTCGTCACCATCCACGTGAGACGAAACATACTGAAGATGTGTCACGGCATCGAGACTTTCCACCCCGCCGGTGCAACAAAATGCATCTTTCGCTGCACACGGGAAGAAAAACCTTTACCTTTTGCTGTGCTGTTAAGCCAATATGCTGACGTACCGAGAACGAAGCGAAATTTATGGCCTGTTTTCTTTCGACTCAGAACGCACCGGTGACTGATGAGGAGGTGGGTGGGCTGGGGGAGTGGGTGGTGATGAGGTGGAAATGTGATGATGATTTAATGTGTACACATCGTAAAAACCGTTCATGCAATTGCTTTTGTGGTGTATCGTTATGGCTTTTCACTCATGCATTTGTGGACAGGTATTTTCTTAGCTACGGATCAGCAACAAGCCTCAGGGTCGTTGATAGGGGTCTGATGATGGATTTTCTTTTACTGTTTCTGCAAAAAAAAATCCAAAAAGAAGCATCTCTACGTGCTAGAATTTAGGGGAATACAACAATTTTTATTGCAGTGATACACTTCTCTTTTAGACAAAACAATCGAATTGGGTAATTTGAGGATAAATCTATACCTTGTAAAGCAGTTCATTTTCATTACAATAACTCCTAGCATCTACTCTAAATCACCACCGCTTGACCACCTGAGCCGGAAGAACTTCAAACACGCACGAACGAACCTTAGTCACCTCCATTCCTAGCTACGTCGGGGCTGCTAAAATGGGACCGGATTTTTTTCTTCTTTCCTTTGCCTTCAAAATTGACAGATCATGCCGACGCCAACGCACGCGCCCCCTTCATTATGTTTTGACCGTTGACGAAGTCTGTCTACGAAATCGAGGCACCCGTGTCGGTGTTCGATGCTATCACTCTCACTTTTCAATACGCTCGGCTCGACTCGGCGGCATTCCAGCACTGTCAACCACAACAAACTACTAATAATTTGAATGGATTGCAGACAGCGAAGAGAAAAAAAAGAAGGCAAACAGATGCGATCGACGAAGACAAAAAAAAAATGTGTCACGCACAATCGTTCGGTGTGTGTTGGAAGAAACAGAAAAGAAGGTAAAAATTAGACGAGAAAAGTAAATAGGAAGGAATTTATTAATCGGATTAATCAGATAAAATAATCAAACATTAGTAGAGTTAAATTAAAACAAATAAAACAGGAAAACAAATGTTTATAAACATTAAAATAAAACGAATAAAATATATAAAATAACTCAAGCAACTTACCTCGCACAATATAACGACAGCTCCCACTGACACGTGTGAAATGGAAATTAAAAATACCAAACCAAAACATCACGACAATCAAATTCCACCGCCCTCATCCCAACCACCACCATCACCACAAGTTACCTATTTTCGATTGTTAGTAAAAGTGAAATTGAATTAACGGTTTCGGTGTTGAGCCGGCTTTGTGTCATCGGCGGCGGCAACTTGTACGACGATTATGCTGCGCGTGTGTTGATGATCGCTTCCGTTACCATGGGAAACGGCAAACATTCAAGCGCACACAGTGCCATTTCGTATACTTCCGTTACGAACGAGAATTACTTTACATGTGTAGGGGAGACGGTTCGATTATGTAAAGTGTAGTGCGTATGTTTTACTTTAGTTTTGAAAGAATTTCAGTCTAATTTGTTATTTTTACTTGTGTTTTAAATGTGACATAAAACAAAACAAATATGACACTTTTTTAATTACTCTAAAAATCAATTTCTTTTCATTTATTTATCACATAAACATTTTTTTCTCATTGTTTTTGGTTTTTATGTTGTGTGTTCTATCTTGTTTATGTTAATGAAACATTTACTCTTATCAAATGTAAATCTTTGCGTTATATACCAGTTTTTTAAACAATTGTTTATATTTTTCTTTCATGTTTTATGCACCAAAAACTTGTTCCATATTTTTAATGTTTTTATCAATTTGTTTTTCAGTTTTTTGTTCTTTTTTTATAAAATTTGCTTGATGTCTTACTACATTCAAAAACATATAAGCTTGTTCGGTTTGAAGCATCTGTTTTCCCTATGGTATTTCATTCTTTCACCAGTTTTCTTTTAAAAGTTTCATCGTCTTTAATCAGTTT
Organism: Anopheles maculatus; assembly: GCA_002091835.1. Taxonomy (NCBI): domain Eukaryota; kingdom Metazoa; phylum Arthropoda; class Insecta; order Diptera; family Culicidae; genus Anopheles; species Anopheles maculatus. The sequence goes on along the minus strand of KZ061664.1, from coordinate 180,491 downwards.
CGAGCAATTATCACACAAATCATAATGCTCTTCGTTTATTATGTTTTCTTCATATGCTTACATTATTTTTACTCAACTTTATTTAGCTTTTAGCTATACTTACTTTCTTCTAATTCAATTTAAGATGTTTTTTTTATTTTATTTTACTTTTTTCATTAGATTAATCTTTAGTTTATTTACGTGCACTGTTTTCATTCAATTTAAACAGTTTTAATTATACGTATCAAATGCTTCGGTTGATGTAACGTGTTTTGAAATGTTTAAATACCGTGCAAAATTTCCAAACACACCGCATTTTATTGTGAGAACCAAATCCTTTGAATGTAGCAAAGGGACACTTAACTTTCATTTTCTATCCTGAAAACAGTAACATACGCTTCCAAAAACCCCTTGTGTCGATGTAACCTTTACGATGAAAGTTTTCATTAACGACCCTTTAAGTCATATCCTTGCCAACAAACACTCGGTCGGTCACAATGTGTTTGCGCTTTGCCTACCTTACCACAAACATCGTAAATTCTCTTTTTATCCTAACTTTTACCGTGTTTTTTTTTTCAACTTAAACGTACCCACAGAAACGCACGCAGAAACAATCGATGCGCGATAAAATTGAACGATAGTCCATCAAAACCTCCGATACCGTCGATCGGCACCCATTTCAATTGGCAGCCGCCGGGAAAGCGCAAACGGTCACACATTTAATGAGCAATTTTCCCATGCTTTCTAAAGCCCGAAACCGAATGTTTACTTTCCGAATTACATCAGCCATGTGTGAAGTTAAATGGTGCTCAAGTAGCTTCACCAGGATGGCACCAACGGTGGCGGGAAAAGCGCCCGCCTTATCAGCTGTGGTGTCTCCAGCTGTGGTGTTGGTTCGGATGGCGCCAACCGGGACACGCATTGGCTCTCGAATGCGGCTTTTAGAGGTTTATTTGATAAGCAAAATCATTTCCTGCGCCGAACGTGCGGAACGTGAGACTGGTCGACTTATCGGTGGTATGGTGGCTGGCGCCCATTCGATTGGGTGCAGTTTTTAATTCGCGCTAATCTTTGCAACCTCTTTGAATTAGATGCCGCTCTAGAGAATGATGTTGATCGGAGTAATATGTTAAACGAGTAATTTTAAGTTCAATTCAAGTATATCTAACACCCAGACAAAGACTCGTTCTACTTCGAAAATCAAATCCCAATCTTTAAATGACGTAATCCTCACTATCACGCGATCATCTCGGACCGATGGACATTAAATTCAAGCGTTTCGCTGAGACTGGTGTCGGTCGCTGTGATTGTCGGCCTTTTCGTGAAGTTAAAAATACGTGTTCATCCTTCTACCATGCTGCACTGTTTGCTTCAATCGATATGACATCTTGGATCACAACAATCCAAATGGTCTCCGATCGCGGCCCCTCCGAGTCGTGATCAACGAAAGTTTGGTCTGTTGAAGCTTGCCGCCATGTCCGACGCCGATAGTGGATGTTCCTGAGGAGCTGTGTCCGACAAAAAAAGGTTTGATCGTGGTACCGCTAGCATTCCTGGGCCGGCCAATTAAGAGTGAAAGGTGACAGGGAATTAGATGAAAAACCAAATGCACGACGGCATCACACGATAGGGGTTGTTTGATGGCGATTTAAAGTGAATTTTTGGGTAAAAAAAACTAGTAAGACTATTCTTAAAACACTTGTTTTTGAATAATTATTGACGATCCTCAAGAAACTAGACAGTTAATCACTCAATTTATTGTGTTAAGCAATAAGCAAGAGATTGAACACAGAACTCCCTCTTAATATTCAATCGAACCTCATTAAAAGACGATTAGTGTGATACTTCAACTTACCAGCAGTTAGAATATAGGACAAACTGGGCAATCAATGTCAGTGTTCTCTTTTTCTTCTCACAGAAGATTTTCTCCTTCTCAACAAATTCCCCGAATGGCGACAAATTGACACTATCACCCTTGCTTGCTCGTGTCAGAAATAATTTGCCTAATGTACTCGACGCTCGAAACCAACACCAACCGGTCCACGGATTTTTCTTTCTCGTTCCTTTTTTTTTGCTGCTTCTAGATGTACGGCATGGGTGACAGGAGACCAGGGACACGGAGGATAGAAAATTACTTCGCTGACACGCGTTACTACTTACCGGTGATAGGTAAGAGGGCCTCTCGTGGGTAATCATTATTAAATTGAAATACGTTCTCTACCTTCGATCCGATTTTCTTGATGACCACCCGGTATAGGTTTACGGAGGTTTTATGCCGTTTCTACCGTACCTGATGAGAAACTGCGATGAGAACCTTCGTATGTCGTCCACTTGTGATGGGGGAAGTACTTGACAATAATTGCTTACGGTTGTCGTGTATGGACAATTGTAGCAGGTTTAATACTGTAGCTATCTTCAAGTTTTATATGCTAGTTGCTTGGTATAGATTATCTTTCATAATATCAATTCTTAAAAATTTTATTCTGTTCAAGATCTTTAGATCCTGAAGAATGTTCTCCTGAATATTAAGATCTAATTCAAATGTCTGTTGATTTTTAGAGCCTATTTCTTAACTCTTTTTCACACATCAGGACCGGGGCTAGAATCCCGGCGGACCGCCTCTCCGTACGCAGGACTGACTATCCAGCTACGGGTAAAAACTAAGTCACAGAAAGCTAGCAACAGCAGGCCAGGACCTCACGAGGTTGTAGTGCCAAAGGAGAAGAAGAAGATTTCTTAAATAGTATTAATCAGCCAAAGTAAAATCATTCCAGTTATCTATTCATTTGAGCAGCTATTTGCAAAGAAGATGGGAAACTTACAGGGGACAGAAACCAACTACCAAACAACATTGTAGAACCCTTCTAATGTAGCAGAAATTAATGAAAAATCCAAGACTCTACTGTTTCGCTGTTTTATCGTTGTGAAACTTGGATCCAGGGACCAGAGCATCCTTGTCAGTGGTGAAATATATCCTAGACAAAGTGGATATTGAAGTTCATCTGTACTCCTTGTCTGAGAGGAAGTTTTTGGAGCTAAACTACAGAAGAGAACCTCATTCTCAATAGCCAAGGCTCAGAAAGTGCTAAAAAGGTCCCTTTTAGGTCCTGAAAGGTCGCCTCGAAAAGAGTTAAAATATATTGGTTTAGAAACAAAATGTTAAAAACTTAAAACACATATAAGATACGCACTCTAGACCTCAGCATCAGGTTTTACAATGTTTGGGTATTCCCCCAGACTGGCGTCATCCAAACTATCAGTGACATTCAAAAAGCATGGCACTCCAAAAGGATGAAATGGATTCGGTAGAGAAAGAGAAACAGAGAGAGACAGAGAAAAAAGACGAAATATCCCGTTTTTCCCGCCTTCACGATCACATCCGTGACCTGACATACTGACCATGATAGTTTATTTGCCTTTTATCTCTCTTTGTCTGCTCTCCCATCTACTCTACTCAACTACTCTTCAGTAAACGAAAGAAAGCAAAGATTCAAAAATAAACAGGACATGAATCACGTAATGTGTGGCTCACGCCAAAACTTCCAACAGCACTCACACACACACACACACACAGACACATCGGACTACGTCTTGATGCGGCAACGAACGATTCGCACGAACGTGACAAAGCGCCACCACCACGGGCATGCCCGGCTCTCATCTCGCTGGCTGGCTGACTGGCTTGACTTGACTTGGCGGGCAAGCGCGAATCAACAGGTTATAACAATTATATAAAGATTGACCCAGATCTGGCGTGAAAATATGTTGAGGCTCATTTTCATCCCTCCCAGCGACGGCAGCATCAAGCGTATCGAACTGCTCATCTCTATGCGTGAGATAGGGAGATGCGTTTTTAGGCGCATCGTATAGGGTCCACGCAGTCCACGGGCAGATATCGATCTTGTATCACCTTTTTTTCTCATCAGCTTCAAGTGATCGCAACGAACACAACAAACCATGATAGTTTATTTGCCTTTTATCTCTCTTTGTCTGCTCTCCCATATACTCTACTCATCTACTCTTCAGTAAACGAAAGAAAGCAAAGATTCAAAAATAAACAGGACATGAATCACGTAATGTGTGGCTCACGCCAAAACTGCCAACAGCACTCACAGACACACTGACACATCGAACTACGTCTTGATGCGGCAACGAACGATTCGCACGAACGTGACAAAGCGCCACCACCACGGGCATACCCGGCTCTCATCTCGCTGGCTGGCTGACTGGCTTGACTTGACTTGGCGGGCAAGCGCGAATCAACAGGTTATAACAATTATATAAAGATTGACCCAGATCTGGCGTGAAAATATGTTGAGGCTCATTTTCATCCCTCCCAGCGACGGCAGCATCAAGCGTATCGAACTGCTCATCTCTATGCGTGAGATACGTATTAAGGCGCATCGTATAAAGTCCACGCAGTCCACGGGCAGATATCGATCTTGTATCACCTTTTTTTCTCATCAGCTTCATGTGATCGCAACGAACACAACAAAGAGACGGAGAAAAATGGATGAAAGTGAAAACCGAAAAATCATACATGTGTACAGGCAGCAAGGTGTGCCAGTTGAAGGCGCCACAGCGATCGAGACAGCATCACGCATTCGCGATGCAACCTTGAAAAAGAAATGGCCCCATTTCACTAACCGATTTTCTTGCCTCTCTTCCGCCGCTTCGTTCGTTGCGTCTGCTTTTCTTTCTTTCTTTCTTCCACCACTTTCGCTTTCTTCGCGTGAAGGCTATAGAGGTAACGGTAGCAAAAACCTGTTTCGTGTGCAAATGGGCGTCTCGTCTGAGCGTAACTGGGGTTGGCTGGATGGCTTGGATGAGATGGTCCAAAGGCAGAAAAGAAGTACCCATAAAAAGGCTTTAGATGGGAGTGTGTTGGTGTGTGTAATTAGGGGTAAGTTTTTCGTTGAAATCATCAGTTTTAAAAGAGTCTAGGAATATAAATACTTTAGTGCAGGGATAAACATATGTTTTGCAGTCAGTTATGTTAAGTTTTCGAAATTTTTAATCAATTTTTCATCTATTTACTCTTCTTTCCTGGTCTACTCCTACGGAGCACGTCTTGTAGACAGGGCCTGGCGTCCAATTAGTTTCCAGGAAACTCGGTCCATGGCTGCATTCCTCCAGCCCCGGCTGCATCCGATATCCCTCAGGTCTGACTCCACTTGATCCAGCCAACGAGCACGCTGTGCTCCTCTGCGCGTCGTGCCGAACGGGTCGCTGACGAGCACCTTCCTGGCAGGGCATGAGTCCGGCATCCTCATCACGTGGAATCATCTATTTTCATTTAATTATAATATTTGCTTTATATTTTCATAAAAGTTTCCAGAGCCTGGAATAGTAGTGTCGATTTTGATTTATTGTACTACTGATGATTACTTACTGATTTTTTATTGTATTACTTGCAAGTCTCTCAAATATTGATCATATTTAATAACATATTTGTTGTATCTACATGTAACCTAGGCGCGGCCCGGTGGTTGATGCGACAGCGGCACCGGTCTTCACACGGCAGGACCGGGGTTCAAGTCTCATCTGGGCCGTTCCCCCCTAGTGAAGACTGACTATCCAACTATGCGGTAACAATAAGTCTAGTAAGCCAGAAATGGCAGGCATGACCTAAGAGGTCGTTAGGCCAAGAAAGAGAAGAGACATGTAACCTACATCTACATCTACATCTGTTGTACATTACAGGGTTTTCAGATGATTAGACGATCGAGGACACTCCAAAAGAACAAGGTTAGAATTTTTCGGATAAACCACTCTCGTAGGCTATTCTTTATTGCTGTTCCCAAGATGGACAAGCATTCGATCGTTATGGGTCAGATAATGCTGACAAAATGAGACCTTTTATATTATCCACACCTAGTATGTCTATGAGACCTGCTCATCATCAGGCTTCTAGGGCCTGTTGGCAATATTTATATGGGATGATTCTTGAACCTAGAATTTGAGTAAAATTAGCTTCTTTTAATGTATTACATTTAGTTTCATCGTGGTTCAAAGTTGGTCTACATTTGCTATTAAAACTATAGAAACTAACCACACTAATCATGGCAAATGCTGCTGTTAGATTGCAGGGATCAGCTTGCAAACTGCACATATGCAGTTTTGAGAAAAAAAACATATTTAAATTATAAACAAAATAAACCAGTAAAAGCTTCAATCAGCCGGTACTTACTAATCAACCTAGACATATCTTTCGATCGTGACACTAGTTCCCAGATAAGACCACACACACACACACTTCACTGAAAAGAGTTAAAAACAAAAACCTCAACTCATTATCAGACAGATCCAGATCCACGTGCTTCCGCGTTATCGTTTTACCCATTAAAAAATGTCACCAAACACATGAGTAGCTTAAGATACCGTGAATTTCACATGAATCTTCAAACACACGTGACGTCAACAATGCAACAATCCCAAGCCCACTCATCCCACCAACCAGTGCCCTTTATTTCCGCTGACCGGATGCACACCGGAACACACGCCCGTCGGCCGGAATCGATAACACTGCAAACGACTTAAATGATACTGGACCAACATCTTAAGCATCAAAACCCCAAGCACCGGGTAAGCGATCAGTGACGTGTGGGCACAGTTCCGGTGATAAGAAAATCGGCTGCAGCGAGTCATGCGATAAAGCGCCCGATAACGGATTATTACGTATTGTTTTTGGCCGTGAGTCATTTGTTTTTACACCGGTGAGGTATCGATGACGTGACGCTGATAGAAGGAAAAACGCGAGCCGTTTCAGCTAATCAATGAATGATTGAGGTGTGACAAGCAGAAAGCTGTTTTGTTGATGTTGGTTCCCCACCTGCTTAGCGTTTACCTCTTCATTTTTTCGTGCTTCGCTCCCCATTTGCTTTCCTTGTGTGGTGTGCAAAATACATCAAACCGTTTATCGAGCGAGCTGATAAGAATTGTTCGTTTACTCCATTTTTGTGGTTTCTCGGGATGGAATTCCATCGAAAAAGGGCGACCTGTTTCTTGACGTACCTGTCCGCCAATATTTACAAAGCGTTGATCTAAAGTTTTTTTTTTTAAATATCTTTTTATCACAAAAAAGAAGAGAAACAGCGAACAAACGAACCCATTCTTGGGTTTGCTCGAAGGCTGGTCAGTAGAAAATGCGTTCACATGAAAATAAACCTGATCGCAAGTAATCGACGGCGGCCGAAAGATAAGCAATCATAGTGCAAATTTGGGTGCAGCATAAGGTCCCGATGGGAGATATGCTATGGTAAATAAAGTGTGTGTTTTTTACTCCCGATTTGCCCACAATGACTAAGTGAAGCAGTGAAGTTAATTGAAGGGAGAATGTCTGGTGCTTATCTGTTGACCACTGTCCACTCGTTGGTGGGAATGAAGTTTGAAATGTAAATATTTTCACATTTTGTGTGTAATTTATTTTTTATTCCAGAGCATGAATAATGTAGGTTAAATAAAGTGTTACTTTACAAGCATAAATGTTTGCAGACGTAATATGCATGCCCCAGTTAACGAGAATTCCTTATAAGTAAACATAAAACTGGATGAATCATTTTAAAATTGAAGTTTCAATAGCAAAGAAGAGCACAAAAGAATTTAGAATACAAGAGAAATTCTAATTATAATCTCCACGGGCTCAAAAAGGGCGCCAAAACACAACCAAGCAAAACAACAAAACGAAATCAACATAGCAATGAAACAGAAAAGCATTGAATTGTTTCCACCAAATGCATGATTATATCATCGTTACAAGGTGGGGACTCCACCACGATCGGTGAGGAGTGAGAGGCTGCCGCCATTGATGACGTAGTTGAACTACAGGTGAGTCGGACTTTTGAAGCCCAAGCGTTAATTTCTAAGTCACAACAAAGGTGGACCAGAGACCAGAGTGTACTGGGAAGGGATCGGTTGAATGAAACACAGGAAAGCACGTGAATGAGACAGCGAGGAGCGCTTATGTGTGTGAGATTGCACCGTTATCTCAGCGACCGGTAAGAGTGAGAGTGACCAGGCGTCCGCTTGAGGGTGCGTTGGACTATGAGCTTTGGTTGGAATAATGGTCCAAAAAACTGAAGAACTGAAACGATTTAATTAGTTTTATTTTATAGATCTCATATTTGAACATAAAATGTAAATCAAAATAAACTATATTAATAAAGACGTTAAGTTGAATCATTCCATATGCATAGAAATTAGACTGATTTCCATTTCAATTTATATAGTTTGGGGTAATTTTATGAGTTTAAAGCTCTAGAAATGCCAGCAATATTAACAAATTTAACGAAATCAAATGCCATATTCAAACGATTTAAAATAGTTATTAAATCGTATGGATATGGATTTACACTAAAAACTGTCACACAACGAGCCAACTGTCAATTTGCTATGTCAGATGTCAAA
>KZ061664.1:151812-171401 GCA_002091835.1 Anopheles maculatus | reverse complement strand
AACGACTTAAATGATACTGGACCAACATCTTAAGCATCAAAACCCCAAGCACCGGGTACGCGATCAGTGACGTGTGGGCACAGTTCCGGTGATAAGAGAATCGGCTACAGCGAGTCATGCGATAAAGCGCCCGATAACGGATTATTACGTATTGTTTTTGGCCGTGAGTCATTTGTTTTTACACCGGTGAGGTATCGATGACGTGACGCTGATAGAAGGGCAAACGCGAGCCGTTTCAGCTAATCAATGAATGATTGAGGTGTGACAAGCAGAAAGCTGTTTTGTTGATGTTGGTTCCCCACCTGCTTAGCGTTTACCTCTTCATTTTTTCGTGCTTCGCTCCCCATTTGCTTTCCTTGTGTGGTGTGCAAAATACATCAAACCGTTTATCGAGCGAGCTGATAAGAATTGTTCGTTTACTCCATTTTTGTGGTTTCTCGGGATGGAATTCCATCGAAAAAGGGCGACCTGTTTCTTGACGTACCTGTCCGCCAATATTTACAAAGCGTTGATCTAAAGTTTTTTTTTTTAAATATCTTTTTATCACAAAAAAGAAGAGAAACAGCGAACAAACGAACCCATTCTTGGGTTTGCTCGAAGGCTGGTCAGTAGAAAATGCGTTCACATGAAAATAAACCTGATCGCAAGTAATCGACGGCGGCCGAAAGATAAGCAATCATAGTGCAAATTTGGGTGCAGCATAAGGTCCCGATGGGAGATATGCTATGGTAAATAAAGTGTGTGTTTTTTACTCCCGATTTGCCCACAATGACTAAGTGAAGCAGTGAAGTTAATTGAAGGGAGAATGTCTGGTGCTTATCTGTTGACCACTGTCCACTCGTTGGTGGGAATGAAGTTTGAAATGTAAATATTTTCACATTTTGTGTGTAATTTATTTTTTATTCCAGAGCATGAATAATGTAGGTTAAATAAAGTGTTACTTTACAAGCATAAATGTTTGCAGACGTAATATGCATGCCCCAGTTAACGAGAATTCCTTATAAGTAAACATAAAACTGGATGAATCATTTTAAAATTGAAGTTTCAATAGCAAAGAAAAGCACAAAAGAATTTAGAATACAAGAGAAATTCTAATTATAATCTCCACGGGCTCAAAAAGGGCGCCAAAACACAACCAAGCAAAACAACAAAACGAAATCAACATAGCAATGAAACAGAAAAGCATTGAATTGTTTCCACCAAATGCATGATTATATCATCGTTACAAGGTGGGGATGCCACCACGATCGGTGAGGAGTGAGAGGCTCCCGCCATTGATGACGTAGTTGAACTACAGGTGAGTCGGACTTTTGAAGCCCAAGCGTTAATTTCTAAGTCACAGCAAAGGTGGACCAGAGACCAGAGTGTACTGGGAAGGGATCGGTTGAATGAAACACAGGAAAGCACGTGAATGAGACAGCGAGGAGCGCTTATGTGTGTGAGATTGCACCGTTATCTCAGCGACCGGTAAGAGTGAGAGTGACCAGGCGTCCGCTTGAGGGTGCGTTGGACTATGAGCTTTGGTGGGAATAATGGTCCAAAAAACTGAAGAACTGAAACGTTTTAATCATTCTGAATTTACAGACCTAATTTAGAACATAACATTAATAAAGAAGATAAGTTGAATCATTCCAAATGTTTAGAGCATATTAATGCATGCATAGAAAGTAGACTGATTTATATAGTTTGGGGTAATTTTATGAATTTAAAGCTCTAGAAAAGCCAGCAATATTAACAAATTTAACTAAATGACATGCCATATCCAAACGATTTAAAATAGTTATTAAATCGTTTGGATATGGTTTTACACTACAAACTGTCACACAACGAGCCAACTGTCAATTTGCTATGTCAGATGTCAAAGGCTTCGGGATGTGTTTACCTGTTTCGGCTCGACTGTGCTGTGTTTGACCCACTGAGGACATCGACATCGACCAGTAGTTGTCGGTCCTAAAGCAGTGAAGATTTTGGAGCAGTCTATGTTCCTACCAGCGGAATAACTTTGAAAGGCCCAGGAAGCTGCATTTCCGAGTCTTACCGTTGGCATAACTCACAGAGAAGAAGAAGAAGAAGAAGAAGAAGAAGATCCACTGTTTGAAAGAAAGAAGCTTCAAATTTTCAAAAGCTGAAGTCAGACCCCAATGTTGTAAGACCCTTCCTTTGAGGTAATTCGAGATCTTATCTCCTGGTGGGTTCATCATTGTTAAACTTTGTCCCAGAGCTCAAGGTATCCGTATAAAAAGTGAAAAATAACCTGCACAAGATAGACATTATTGTACACCACTTCAAGCCTGTGTCTGAGACGTCCTTGTGACACTCGAAGAGACTCAAAACTTACTAAAGCAGCGACCAATTCTTTCATATCAAGATGTGTTTGAGAACTGTTTTTAGAAGACCTGATTCTTTGAAGAAACTCTTTACTCATCATAAAGAAGTTACTGATGGCTGAGGTTCATAAAGAGCTCCAATAAGGCTTCTTGGAATATATGTATTTTCAACCGAAATTCGTCTATTTCTTTTCAATCTGTTGATATAACTTGTAAATCTCTTGTACGATTGTTTCGAGTTCAATGTTAAAATTGAGCTTCAATTTTGTCCACCTTACTCCTCCGAATGTGCGGAGGACGCTGGACCATGGTTCACTTTCCCACCAATAACACTGCAGCTCACGATGAGATTAGCCCGGTTACCCTTAATAAAAAGGGTAAGCAAGACCGAGAGAGAGAGAGAGAGCGAGAGCGCGTGTGCCCTCAAATGAGCGAATGTGTGCGTCCACCCAGTACCTTCGGGGGAGTTTTTGGGGGGTCGGAGTGCGTGCGGACCGATCCGATGGGTGGTGGCGTGCGGTCCAACCCGAAGCGGAGTGATAGTCGTGTTGCTACACCGCTGTTGGCTCACTCTCGTTCAAACAGCGCAACCGATCGCACACGCCGTATTGCTGCTGCTGTGCGCGCGCGCATACACAGGCTCCCCAATCTGGGAAGTTTCGTACGGCAAAACCGTTTCACGGGTCACAATCTGCACAGTGCAAGCCGACGGTGATCGACGGTGAGAAGCCCACACACAGCAAACCAGCACACCCGAAGTGAGTAGTGAGAGTGAAACGAAAGAAGGGAACAGTGAGCCAGTGGAAAAGTCGAACCGCGGGACATTTGGAATCACCCCCAGCGAAGTGACCCCCTACCCTACTATTGCTACTACCACCACCGTGACTACTAAGCGGGAAAGTCACGGCGTGAGAGTGAGAGAAGAAGCGCGAACACGAACAGAGCGAAACAACCGCGCGTGAGTGAGTGAGTGTGCGAGAAAGCGAGCGCATACGCAAGCGAAAGAAGCGGTTTGTTAATATATAACAAGTTGCATCATAGTCTTAAGACTTCAGTCTTAAGAAAGTATACCGTCCACCAACATCTTTCGCAAAAAAAAAAGAATCGTTTACACACGCCCGGGGCAAAACAAAACAACAAACTTGTCCCTCGGTACGCGACGCGATCTGCAGCTCTGTTTACTTCGGGTTAGAATTTTTCGCGCTTTTTCGAGTGTTTTGGTGTTTTTTGCCTGAACTGTTTCGAGTTTTGGGTGTGTGAAACAAGACGGACTGCTGCTTAATGGTTGCTTGATGTACACTGTCAGGATCAGTGGTACTGGTGTGGACTGTGTTGCAAGATGGAGCACGTTACAACCGGTTGAATCATGGATTATTTCTACTTCTGGATCTACAACAAATGAGGACAGTGATGACAAGTGAATGCTTGTTGAAGTTGATTCTGGTAGTGCAGTGAGCGTTGAACAAACTTGACACAGTTGTTCGTGTGGTGGGAATTTCGGCGAATCAAGGACTGCAAGTGCAATATGTGGAAGAAGTTTTGACGCTGTGATAGGTGTGCAATTCTAGGGTGCAAGTGTTTTTAACCAAGAAGAATAGCGTCTGTGCAATATCTGGTGTATGTCCTACGAGAAGAAACACACCGTCTTATCCCTGTGCAGTGTATGTGAGCGATAGTGAGTGTTGGTCTCTTTCCCCATCTGTGTGTCCCCTTTGTGGCAGCGAAACAAGTGTATAATTGTCGCCAAAAATATGGAATCGCCTCAAATGTACGATACGAATCAGATTCAAGTGCGCAGTGATATCAAGAAGCTAACGATGGCCGCGAACAATAACGTGAACGGTACGAACGGCACGGCCAACGGGGCCTCGCCGACCAACAACAACTCCCCGACGGCGATTAATCAGAACACGCTGGCGCTGAAGCAGCAGCAGCAGCAGCAGCAGCAGCAACACCAGCAGACTCAGCAACAGGTGCAGCAGCAGGTACAGCAGCAGGTCCAGCAGCAACAGGTCCAGCAGCAGGCTCAACAGCAGGTCCAGCTTGGGCAACAACTTCCGAGCAATGGAGCGTCGGGCCTACTGTCCAACGGCAATCTGCTGTCGAAGCAGATGCTGCAACAGATCCAGTACTCCCAGTCCGAGCTGGACGAGCTAACGTCACAGGAGATCTCGCTCGACCTGCAGCACCTGATCGACGACCAGTTCCGTGACCCGGAAGCGTTGGGCATCTTCACCGAGATGGTCACGGTCGGCAGCACGAACGGAGCGATGACGAATCCGCTGGTGCAGACGGCCGCTGCCAAGGCACTCCAGCTGCAGCAGGCTCGTCTCTCCCAGCACACGAACGGTGGCAACAGCTACCAGCGATCGTTGGCCTACATGCCCCAGCCCGTACATACCGGCGCAGCGTACGGGAGCACCTCCAGTGATGAGAACAGTTCCGTCGGATCGTCGGCCGATTCGGCCAACATTAAGGAGGAACCGGTAGATCCGAACGAGTACCGTCGGCAACTACTCGCCAATGGTGCCTCCGGTGGAGCTCAGTTTATGGGCACCATCAACGGTTACCAGGGACTCCCAGGGTCGGGTGGAGGTACAGCTGGCGGCGGTGGTGCGACACCGAACGGAGTGTCCGGCTCGCTAGGATCTACCGGCGGTACAACACCCAACTACGTCACCAACGGCAACGGTAACAGCTTCTCCAGCCTAACGCCAGCCACCGTCCTACACCACCAGGCACTACCCCACCTATCCGGAGCTGCCCATCTGGCGAACCTTACCAAACACAGCAAAATGCTACCGCACGTCGGTCGCAAAACGCAGCAGAAAACCGTCGACAAGGGCACGGACGAGTACCGGAGGCGACGGGAACGGAACAACATTGCGGTGCGGAAGTCACGCGAGAAGGCGAAGGTACGGTCGCGCGAGGTAGAGGAAAAGGTGAAAACGCTCCTGAAGGAGAAGGACGTGCTGATACGCAAGATCGAGGAGAAGAACAACGAGATCGCACTGTACAAGCAGCTGTACATGCACCTGATGAACCACAGCAATCCGGAGATCAATCAGATCTGTCGCAGTGCGCTTAACCTGTCCAACATGGGCGACCACATGTGATCGGTAGTCTCCGCGATGCCTACGCTGTAAATATGTGTGTGTATGTGTGTGTGCGGGCGCGAGTATGTGTGTATGCTGCCCACCAAGGGAACTCTTGACTTCACCGTCGTCCGATCGGGGCCCGATCGTCTACTGCCAGGTTTCATCTCACTTTTCCCCAAACAGCCTTCCGCAGTCCAGGTGATCGGGTCATCGGGTAGATGATCGCTTTTGCCCTGAAGCTGGATGTTAGCGACAACCTTCAAAGACTCCGCCAAGCGTTTTGTACCACGAACCAAAGACAACAGAGACTCCGCATTCTTCCTTCCCAAAACCATTTGGGAGAATCGAGCCAACCTAGACACGCAGACAACGCGAACGCGGACGTAACTGGAAGAGCACGAAAGCTTTCGGGGAGCAGCAAAGCGATTTCGGCAGACCAGGGCAGCTACAAGTTACCGCCGAAAGCAAGTGGTGCGCGCTTGCGAGAAGCGCGTCCGAAGGAACTTAAATACCTGTACATAGTGGTTAAGAGATATTTGTGTTTATTTTCTATGTTATTAATGTTATTGTAACTATAGGCGGTGTTTCTAGGCGCTGCCAACAGTGAGGAAGGACAAGGGTAACGCAAGGGGTGGGGAGCGATGTAGAATAACACGTAGATGAAGATGAGCAAGATGAAACCGTTCGACTCTTTACTTACTTTAGAACTGCACAAAGATTCATACACACTGTGGGACAGCTGTTGATAAGACTTGATAGTTTTTGTTTGTTTATTGTTTTATATTCACTCCTAATTAGTATATCTTTTGATTTTCTTTCGTATTTTGGTGCATTTGTTACTTTATTCTGCTTTCCTTTTGTTTCTTTATACTCTCTTTCTTTTCATTTCCTATTCCTCCTTTTCATTGGGCTTTGGAGCTATTCACACTATAATTAATCCTTGTAAGACTGACGTTCCTATGGCACTTTTGTTAAACTTATCCTTGTTAAAGTAGTTACTTCGTTCTTTTTTCCCTATTTTTTCTTCTTTTCTACTGTTTTTATAATTTCTACTCGTTTTTATTCGTCTTACTTTTCTTTTTCACTTCGTTTTACATCTTTTATGTCTCATCTTTCACTTTCTTTCGAGTCTTAAATTAGTTATTCCAATATAATTTCTTCTTTTTTTCATTAACAATATTCTATGTTTTTCATCTTCATATTCCTGATGTAATTTTTATTTTTCTAACGAAAATGCTCTCTTTCTTCATTTCTCAACCATTGTTTCTTGAATATTTTGGCATCTTTTTCCCTTATTCTTTGTTTCTTATGCATTATTTTTCATTCTTCTATTCTTTTCTGTTTTGTTTCACTTGCTTCCTCAAGTCTTTCTATCACTTCTGCATTCTCGTACCTCAAAAAAAGACATCGTTTGCATTCTTTTTTTTCTTCGCAAACAAATTCTTCTCCATCACCCTCCCCCTCCTTCCCACCAAAACACACATACACTTACTCTAATCAGGGCAGTAGAAAAGCTATAGTACCAGTAATGTAAATACAATTGCACAACCCCAAAAAACAAAGCCGTCACCTGCTTATCGATAATGTAATATCGTTACCAATACGTGTACGCACACAAAACTCTGCACACTGAAGCTGAACACTTCAGTAGGTCTCTGGCATCGTTCTGTAAGTCGATTAGAATATTAGGGCGATCCACCGGGTAACCGGGTTCCGGATTGCTCGAGGCACATGAAGCATGAAGCAATTGCAGCGAAACCGATCGATAAAGTAAGGCGCCGGGGTTGAATATTTAAAACAAAACTGGGGTTTTGCGCCCTCCCGATGCGCTAATGAAAGTGAAAGAGGGAAGTGTCGCTTGTCATTGCGAAGGTTTGCGCAGTGACGCACGGTGAGCGGAAGAAATCGCACGCAATCGGAACGCACCGAAAACTGAAACCGAAGATAAATTATGAACTATAAAACACAAAACAGGATGGAAATGTGTTACCGCGGGGGTTTGTTAGTGATGCGTCCGACGAATCGAAACGTTAAGTTACCATGTAGAAAATAATGCGCAATCCTTGGGAGCTCCTGCACCGAAATATGTTAGACAAAATTTACCACCTTCGTTCGCATTAATTTCTTCGCTCTCATAGAATCGTTAGGATGTTCTGTTTTTGTTTTCGTTCTCTTATTTAATGCGTTCCTTTTTTTCTTCCTTCTCGTTTGTGAAACATTATTGGACAGTTATTCCATCACAGTGACAGTTTTGTGTAAAGCGAAAGGAAATTCTGTTTTGTTTCGTTTTGTCCAGTGCAAAACATAATTATGGCGTAGCGTATGTAGGTATAAAGTAGTGAATGAAAAAATGCGGCAGCAGTGCAAAATTGCGTCAAACGGTCTCTGATAATAAAATGTAACAGTGAAATGTAACAAACACATACACCTGTAACCTGCAAACACACCACCTTTTTCTTCTCAGCTTGTGATGGTAAACAGAAACCACTGTTAGTTAGCTGAATAGTAATCGATCGAACATCTACATAAACACGGGCTGAATAAGTGTAATAAACTCATTTAAAATATGAAAAAAAACATCCTGTTGTTGAATTTAACAATGTTATTTATATTTTACTTCCTCGTTTCATGCTTATAACCAGTGCAATATCACATTTACTTTAAGTTCTTAAAGTATAGAGAGAAAAGAAGAAATTGATTAACTGAGATGATTTATCTTAACCGCATCAAGCACTTCCTTGTTTTTTTTTTGTTGATGTCTTTCTTGAATTAAAAACTATCCCCATGCTATTAAAAATTCACCTTCAACCCTTCATTCTCAATAAACAAACAGCAAAATGCAGCAAACGTATGACCGGTTTATGTCTAACTGGCTGAACAAATGATCCGACACGCGGTACGTGAATAAGTGCGCCACAGTTAATCGCGCCAAGTGGAAAGAAACACAATACCTACCGACAGCGGGCATAAAAAGAAAACGCACACACGATAGCAAACAATAGACCGAACGGCTTGAAGATTTTGGATACGCGCCAACAAACTTAGGTGCCAGATATAGAAAATTGGTGGGGTCAAAAAATGATTATTTTTCTCGCCACAAACCACCTCGACTGGGTTCGCTTGCTGGTGTGAAAATTATCTTTATTTTCATAGTTTGATGTAGTTTAAAATTGGGAAGTGAATTAAAGGGGGGGCGGGAAACAGGCGGCATGTACCGAAACACGTCACCAACATATCAGAGCTTCCTTTCTACCGTGAGCCACCGTTCTGGCATGCCCGAACATTGGATGGGAAATTAATTCGGTCGGTCCGTTTAGAAGGCTGGGCCCTTCTAGTTGGCACTGTCAGTGGATATCCGCGCCATGACAGTGGATTGTAAATTAACCGTACCGTACCGGGAGACCCTTCACATGGTGCACCGACTAAAGAGGAAAATTTTCACCACATCAAAGCAGAACAAGATCGCTGAATGGTGGAGGTCGCACCTCGCCAACGGGGTTTCGCAGTTGATGTGCGAGTGCTAACTATTGCCCGGTTGCGAAATCCACTATAAAAACCAGTCAACGGCAAAGAAATTTGGTCTCCCTCACACCTCCCAAACACACACACGCACACCCGGTGGCGTGTCTCCGAACGGGTGAAAGTGGGCTGAACTTGAGCTACTTACTTTTGGTGACGGGAGAAAGAAATTGGGAAGACAGCTGTATGTAGTTTCCTTTCTGTCGGTTGTTATGTGATGATGGTTTCATTTATAGTTTGATAATATTGAAAAGCATGTTTTGAGATGTTTTTATCCACTGATTTAATGCTTAATCGTTGCTGATAGGTGGGTTTTACATTTGTTTTACTATGATTTTCTTCGTCTTTATCATTCTTTTTTCTTCTTCTTTTTCTTCTTCTTCTTCTTCTTCTTCTTCTTCTCTTTTGTTTGGCCATCTTCTTCTTTTTCTTCTGCTTGGCCATCTTCTTTAATGTACTTGTTCTTGATCTTTCCTTTTCTTTCCGTTTTTTTCTTGACTTGAACTGAAGCAATTATTTTATAGTTATTGTGCACTCTCTTTTTTTATTCAGCTCAGTTCAGTCAAACAGAATAGTATAGCAAACATAGTTGAAAGCATAATATTTTACTAAAACAGTTGCATGTAGTTATGTTGTTAATTATGTTTTACTTCTTTTTAACACTTTTCCAATTTGATATTTCGCTAGAATGCTCTAATTCTGTGTCGGCGTATGTTCTTCTTTGTGTTTTCATTAATTATTTTACAAAATTAATCTAATGTAAATCATTTTTTTATTCATAAAGAACGACCTGGCCATATTGCTTAATGTTACTACTTTTGAGTATATTTTTTTACTTTTAAGAGCAAAACACAAAACAGAAAAAAGGAATAGAGAAAAGAAAATGAACAAATAAGCATAGAAACGTTGAAAAACATAAAACAAAAAAAGAAGACTAAAAGAATTGTTTTAAAAAAAGAAAGAAGAATTAAAGAAACACGTTTAAATAAACGGTTTTCTTACAATAACAAAATAAGTTTGCAAAATCGAATTTCTATAAATAGAAAAATAAAAGAAAAAGGAAACTCGAAAGATGCAATCAATGATCAACTTCAGCAAAACGAACAAAAAAAAAATTAAACGGTAAAGAACATAAAACCAAACACCGTACGCCATAAACAGAGAAAGAAAAGATCGTTAAAAAACACAAACAAACTGCGTAAGTTCGTATAAAACACTTCGTTCACACGATCGTAACAAACAAACGAGTAACTCGATCGGTTTGTCAACGTGACAGTTAACTCGTCTGCCCGTCCAAAATCCAAAAGGAACGCAAAGACACACACAGAGAGTATAGTGCCGATACCATAGCAACCGCACCCCGCAACAGCTCATTTATGTTTGGTTTTACTTTTTTTAACTACTTTTTTCCTGGTGCCAGAAAAAAAAAACTTTCACTCTCGCCGTCGCCTGACCATCGCGGGAAGTTTGACAATGGCAGGGCCACACAATGCGCTGGAAGGTTTTGGAAACGAAACAGCAAACAAATACAGTGCGAACGAGTGACTCGCCGACAGCATAACTTCCGCCGTATTGATAGTTTTGGCGCTCTTTGCTCTTTCTCTCTCTCTCTTCCTCGCTCTCTCTCTCTGACTCTCTCACTCCTAACAATGAACGCATGAAAAAGAGTTTTGCATTAAATGTACCCGGTCAATCAAAACCACACACACTACAGCTGCCATGATGCGTTCGAGCGCGCTGCACATCGGTGGACATCGGATTATTTATAAAATGACCTTCCGCAGCCCTTCAGGAACCTTTGGCGGAACCGCTTTACTGCAAGGTGTGTGCATTGGTGTGTCTTGCGTCTTGGGAAGTACGCAGTTTATACACAAAACACTTCCTGTGCTCCGCAAAGTGCTAATGAAATGAAGAGAAAGTATAATATCTTGCACCAAAACTTTAAAACTCCCGTTTGTGTTCACGCTCCTAATCATATCTTCACGGTAGCACACTACTGACCTACTGCCGGATGCAGCCGGATGCATTTTTTATGTTTCGTTCTGGCTAACCTCTCCCTCCCCAGCGACCGGATTCGGGACCTAAATTCTATTCTTAGCACACCGGTTCGGTTCTGTTAGGTAGGCCCCCGCTAGGTGGTGCATGGCCGCGTATCGCTACCAGAGGACACATTACAGCTTCCAACGGTTTCGGTTTCCTTTCGGACTGATTTTTTTCCCTTATGATTTTTATTGCTGCGTGCTAAATTCACTACACTGTCTTATGATCTCGTTCTCCAGCGTTTAGTAGGGCACACATGATTTCCCTTGCTCGGTGTTTTGGGGTGGGAAGGCGCCCAATAGAAGACGAGAGGTTTAGTTGTACCAGGAACCACCGATCTGTACTTCCTGCTGTAGTTCCAACCGAATGCGGACCGAAATTTGAATCGAATTGTTTCCGGCCGGGAGACAAAAATTTGTTCCATTAATTAATAATTTTGTTTACAAGGTTGGTTTACAACGAACCGCTTGTAGGAGCGAACATTGCCGACAGTGCTGTATGAAAGGTGTAAAAATATGATGTGTGGAAAATTGGAAACGGAAGCATGTCGCAGCGGTGGGAATGGATCATTTGTCAGAATTTTCTACCACCGAACGGAAGGTTGGTTGAAAATCTGTTTCGGAGATGAATTTTGCTCAAATAAATTTAAAATAATATCGTTCGTTCTTTCCAGGCGTAAAAAGTTTAGAATTTCTTAAGTTCTGACAATGTTTAGCATCAATTCGGTGTCATGTTTTACAAATGAACATTTTAAAAAGTCATTTAACTTCTTTTCTCTTCAACATTGAGAATTCTTTGATGTCTCTCATTTCTTTGACATTTTTTTTATCCCTTTTAAGACTGTTTCAACAGAATTTTGATCCACCTAATGGCAAGTTTGAGTGGAATGTTTAAAATGAATAGTGCAATATTGCAAACCCGTTGTGGAACTTTGCAATCATATAGTGGAATTTTGCACTCATTTACGGGAATTTCGCAACGCGGCTCTTTGGAATTTCTATCCAGCGTTAAGTCTTTCTCTGGTAAATTAGCACATTGAAAAAATGTCATCCATCGCTCACATTCGAACGGGTTTAGTATAGAGGTAGCAATATTTCACTATCCTGTTTCAACATTCCACTGAATGATTAAAAAGTTCCATTATATGCAACTCGGAATGCTATTTGAGTTGCTTTGGTTTTGTATTAAAGTTTTAATGTGTTTTTGCACTCTTTACTTCCAATTCTTAACACACATATGAGTTTTCTTTTTAAATAGCTCGTACGTTATTTTTTCCTTCTTTTAATGAATTGTTTTCGAAGCGTTAACAGATGTAATTAACGTCTCACTTTGGATTGCTTTAATTTCTCATGTAATTGTTGTCTTGCACGTGCTTTTCATCGTTCATATGATCTTTATTGGTATATAATTATCTTTATTATATCACAAGTTGTTTATAGAAACGTTTACTTATGTCGTCATTTACTTAATGCTTTTATTTATAAAATGATACTAATTGATTTTCGAGGTTTACATTTAAATTTCAGTTCAAATCATTATTGAATTATGCTCGCAAGTACGAGACAGATTTCTCGGCAGTGGAGAATTGCAAATTATCGATAACCAATCATTAGTCTACCTGCAAACCAAAATCAACAAAGAATGCAAAGCCCAACAGAGCTTAAACACAGTAAGGAGTGCCATAACCAAAGAAATCAAGTTAATATTTGCAATTACAACCATGACCCAGGTGATGCCAATTTCTGTTATTCTATCATTACGTTTGCTTCACACGTTTTTCTTACCTTGCATAGCTTTCACTCCAAAAAAAAACCATCCCATTCCTACCAATCGAACATTTTTCCTTCTTCGTTTTCGTTCTATCACATCACACAACGGTGATAAGGAGGTGCATAAATGCATAACAATAATGATCTGGGTGCTACTTGAGGTGGCGGTCGTTGTTTATTGTACGCAGTGTAATGTATATATTTCGCTTTATCACTTCAATTCGTTTCTTTCTCTCTTTGTTTTCTCACACGTCTTGCTGTTACTTTCAGGATGATTCGAACGCGATGTTGGTATATTCTTTGATGGTCCGGCCCGATCCGACGGGCTGAACAACCAATTAGCAAACTGCACTGATGCAGTTTGCAATGGTTTAATCTTGCCCCTTGGTAACGACTCCGCCCCAATGTGAGCACCTTTGCTCCTTGCCGCGCGCGTACCATATGCGGATGTCCAAATGCTGATAGCAGTAACCTTGAACTGCTAAACATTTGGCGAAGATGCCAACGACCGCACCGATTTTGCTAATGTCTTGTGCTCTCTTTTAAAGCTGTTGTGGTGTGAAACACGGAGAGTTTTATTTTTTTTATATTTGTTTGTGTTCATAAAGAATCTTGAATTTTTAATTTACTATGTGGTGAAGCACAAGATATCTCAATAATGTCATCAAAGTCTTCCAAATGTCTTCTAAATAATAGCCTCAAACATATAGATCATCCGAATTGCGCTTTACGCTTCCCGAAATCTCCCACAAGAAAAGCAAAACTATGCACCAATAGCGCTCACTACTGTTGCATTCTTCTGCTGCTGCACAAACATCCGACCCGTGCGGTGAGGCGAACAAGCGACCACCGAAAAACGAAAACTGGTGCGGCACCACACATAAGCATAACAAAACACGCATCTGAAGAAAACAAAAATAGGTCAAAACTATTTAAAACGAACCTACTTCAAAACCATGCCCTATGGAGGTGTAATGAAGACAACCGGACAGAGAGAGAGAGAGCGCGCGCGAACGAGATAGTGGAGTAGGGACAGAGCGATCGCACTGCAGTGGTGTTAGTATTTGAAAAAATCCCACCCGAGATAAGGGCGATTGTCTCACGGGAAAGGTGACGGGAGGGAGGCGGAACAGGGAGGGCAGCCCTTCTTCAACAAACCCTTCGTCAAGATGGCCAAAAACGCCGTAAACCTTCCCTTCGATGATGCGCGCGGACGCGGAATAACGATCAGATCCGAACCCTAAATGGCAACGATCGTGCCAGTGGGCGTGAAAGAGACGACACGATATCAAATCAAAGACAAAGAAGTGGCCACCAAGCAACGGGCGGGAAAAAACAGACACCGAAAAACGAGGGTGGTGATGCGCCTGAATGGCCTAATATTGCTTAGACACCCAGACCCAACACACAGAACGAAAGCGAAAGTCGATCGAGAGCCCTTCACCCATACACACAGACATCCGTGCTCCACTGTGAAGACTCGGTTCTGGCAGCTTCTTGAGCTGGTTGGAGTTTTTTTTGGGGGGTGAAGAGAAGCAAAAAAAAAGCAACAACGAAACTAGAACACAGAATTACTACTCTATTTTCTATCTCTTTCAGTCTCTCGCTCCTCAAGACGGACGAGGTCTCCATCTCCTAGGGTCGGGTGTGGCACGGGAGGAATTTATGTTTGCGCTCGTCGATTTGTCTTCGTGTTTGTAAGTGTCAGTCTCTGCTGGGGTAGCATAAATTTAAGGGAAGGCACATCAACGAGGGAAAAGACGTACACCAAAAAAACCTTCCGAAATGAATTATGCACTTGACCAGTGCGTTATGCGTTAAGTATTTCGGACCTTTTTTTTTGGAGTCAGATGGAGTCGTTCTACTTCTATTCCGAGAGTACCATGCACAGTGGGCATTGAGCAGAATAAGATGTGTTTTTATCTGATATCATTTTCTTCATTAAATTATCTACAAATCGGACGACCTTTATTAGGCAAACTTGGGAAGATCTCATACACTCTCATGCTCTTCTGTATTCAATTATGGGTTTTAATGTTTTTAGTTGTTAACGCCATTTATGATCGGTTATTGTGGTTGACTATGCCACATTAAGATCAAGATTTGAAATATTTGGCTATCCTTTAGTTCTCCTAAGTCTATCCTATCCTTGATATATCCTAGGAAATTGGTGAAACTAGAGTTATAAAAACCTATAGCCGGCTTAAACCCATGATCAATACAATTTCTTTAGATTAAATTTTCTACCTTTTGTAAATGCTTTCAAAAAAGAGCTTTTACGAGTTCCTCAAATTCTCCACATCCAATTTCAAGTTGCTGGACAAACGAAACTGTTAAGTTTAATCCAAATCATTTTAATCCTAGTCACGGCACCAAAACTCTCGAATTTCCGGGCAATGTTTGCTTTGTACACATGAGCAGTATTCAGGCAGAGAAGATCAGATATGAAAGCAATGTTCTCAAAAGCTTCGATCAAGTAGTTGAATCAATGATGCTCGGACGGTATAAAGTTCGAATCTTTATTGAAAAATCCAAAAGATTGAATTTAGAAGATCCGAACATTTCTTCTCAAAAGCCCACTGTGCAGTGTGAAGAATTCGTACGGTCTGGACAACTACTTCATGTCTTGGGGCATGATAAGACGTAAAGCATAGAGCACGGGAAGCATAGAGTACCAGTTAGTAGATAGTTAACCTCTTAAAATGCGAAAGGTTCTGGTTTCGGGCGGGCGAACGGGCCTCAGCCAACGTTCTGAAGTGGAGGCCTCACCAAAACTGTGCACCAAGTTGGACGGAAAGTAGGTCATCGTTACTTCCCAAATGCATTCTCGCTTGTACTGCGGTGGATGCGTGGATAGCAATGTTTGCGATGTGATGTAGCGCTGCGCTGTTGAGGAAGAAGCAATATAGGCCACTCGATTGCAATAAAGTGCGTGGTGTTGTGTGGATGCACAAAATCAATCTTACTAGATATTTGAACGATCGCACAATGAGGGGTTTTTAGAAAATTTAAGCGTTAGTTTCTTCCAACACGATGTAGCCAATATCCCATGACTTATTTTGGTCATTTTCTTAATCTCTTCCTAGTTTTCTGCAACCAACCGAAGCCACTTGTTAACATCTTTTCTTGTTTTTTCCCATCTTATCTTCGTAACGATCATCGGAAGCGACATAAAATAGGCATGGTTTCCGAGAGTGACCATTACAGGAACTTGCTAAAAATATACCTTCCTGTGAATGTGGAAAGGGAAAGTGATTTCTATTTCTTCGCTGTTACATGTAACGATAGCTGAGGTGTAGTACCGAGTCATCCAAGGTCGGCCTGTGAGGTTTGTTTTTGTCACGTTTGTCACCCTTATGCAAATCGCAACGCTCCACCACTATATCCGACCGTACGGAGTCTTCTCTCTCGCCGAAAGGCTCTCCGGTGATGGGAGCCTCACAACATCCGAGGAAGACCTGCGTTACCTCTCGGCTAGAGACTGCCAAGAGTTCCCGCATCGGGTACCATCGCTTTTATGTCATGTTTTATTCAATCACACGCAAAATAAACCAGTCTAGCTCCGGGTGCGTAGTGTCTGCCATTACTACGCACCATCGCCACCGGGTAGACGAGCGGACGTGCATTGATTTTTAATGGCGATTCCCTTTCCGAGCTGGTGGAAAATGTATTGTGGGTTATATTTTAAAATGCACAAGTTTATTGTCTTGGCTGAGCTGAGGCTTCGCTACCCGAGTGTTGGCAGAATAGTTTGGGTTCCGATTGTCTCGAGCCGAACAGTGTCAAGAGTGGGCCACAAAGGGTAAACCACGAAGAAGATCTACCTCGTTTCGTATCGTTCGTGTCATCTTCTTCAGCTTCGACCGAACTGCATCGAACGCGTCACTTGTGGCCACCCAAGCCAGCTTGAACGCCGAAAAGCGAACGCCCAACTTCACACATCGAGCGAAGAAGAGAGCGAGCAAAAAGCAAAAAAAAACTTTCGAAATTGCATTACATAATGCAACGGCCGGTTTGTTTGCTTTGGGTGGTACCGATCGCCACCTCGCCACAGTACCGGTGGATGAATCTTCAGCGCACGACTCCTCACCGGCAGTCCCAAGAAGGATCGGGGTAATGTTTGACACCTTATGATGAGCTTGTGTACATTTGTCTTCTCCTGTTACGCACGCACGCTATCGCCGGTGAGAGCTTTTTTTTCGCCGACAAGAAGATGTAATGCGAATCCTGCTAATGGATCATATCCAGCACCGTAGGAGACACACTTCGCGCTTGTCGGAAGAAAACGGTACCTTATTAGGAATGGGCCCGAAATTTGTCAAGTGATCCTCTGCTTCTCTTCGGCTTCTTTTGCTCCTGCTGAAGCTGTTTCCGTAGTTCCGTCTCGAAAAGGGGCAGGGTTGAATACGGAATTATTGAAAGTGGTCATCGGTGTACTCGCTTTCGTACGCACGCACGTACGCACAACGTCCGACAATACCATACCGAAAGGCTCAGGATGACTAGGGGTAGCACGGTGACCGAGGATTGGATGGGGAGGGGATTAAAATTTAAATCGATTCAAGCGGTCGGGGCATCGGGTCGAACGAGCGGAATCACTTAAAAAGCCATATCTCGGATGTTCTGGCGGTGGATCCCGCTGGTTAAACTAGGCCATCCACGACAACACACGAACACGGTAGGGGATGCCTGTGTCTGTCACCATTTTTTTTTCTTCTCGTACCGTCTCTTCTGCTACCTAGTAAGCTGCAGCTGTTGAAGCTTAAAACCGTAGCTGTAGGAAGATATGAGTAGGTGGGTCGGGCCCTCGGTTGTCCCAGAACGATTGGAGATGATCGCGAATGAATGGATGAGTGGATGTGTGCATATCCCGACAACCAGCGTGAAGAGCCTTTTATGGGAATGGTGCATTGTGCAGATTGTGTCTTAATGGCTAGCATCGAAATTGCTGGTGGGTTGCATCTATTTCCGGACCGAAGGAATTTGATTTATTAAAACCGGAATCCATAACGATAATTTATTTAACAAAACTTTTTTAACTATTTCTATCACTTTTCTTCCTGATAATGTATTTTATTTTACTTCAATCATCATATCTTCATCACTATAAAGCGGTATTTTATGACCTCCATAAACATTGCATAAGCATTCGACTAGGATGAACTATCAATCACTTAACGCACGATAGCCTATTTTGGTACGCATTTTTGTTGATCCTAAATACTCTTCTCTCTGGTCAGCTTCCAGCCGATAAGCTTAGCTTTGGTAAAAGGTCAAGACGCATCATCGCGCGCGCGATCATCACGATGTTTTCTTTTAATTTTAAAATAGCTATTGAAACGATCGGATAGATTGATAGGTTGATTTGATTTTAAGCTTTGGATACTTAAAGATTTAGTGATAAATCAACAGTCAGAGTATGGCTTTCGATGACATTCGTGTCTGATGGGTTGATGTGATGAATCTCTCCCAAGATATGAGTAGTGCCAATAACTCATCTAGCTGGAATACTCTTTCTTACTACAGGTTAATAAAGTTAATGTGGCTGTGAGTAACATGGCCTAGATGACTGATCGCAATTATTTGAGATACGAAATCAATGTTACGTCGTCTCCTAACTTTTCTAAATACTTATATTGAGTCTAAGTATCCTCCAATGTCCAAGGATTAAAGGGGACTGACTCAATCTGCATTGGATTGATTCTAACCAATTGATCAACCAAGGCATCAACACATTGTAGTACCTGAAAAGAAGAACCGAATGTGCTCTCGATTTGCAGCGGCTTTAACTAAGACACAGCACAATCGTATCTACATTATTCCCATTGTTTATCAATTAACCGGCATCTGAAGCTCTCGCTAATCCACAGCTTCTGCATCCGATGCAAATGATTCGCACACACTGTAGAGCCTGCTGCAGCATTCTTGGGGCACTGCTAGTGTCTATATTTGAGTTGACACTGTCAATGGGTTCAATTTGCATAGTCAAACAACACATGCCGTATGTTCTACCACCGGTGGACAGTGTTTGCACCGATCAACGTTTCCGTGCAACAAAGTAGAGTTGATCGGTTTACATTTTCAAGTTCATCGATAATGATTCTTTAAGGATATTCAAAGCGCTCGTTTTTTGTTATGTGGAGCATAAATTGAAATTAGAAATGCTTCATGCCTTGAGAAGCTAATTACACCAAGACTCTCGAGGAAAGCCTCAAGCATTGTCCCTTAAAGAATCAAAGTGTCTATCAAGAAGCTCCCGACTTCAAAATCGATCGATTTGTTACTCAGGTGTTACTAATCGTGTAGCCCTTCCGGTGCTGTTTGAACTATTCTACCAGCACCGTACAAACAAGCGTCGCACACCGTTTGCGCAGCAGCACGACGGTAGGGTTAAGTATCACGCACGCGTACTGTTTGCGCTGTTTCTCTCTATCAAAACCCTCATGCTGGGTTCTCCTGCGGCTCTGTGATGGCACTGTGATGATAGGGACGTGCTGGGACCACACTCACTCGAGGCTCCAACCCACCCAGGTACCACGGAGGTACGCGTAGACCCTTATCGCGCGATATGCTGCTACGGCGTATGTGATTACGACCTGGAACGGAACGGCCCAACAACGACAAGGAACTCCCTGTGTAAACGGAACGGAACACAAACTTCAATCTCGTACTGCAAGTGCAGCATAACACCCCGTGAGCATGGTGACCGGTTGCATGTGCAGACAATGCAAACATATTGTCCCCGTCTGCTGGGAGCAGCACACAAACAGCCTGACAGGCAGTTGTTTTGAAGTAGGCCAATTGATCCACTTGACGTGAACGCTCCCAGTTCCGCT
>KZ061664.1:120137-149293 GCA_002091835.1 Anopheles maculatus | reverse complement strand
TCTTTCGCCCCTGCTGAAGCTGTTTCCGTAGTTCCGTCTCGAAAAGGGGCAGGGTTGAATACGGAATTATTGAAAGTGGTCATCGGTGTACTCGCTTTCGTACGCACGCACGTACGCACAACGTCCGACAATACCATACCGAAAGGCTCAGGATGACTAGGGGTAGCACGGTGACCGAGGATTGGATGGGGAGGGGATTAAAATTTAAATCGATTCAAGCGGTCGGGGCATCGGGTCGAACGAGCGGAATCACTTAAAAAGCCATATCTCGGATGTTCTGGCGGTGGATCCCGCTGGTTAAACTAGGCCATCCACGACAACACACGAACACGGTAGGGGATGCCTGTGTCTGTCACCATTTTTTTTTCTTCTCCTACCGTCTCTTCTGCTACCTAGTAAGCTGCAGCTGTTGAAGCTTAAAACCGTAGCCGTAGGAAGATATGAGTAGGTGGGTCGGGCCCTCGGTTGTCCCAGAACGATTGGAGATGATCGCGAATGAATGGGATGGGTGGATGTGTGCATATCCCGACAACCAGCGTGAAGAGCCTTTTATGGGAATGGTGCATTGTGCAGATTGTGTCTTAATGGCTAGCATCGAAACTGCTGGTGGGTTGCATCTATTTCCGGACCGAAGGAATTTGATTTATTAAAACCGGAATCCATTAACAAAACTTTTTTAATTATTTCTATCACTTTTTCTTCCTGATTATGTATTTTATTAAACTTCAATCATCATATCTTCATCACTATAAAGCGGTATTTTATGACCTCCATAAACATTGCATAAGCATTCGACTAGGATGAACTATCAATCACTTAACGCACGATAGCCTATTTTGGTACGCATTTTTGTTGATCCTAAATGCTCTTCTCTCTGGTCAGCTTCCAGCCGATAAGCTCAGCTTTGGTAAAAGGTCAAGACGCATCATCGCGCGCGCGATCATCACGATGTTTTCTTTTAATTTTAAAATGGCTATTGAAGCGATCGGATAGATTGATAGGTTGATTTGATTTTAAGCTTTGGATACTTAAAGATTTAGTGATAAATCAGCAGTCAGGGTATGGCTTTCGATGACATTCGTGCCTGATGGGTTGATGTGATGATTCTCTCCCAAGATATGAGTAGTGCCAATATCTCATCTAGCTGGAATTGTCTTTCTTACTGCAGGTTAATAAAGTTAATGTGGCTGTGAGTAACATGGCCTAGATTACCGGAGTTGTATTATCATCCACAGTACCTGCTACTAACGTGTTCTAACTTTTCTAAATATTTCTATTGAGTCTAAGTCCAAGGATTAAAGGAGACTGACTCAATCTACATTGGATTGATTCCAACCAATTGACCCATTAAGCGATTTATAGCCATCAACACATTGTAGTACCTGAAAAGAAGAACCAAATGTGTTCATGATCTGCAGCTGCATTAACTAAGGCACAGCACAATAGGTTCTACTTTATTCCCATTGTTTATCAATTAACCGGCATCTGAAGCTCTCGCTAATCCACAGCTTCTGCATCCGATGCAAATGATTCGCACACACTGTAGAGCCTGCTGCAGCATTCTTGGGGCACTGCTAGTGTCTATATTTGAGTTGACACTGTCAATGGGTTCAATTTGCATAGTCAAACAACACATGCCGTATGTTCTACCACCGGTGGACAGCGTTTGCATCGATCAACGTTTCCGTGCAACAAAGTAGAGTTGATCGGTTTACATTTTCAAGTTCATCGATAATGATTCTTTAAGGATATTCAAAGCGCTCGTTTTTTGTTATGTGGAGCATAAATTGAAATTAGAAATGCTTCATGCCTTGAGAAGCTAATTACACCAAGACTCTCGAGGAAAGCCTCAAGCATTGTCCCTTAAAGAATCAAAGTGTCTATCAAGAAGCTCCCGACTTCAAAATCGATCGATTTGTTACTCAGGTGTTACTAATCGTGTAGCCCTTCCGGTGCTGTTTGAACTATTCTACCAGCACCGTACAAACAAGCGTCGCACACCGTTTGCGCAGCAGCACGACGGTAGGGTTAAGTATCACGCACGCGTACTGTTTGCGCTGTTTCTCTCTATCAAAACCCTCATGCTGGGTTCTCCTGCGGCTCTGTGATGGCACTGTGATGATAGGGACGTGCTGGGACCACACTCACTCGAGACTCCAACCCAGGTACCATGGAGGTACGCGTAGACCCTTATCGCGCGATATGCTGCTACGGCGTATGTGATTACGACCTGGAACGGAACGGCCCAACAACGACAAGGAACTCCCTGTGTAAACGGAACGGAACACAAACTTCAATCTCGTACTGCAAGTGCAGCATAAAACCCCGTGAGCATGGTGACCGGTTGCATGTGCAGACAATGCAAACATATTGTCCCCGTCTGCTGGGAGCAGCACGCAAACAGCCTGACAGGCAGTTGTTTTGAAGTAGGCCAATTGATCCACTTGACGTGAACGCTCCCAGTTCCGCTAAAGCTCGAGTCCCTCAGGTTCTTCCAAATTCAAGAGGCCCTACCGATCGGGACTCAAAGTCTCGGGCCCGTCCACACATTGTAAGTAGGCCAATGTTAGTTTCGCTGATAATGTTGTTACTATTTTTTCTTTTCTCTTCTGCTGCCGTCGTTGTTGTCCACGCCTAAAGCCCAAAAAGGCGTAGTGCGGGCTTTTAGTGTGATAAGAAGTCTGGGGACTTGAAGCGACGTCCAGAGCAGCTCTAAGGGGCAGCTTAGAAAACTATCGTAGAGCCGATTACGATAAGGAAGAGTCTCTCGCGTGTAAAACGAGGTAGGAAAATAGTCGGATTATATAATGTTTGATGATCGGCACTGCCACGGGAATCTGTGCCCGGTCGGCGTGTGTTTGCAACCTTGGCACGGCTCAAGAGGGACTTCGAGCCCTTTGATGGTTGCTTTGCCGATTGCCGAAGCAGTTGAGTTGATGAGGTCCGCCAAGCTTTTCGCCTAATGGCGACTCAATGCGACTAATTTATTTGAAGCGTGTTTATAGACATGAGTCATAAGCTGTAGACATTGGAGCCAACCATAAATTGTTAGCATCTCCCTAGTACTAAATCATCTCCGGTGTGGTCGCCACAACCTTTTGTCAAGACGCAAAGTCTGGAGCTCTTCCAGCAGGAGGCTTGTTAATTATGAACGCTCCACGCATAGTTTCGTTGCAATTATTAAAACCGTAACCGTGTAGCCATCTGTCATCTGGGTTTCGTGCCTGTTTTCGCGCTGCGTCTACAAATCTTCGTCCCAAATCCTTTCTGGTGGCCATCCGGTGGGCGACATTGGCACTTTCGCCTTCGATCGCACAAAGGTGTGTTTGCATCCGAGTGCATTCTAGTGCTAGCGCTGTCAGTCTCCTGCCGTGCATCTGCCGGGAACGCAGCAGAACATCTATCCGGGGACCCCAATCGGTGGAGCACACCTACGTCACGGTGGGATGCAGCTTAGATGCTGGTTTTTGGTGCACGATATCCAGCTACGCGTGGAGCCCGTTCGGAAGATCTCCGAGCACGAATGTGCGAGACTGCGGGCTTCATATATGGGCCGATGTACGGCTTCATCGACCCACAGACGAACGTGTGGCCACGCGTTGGCCACACAATCCATGTAGGCCCGATGCATCATAATTGGTGAGGCTTGTACGCGGGAAGACGTGCCCTTCCTAAATGACGCATTTCTGCAGCCAGCTATCATAGACGAGCTGTCGCGCAGGGTTGGCATCAACGGCGAAACATGTGGGTGTCACTCAATATCTAGCATCTAATTGTCACCTCGTGCACTCTGCGCTGTGAAGGTTCGGAACTGCATCGGATGAATCATAGAAAGTGAAACGTGTTGCGAGTCTTCCGTGGGTCTTGTGGAGTTTATTTATGAATGAGCTGGTTATGGGAAGTCACCCTTGTGATGCTCATATTGGATTTATAGGAAAATAATGGAGGTGATGTAATGAAGATCAATTGATTAAAAACGGCGATCGTTTTTCCTACAAATTTAGAGCCATACTCACTTTTGAAATTCGAGAATTTATAGTCAATATATTTAGGTTTGTTGAAGACTGAAATCAATCTGGAGCTATGAATAATGTATATTTATTATGTAACGATTTTATTATCAAATATGTAATTTATTTATTCGCGTATCTTTCAATATTTCATTTACCATATTAATTGTTTTTCTTTTTATACATTTACTAATTCTGTTAGCAGTTTTTCTGATTGCTGTGGCTGTTCCCTTGTGTTGTGTCATTGTTTTATATATATCACGTTTTAATCTTTAATTTTTTTAAAGAAATTGTCACAAAGTGTTTCTTCATTTGTCGTTTCTACCTTTTTTCCAATGTTTGACATATTAATTGATCTTCTTTACGATTTTCACACACGTAAACGATTGTTCGGAATGGTCTGAAAGTTTATCTAATTCAAACACTTACAATATGAAACCCTCTAAACAAACCAAACAAAACGAAGTCCTATCTTTAGTGAAACCCCCGAAAAAAGCCCATAAGCTATCCAATAAATTATTCCTAACAGTTTCCCCCGTAATCTATGCCACAGCCAGTTTGCCAGCATCATGAGCACGAAACTTCTCACGACGACACGACGATCAGTTTGAGAAAAGTCCTATCTATCATCAAGAGCACCAGCGCACCAGGAAGTTCGTTTTCCGTAACCTTGCACGGCCTGGCGGGCATCGGGCAAAGAATCAATGATTGCTGTTCGAGGCACACAACCTCTCCCACCGACCCACTAATGCAGAAATCACGACTACGTCAATCCCTCACAGGCAGAACGTTTTCACTTTTTTCTCTCAAAAACCCTCGTCCGCAAATCACGTTGGCGGGAGATGTAATGC
Source organism: Anopheles maculatus (assembly GCA_002091835.1). NCBI lineage: Eukaryota > Metazoa > Arthropoda > Insecta > Diptera > Culicidae > Anopheles > Anopheles maculatus. Next base: position 144,432 of record KZ061664.1, on the reverse strand, counting down.
GCGATGCTGCATTGCACCGATGTTGGTACGCGACCAGGGGGATCTTAGAAAAGAAGGAAGAAAATAGAAGAAAACAAGTTTCTTTCCCCCACTCCACCGTCACCCCACCTCAGCCCAAATCGTGCCCCAACTGCATAGCGCAGCATTTGGGTAGAGTGTGTGGTGCGATGTAAAAATCGTTACCCCGAACCCCAACACCCTTCCCACGGCACCGTTTGGGGCCCCATTACAACGTCTCCAATACAGCGACACCACACACAGACGGCGTTCGGTCCTAGTGTAGTGGTAGTGTCGCGATGTAATGGAAATGAATTGACCCACTTTTTTTCGTTCCGAACCGACCTATCTCGTTTCTCGTTCACTCCCAGCGAATAGTGATTGTAGTGTTTGTGTGTCGCGTTTTTTTAGGTGGGTTTTGTTTGCCAGTGGTCTTTGGGGTTTCTCGCTTACCGCTCTTTTGACCGTTCGCCATACCTCGCTTTCGTCGCTTCTTTTCTCCACAAACCAAAAAAAAAAACACAACCCAAACGAGAAGGAAATGCAAGATCGGGGAAGTGTCATTGGGGGGATTGTTTAGGGGGGAGGAGAGAGGTGTAAAAAAGGGGAGGTAGGGGGTGGAAGATTGTGTTTTTTATGAGTGTGCTTTTGTTGTTTTGGATGTTGTAGTTGTTGCTTCTTGCGGCTTTACATCCCGTACCACACGAACAGCAGCATCACGTACGCATTAATAACACTTTTGATTTCATTTTTAACTCGTTTTCGCGTGTGTATTCTTCTTTAAGTTGGTCGTTGTTTCTTGTGTGCGATGGTAAGCGCATGTTTTGATGATCTTCAACGATCAGAATCAGTTTCTAGCGAAAGAGAGAGAGAGAGAGCTCTAACAAGCACAACAGCAACTATTATAGCACAATTATAGCAAAGTTAAAGTAATTATGCTTACGATATCTTTTGTCTTTTAAAATTCCATGAGAATTCTCATAACAAGTATATAAATAGTTATAAATTGAAGTGTTGATGTTGACAACACATGAACATCATCTCATATGCGGTGTACAACAATTTAACCGCCTATTTAAAATTATTCTCATTGATTGAGATGAGATGAGCAAAGTTAAAGTAATTATGCTTACGATATCTTTTGTCTTTTAAAATTCCATGAGAATTCTCATAACAAGTATATAAATAGTTATAAATTGAAGTGTTGATGTTGACAACACATGAACATCATCTCATATGCGGTGTACAACAATTTAACCGCCTATTTAAATTATTCTCATTGATTGAGATGAGATGAGACATCAGGACATAGAACTACTTCTTCGGAAACAACTGTATTTTGTCAGTAAAAGTATCAGATTGCATACTTGTTGTACTGTAAACAAAGTTTTTGCCCTGTTTTTTCTAGCCAGCTCGACTGTTCTGTGCCCTTCCAAAAAAACTTAGCCATGGTGGCATGGTGAACAGAGGTTTCAAAACTGGATATAACCCCCACAACTCGTTTATCACGCATCCGTTAACTGACCTGGTACACTACATCTGATCGATGCAATCACTTCCTCTTTGTCTTGTGATTGCCGCAACCAGGCGGCCCGTGTCCCGGTACACCGAACAGACGACTTCATTCACCTTTCGCCCTATTCTTGACCACCGTCACCACCACCATCACGACAGCCTCCTTCCAGAACCACTAGAAGCTTCCCGGCGGTGGATGAACGGCGACTGACGTTGAAGAAAAAGCCTCCACCATTCGAGGCGATTTCCTTCGCAGCATTCCTTCCTCCTTCGGTGACCTCAATTCCGGGCGGGCTTTTTACGATGCTGCGCGTATGTATGTACCGACCGGTGCGCTTTTCCCTTTCCATCATTCTTGGGCGCTCATCCACTACGCCTCCGCACGATTCTCCCTCCCCCCGAAAGTGTGCCCCTTGCTTTCGGTGGGGATCAAGCTCAGCAAGAAACCTGTCTATCATATGATCGTTTGGTTGTTGTTGGTACTGGGTTGGTGTAGTACAGCAAGATCGATGCTAAAAGTACACTCCGGCTGGTCGTGTGAAGGACTGTCAACGATGAAAACATAAACATAAGCACGAGTAGATAGTTTGCAAATTACTGGTATGTTTGGTACGAGCTGCAGAAGTAAGCTAACGTGCTTAGGAAAGTGAAAGTAGACGATGATTTTATTTTGAACAATATTCTAACTGTTTGTCGTAATACTAATACCGCAAAAATATGTCCTGGATTTCTTGGAAAAGGTAAAATGCGTGAAGAAAATATTCTGTTAACTTTGGTCATAAAACTCTAGATTGTTACAGCTAAAAATAGTTATCATTCGTTTCAACTGGACGAGGACATGCGCATTCTGCTCTTTTTTCTCTTCTGAAGCAAAAAAATATGTAATAATGAAATATATTTATTAAAATCTTAAAGGATGGCCTGACCGTATTGCTTATTAAGAGTAAATCAAAAAAATAGATACGGATTCCGCTAATTTTTGTTAGTAGTTTGTTGCTTTCCATGTGCAATAGGGATGGCGTGGCCTTTTTACTATTCTCACATGAAATAACATGATAAAAAATCAAGGAAAATGATTTTGCAAAACATCCACTTCAACCATTATGTTAAATATTTATATTACAAACGCTTGAAAACGATCAAATTGATGACGATTTGTTTGGCAAGACGAATAAGTTTATAATTTTTGTTACCAATGCTCTATAAAATTTACACCAAACCCTCCTTTACAAACTGCTCACGCACTCCACAATTAACGGATCAACTACATTTTATTCTATCAAGACATTGTAACTCCGAAATGAGGCAACAGATCTTACGCAAAAATCTCTGCCGTACACAGGACCAGCGCACGATTTGACGCAATAAAGGAAAACCAAAATGTTAGAGCATCTGCTTGCAAATGCTCTGATTATCTGCACCCTCACTTCACTCCTACTCCCTGTGCGCTCTACCGCACCCGCCTCCAGTAGCATAAAAGCTCCCGACTTCTTACGCAACACGGCGACCGTCTTCATCTCCAGACACGGCAAGATTTTCATTGTCCAACAACCCACCCACACGCAGGAGACGTGGCCACCACCGACCGCCGGCTCCATAGTTTTCCCTTTCGCATGGGCTCACTGTAAACTCGCCGGGCGTGCAGGTATCTCAGGCCCTGCATACCCTGCATACAATGGTCGCTTATAATGCCCGATAGAATTGGAACGAAATTCAAAACTAGGCTACATCGGGTTTGGAAGATTGTGATTTTTCTTTCAACCTACCAATCCCCGTCGTTCCCATCGTCTACCCAAAACAAAACTTATCTAGCATTTGGGTGAATCAGCAGAAGTGAAAGAAGAAACAAGCCTGAAAACAATTCTCCACGGTACGATCGTCTATCGAATCGCGAAAACACATCCAAAACACGGCGGGCACGAATTCGCGAAGAAACAATGGCATAGACTAGTCAGACAGTCCACGCCGGCCTCAGCAAAATCTGCACCGCATTCAAAGTCTGATGGTAAACATAGCGGAGCAATGGAGGTGAAAAAAAGCAGTGATCCACATCGAAGCAAAACCCACAAACCGCCGTCAGCCAATGCAAGGAATGCAGTATTTTTTTGTTGGTTTAATGTCTTGTCTTCGTTTTTTCTCTGCGGCGCCTTCAATTCATTCAAAATGCTTTGATGTGTAAACAAAAATTGTCCACCGTCCAGTTCGCTGTACTCATGTTCCCGTTTTTCGTAAATTTCGCATCGTACACACAACACAATTTTAGCTCAATAGCTCGAGCGTCGGAACTAGTTTCCCAGGACGCAAGAGCGATAGAATGATCGTGGGGTACATCGTTTCCCGGAAAACGGGAGAAAGCCTTTTTCCCTACTACACCTTACGGGTGAGAATTATGGCCCTTCGGGTCAACGGCACTAGCGGATTTTGTGTCCCTTACGGAAGGTCTAGAAGGAAGTAAACATTCCCCCCGGATTCTTTGGCAGTGCAACGGTTCTTTGGCCGAATTTCTGTGCAGTCACTGGCACTGGGCAGGTGCACCCGATTCCAGGAAGCAAATAGAACAAGGCACACACAATCGCACACCAACAACATGAGAGAACTGCATAAGCAAATTGACACCTTCGCGCGCTACCAAGAAAATGAAAATGACCAAACGAAAGAGATAGATAGACGGGCGGGCGACCGTGTATGCACATGCTGATGATGCAACTTTCTGCAACTGGCAGTCGCGACTGCCACTTGTACGTCGTCGTGGTCTTCACTGTCGTGTGCATCATAAAAATGTTCACCTGATGTAGGGAACGCCATAAACAAGTGACAATAAAAAAACTGAACGGCGAACAAGCAAAAGAAGGACAGAGAGAGAGAGAGTGAAAAAACACCGCTCGAAAGCTCCAATTACGATAATCGGGGTTTAAATTTGAGAATGATTCCAGTAGCATAATCACCGTTAGTTGGTTGGTAAGGTGGGAGGAAGGCACGGAGAGGAGGGAGGGAGGACTGAGCCGCAACGGTTTACTGCTCTCGGTGCAGAGGTTGTTATTGTGGCGTGCAATTTGGTGAGCTTTTTTTTTCAGCGGCGACTAATGCATTGCTTTTACTGGTCGAAAGAAATGAAACACGGGAGCCGTGGTCAGTGACAGGCAAATGGTGGCTTATAAAGATAAGTGATGTTGAGCTGCTACTGGTAGATGTGATTTGAGATGGAAACTGTCTGTGATTTTATGATAAAAGAAAACAAGAAAAGTCTTTTTAAAAAAGATCAACATCAATCGGGCAATCGAGGATCAATCAGATTAATAAACCGGCGCTCGAAGCTTTGATGACATTTTGGCGTTGTTATTTCTAGACCTTAAAGATCATTGTGCATCCATAATGCCCACAAATCTATTGGAGACGATTCTCACTTTCAAGTCCCTGTCCAAGGTCTGCCCAAAGCATTATGTAAGTGTCAGCTGAGGAACATTGAAAGGTTAAGCGATCTGCGATCTACTGTTCTTACTGCTCTTCTACTGTTACAACTCCAAATTTGATTTTCGGGAATACAATGGATCCTTCAGAGAAATCAAGAACTTCCAATCTACCCGCCATTCTGGCAGAAGCCATCTCTCCAAATCTATTTGAGCCTACCTTAACTCCTCTATCCTGTAGACTAAAAAGACTTTACAAGCTGGGACTTCCAGTGCCATTTTCATGACATGTCTAGCGAGTCACGATGGTAAGACACCATACAACTCGTAGAGCTCGTTGTTGTAGCGATTCCACCATGGTCTTTCCATACATACATTCCAACAATCTTTGTGAGCTAAGAAGATTTCGTCAGTTTTGGACATATTCTGTCTTCAGGCTCTCCATGTCTGGTATGACCAAACAATTCAGCTTCTAAAGTTTTTCTAAAGTTTATCTACATGATCCACATGAAAGAGAGGTGATAGGCGGTGAGTCTGCGCGTGAAGAAATGCCAAGATATTGGATTGGAGAAGCGATTATAGTGAGATTATCAACTGTCTAAATTTCGTTGAGTGATCCTCTTCATTCATCGATAACTGTATCGGCATACATGGTCCTAACCAGCGTCATCAGTCAATTCCCGGGAACGGATACTGCTCTGACTGAGAAGATTTCGTCTAGAATTAATGTATAACTGAGTCGTTTTTGTCCTGGATCTTAATCAGAATAGAAGATCTTGGTTGATAAAGTGTGTAGACTTTGTGATTCCCCTGATGTGAATCATAGTTAAACGACTGTTCTCGAGAAGGGATATCAAGCAGTTCCTAGTTCAGGAAATTGGACTTGGTTCAATATCCTCCACGAGTCTCCGAATAAAAACCCTTCAGTCTCAATGATCTATTGCATTGCACCAAAATAAATATGAAAACGACTCAATTTTCTCATCATAAATTACACATTCTTAAGGCAAGCGCATATTCTCCATTTAATTCGCTTTCTTTACAACCATTTATCACATCCATATCATCCCCAATTTAATACCCACAAAACCTTATCTTACACATGTGTATCGGTACGGGAAAAATTCTTACCCGTACACAACATACACGACCTTTTCCCATGATCTCTCGTGATGCCGTTTTCCCTGTAGCATAAAAATGTAAAACGCCGCACACAGACGGTGCAACGGTTAATCCTGTAATATCCTGAAGCCGCCAAACAAACGATTCCGGCCCGTTGTTTTACGATTAACGGATAAGATTAAAATATTATTTACGAGCTCGTCACACACTCACCAACCACTCGGATAGGGACGACCTGGAAACCGGTCCATCGGGGTTCGGGTTCATCGCCGCATGTTAATCTGTGGTCGCGCGAAAGGTGACGTTTGCTTTTCGGGGTGGCCTATTACTGTCGCACGGAACAGCGACTTCGAGCTCACATTCGCACGCACCATCCCGCGATTGCCCAGCGCCGTGATGCCAAAGGTTAATCATAAAGCAAACGAAACGCAGCGTAAAATAAAACGGCATAAAACAGGCTCGACGACGTGGGTCATCCTCTCGGCCCAGCATGTTTCTTGTCTGGGGGTATGGGCCAGCTTTTAAAGGCTGCGGCGTTTAATGATGCCGGGAACACGCATTTCTGGTTATGCTGTACCATCATGCTCATTACCTTTCTAGAAGGTTTTGGGTTTTTTTGGGGCGAAGGTGATGTACTGACTGGTTTAGTAATAAAAAAACGCATCAGAAATGGTAAGTAAACACATTTAAGTGTCTTGTAAATAGTAACACCAGTGTTATACATGTAATAGTTACGAGTTCTTCTGATTTAATTTCCGGGGAGATGAAAGAACTCTAAGCAATCGTGATTCACATTCACTTACCAAACTCTCATTCAGTTCAATTCTTCACCACAAGCACGTTTTTTTCGCTCTAGCCCCCTGGAACCATGAGTAAAAATTGTCGTGCCCGTCTTAGTCGGAGTTCGATTCAATCGACGAACAAATTCCAAATTCAATTGTGCCTGTTCCTCCTTCAATTCTTCCTGCCCGTACACACTAGCCAGGATAAACAATCAACTGACTTGTGCACGAGAATAAACGACGAACCTCCGAAGCGCGTGCCTACCAGCCACTACGCTAACTCCACGAGCGGAGCCACTTTTCCTAGTCATTTGGCCCGTGGTGGTGGTGGTGATGGCGGTGGAATGGAAAGAAAAATTGGGTTAATCGGTTGGATGTTAGATAACCGAACGAAATGATGCGAAGCTGGCGGTTCAGTTGCCTTCTTGTCCTAGGCAGCGAGCCTAGCAGCGACGACGACGGTCGACCACGACGGCCTTTGGCGTACCGTGCCGAGTCATCGTCGTCGTTTCGGGTCGTTTTTTTTGGATAGGTAGGGGAACACGGTAAGTCGACAGACATTTACAACCAACGCGAGAGTGCCATAAAGCCGCACTGCCGGTGCGACGCGATGCGACAAGACTTGGGGTTAGAGTTGGTTGCATCCACTAGCGTTGGATCGTGTTGGAGAGTAGAAGATAAAGATAGGAATAAGATAGATAAAATTGGATGAAGAAGAGATAACCTTTGATACATGATTTTAGAAAATAAAAGCAATCTTTTAGTTCTATCTTCAATTTAATTTTTTGTGTTTTGTAAAAGTAAGATTCAAAAATGAATAAAATATTGTTGAAGATTGTTCATAGTTATGAAAATTTAAGGATAACAAAGTAAAAATGTTAGCAACACAAAAACGGACAGTACTATTTCAGATCACTGAGATCTCCAGAAAAGAGAATAATAGAACTAAATTTAAGCATTTTATTACAAAATTAACACCAGTTTAGATAAACCAGTATAAAAATCACACAAAACATCAACCAGACCTTAAAAACCATTTTAAGCCTTTTAGATCTTTGAGTATTAAAAGTAAAAATTGATTTAAATTGAAAGTTTAAATTGAATATATCAAACATAATACAACAAAAAGGATTAAATACATTAATAAAACAATAGTAATCAGTATTTTCTAAGGTATTGATTTTATATCTCTTAGAAATAGAACATAGAAGATATAGAAGAAATTTTCAATAAGAATATAAAAATTGAAGAACTGCATACATCGGTTTCGATTAAAATATTCCAATAAAATATCTGGCATTACCAAAACTCGCTTCCTAACAGTTTCAGGAGGAGTTAAATCTGTTAGTACTCAAGTCTACACCAAATTTCTTGATTTCTGAAGTCCCGTAGATTTATTACTGTCTTGACTACTTTGTTAGAAAATGTTTGTAAATACAGACTTATCAACAAATTGCTCTAATTTACATTTTTTATAGCGCACATGGTATTTATAACAAACTTATTTTAACAAACCTACTTGAAAAATTAAATTTTACATTTAATAATACGAAATTATTTTGATTAAAAATGTTTTTTTTTTTAACCAAAACTTCCCATCTGTCTTGTCTATGCTGCAACCTTTTTATCAGCCTGGTTAGCGTGAGGTCTTTGTCGTTTTCTTCTCCTTCTCCTTTCGTACAAAAAGGCATCTTCTTCTCGTGTCTCCCCACTTCAGCTCACCTACTGATCGTGGTTTTCATTTTCATTTGGCACAGTAACCGAGAAAACTCACCCGTAACCGGCTGGACGACTGGGGGTAAAGCCATTTCACGGCGATGCAAGAAACCTGTGGAACTTCTTCACTCAACGAATGAGACCGTGCGAGCGAACGAGCGAGAGAGAGAGATAATGATTGCGATGATGATGATGATCATCCTGCCCGGAGATGGTACGGCGTGCAGCGTCCCCCAACGTGAATGGCAGTGAAAGTTATATAACCGATAAATAATCGATAAATCAACGAGCATCGTCTTCCCAGCGCTGCTACCTCAGCTTTGTGTTTGGATCTTCGGTACGGACGGTGTGAGATGCGCGGTTTCTCTTTGTTTATCGCTAGTATATCGCACAGTGATGCTCGTAAGATGCTAGGGATGGTTTCGAAGGCAAACGGTGTACGATAACCGCAGCATACAGGTCACGGGAAGGATGCAGATGGGACCGAAAATTTGCATACTGAAGTGGTTCAATTTATTTCACCAATTTAAGCTCCAGTCGGACAAACAACTAGCTGCTGCTAGAGCTAGGCGAAGAAAAACCCACCAAACTGATGACTGGCTAAAGGAGGTCGGCTTTGGGGAGGTTGATATTTTGATCATTATGGTATCGAAGGTGGAACCGGTGACTGGTGTCCCATCGACCAATGAAAGATTTATGGCACCTTACGGATAGAGATCCATCTGTTTGATTGTTTGTGTGAAGCAGCTTCCATTTGGTTGTGAGTTTTTAAACATTTTTTTAGTATTGAAAAGTTAGCAAAGTTTTAAATAAATCAAATGAAATTATTAAAGACTTTTTTGACATCTAAATAACACAAAACAGCAAACGCCCATCTGCTTAGCAGCCAAACCTTATTTTAATCAGCAGCCCCAAAAAAATTATTTCCCCAAATTAAGTTTTACACCCGCCATTGCGTAATGTGGTAATTTTCCCGCGTAAAATTGACCACCACCGCGACACGGTTTCTTTCTTTATTATTGAGGGCTCTCTCGCCGCTCTTTTTCCTCGACCGTCCGACCGTACAGTTCAATCAGCTTTTTTCAATAGCAAATATCGCATAACAGTGAGGCTAATGAATGGACTTCATTAATGTGTGGGGTGCCATTCGACACACGCACACACACAGACAGTCAGATTTTCCCTCCCTATCGTGCACGCAGCCCTTTCTTCGTGTTGCCCCTAAAATTTTCGCTTTCATTCGGTGCTAATTTTCCTGCACCCGAGAGCATCTCTCATTCATTCACCACCGAGCAGCACCGAACAGCACAAAAAAACTCGACTCGTACCCATAAAATGCCACAACCGTCTGACCATAGCGGGAGCGCAACGGTGGCACAGTGGCCGCAATTTTCCATTCCATTTTCCACCGGTGCGTACGGTCGCAATTTCGCTAGCTTTTCAGCGCCGTGTCTGGCCGCGTGGTCCAGCCGGCTTCTATTAAATAACACGATCATGGCACTTTTTTTGTGTGCGTGTGTGTGTGATTGTGCTGTCTTCTCTCCCTCTTTCCCCCTCTCTTTTGCCCATTTTTCTTCTCGTTGCTCGTCAGCCGTCCATTAAATAATCGTCGCACAGACCCCCCCATTCGGTGCCAACGCACATAATGGGTTTGAAGGAGATGGGAGGTTTTTTAGTGGTTCGTCGTTTGTTGCTACGTTGTAATCGAGTTTTTACTCCATTTTCGCGCATTTTCTCCACCACAGTGGGAGCCCCCCGGGTGTCTTTTTTTTTGCCTAACTCACTCACTCACAGCTTCTCACCCGGTGTGAAAGTGAATGAAGAACGAAAGTGAGAGTTGATTGACTTTTCACACCACGGGTAGCTCACGCGCTCACCGAGACCTGATCTCACCAGACGTCGTTTTTCATTCGCTCGTCAGTGGAATGGAGCCCGCACTGGGCCGCCTTCCCTTCCCGTCGTCGACACTGATGCGTAACTTGCGCGAAACTAATTCACGGCGTATTTAGAGCATAGCCGGTGAAAATGATTGTTACCTGCTTCTTCTTTCTTGGCCCGTGTGTCTTGACGACTCGGTGGCCGCGAATAAGTTACGCGAGCCTACCACCCGGCATGGTGCCGTTACAGGGTGGTAGGGTTGGGTAAGGAGGAAGGTAAAACACAGAGACACACAACCCTTCGCCGGTTCTTGGTTGGTGCGGTCCGTCCGTCTCGCTAGTGGCCACCAATTTTGACCAAAAATGATATAACAACGGTTCTCCTAGTTTTCCACCAGCGTAGTTTTGTAGCAACGGCCAGCAAAATGGGGAGGGTCCCACAACATTGGGTTCAACCTTTGCCTAGTTTTTTTTTTGTTTGTTTGTTTCGCTTCTGCATCCTCCATTTGCAGCAAGGGATAGATGTAATTTTCCAATAAAAATCGTTGTGTGTATTTTGTTGATTGGTGTCGGGTGCGTTTCTGAGTGACAAATCGACCGACCCGGCGCCCAGGTACGCGGGCTTGATGGATTGATTGAAGGGGTAGTGGACAATTTTCGTTCCAATGTGGCTCGAGCCTGATCTCTCATTCATTCACCGCCGAGCAGCACAAAATAGCACAAAAAAAACTCGACTCGTACCCATAAAATGCCACAACCGTCTGACCATAGCGGGAGCGCAACGGTGGCACAGTGGCCGCAATTTTCCATTCCATTTTCCACCGGTGCGTACGGTCGCAATTTCGCTAGCTTTTCAGCGCCGTGTCTGGCCGCGTGGTCCAGCCGGCTTCTATTAAATAACACGATCATGGCACTTTTTTTGTGTGCGTGTGTGTGTGATTGTGCTGTCTTCTCTCCCTCTTTCCCCCTCTCTTTTGCCCATTTTTCTTCTCGTTGCTCGTCAGCCGTCCATTAAATAATCGTCGCACAGACCCCCCCATTCGGTGCCAACGCACATAATGGGTTTGAAGGAGATGGGAGGTTTTTTAGTGGTTCGTCGTTTGTTGCTACGTTGTAATCGAGTTTTTACTCCATTTTCGCGCATTTTCTCCACCACAGTGGGAGCCCCCCCAGGTGTCTTTTTTTTTGCCTAACTCACTCACTCACAGCTTCTCACCCGGTGTGAAAGTGAATGAAGAACGAAAGTGAGAGTTGATTGACTTTTCACACCACGGGTAGCTCACGCGCTCACCGAGACCTGATCTCACCAGACGTCGTTTTTCATTCGCTCGTCAGTGGAATGGAGCCCGCACTGGGCCGCCTTCCCTTCCCGTCGTCGACACTGATGCGTAACTTGCGCGAAACTAATTCACGGCGTATTTAGAGCATAGCCGGTGAAAATGATTGTTACCTGCTTCTTCTTTCTTGGCCCGTGTGTCTTGACGACTCGGTGGCCGCGAATAAGTTACGCGAGCCTACCACCCGGCATGGTGCCGTTACAGGGTGGTAGGGTTGGGTAAGGAGGAAGGTAAAACACAGAGACACACAACCCTTCGCCGGTTCTTGGTTGGTGCGGTCCGTCCGTCTCGCTAGTGGCCACCAATTTTGACCAAAAATGATATAACAACGGTTCTCCTAGTTTTCCACCAGCGTAGTTTTGTAGCAACGGCCAGCAAAATGGGGAGGGTCCCACAACATTGGGTTCAACCTTTGCCTAGTTTTTTTTTTTTTTTTGTTTCGCTTCTGCATCCTCCATTTGCAGCAAGGGATAGATGTAATTTTCCAATAAAAATCGTTGTGTGTATTTTGTTGATTGGTGTCGGGTGCGTTTCTGAGTGACAAATCGACCGACCCGGCGCCCAGGTACGCGGGCTTGATGGATTGATTGAAGGGGTAGTGGACAATTTTCGTTCCAATGTGGCTCGAGCCTGGATGGAACAGTGAGACCCACCATTCGACAAATTATGCTTTCAAAGGGATACGTTTCTCATTCTTTATGAGTTATGCTACACTGTTATTAGACTCACTTTTGTAAATTACGGTTCACACACTACCGTTACGTATTTATGTCATTGCTTCGATGTACTCTTAAACATTTATTTTAATATTTTGTTCAAAATTTTTATTTCAACTTAGTTTTAAAGACCATATAACGACAGTTTTTATTATTATGTTAGCTTTTGTCTTACTACTTCGATATTATGTTTTGTATGGAGTGAAAAGAGCATTTTGTGGTTATTTATTAATTTGTTTTAGTTTATTCTCTTTGATGTTTGATTACCAGGAACTGACTAAAGTGTGAAAGTATTATTTTTTAACTTGCTTAGTTTGCTGATTCTTCTTCCTCGTTTTTAACCACTATAAGTTTAATCTACTTTCATTTTGTTGAATTATAATTACACTTTTTCTAATTTTTTTGAAAAACCATTAGGTCTTTAATATTTTGTTTCTCCATTATCAACGCTCAGAGTATTTTCTTCATACACCTGTTTTTTCATTACTTTAAACGATGAGAAAAATGTGTTTTTGGTGTCAGGTCGTATCTTATCTACTCTTTCTATGTTATAATAATTTCTTTCTGTCAGTTTCCTTTAGCCAGTATATTTATCTTTATTTTTAATATCTGTTATCTTCTTATGTTTGGTTTAATCTAATAGTAAAAACAGTAAAACCTACACTGAAAACGTATATAACATAATTCCCTTAAGTTTATTTTCAGCATTTGTTACCTGTGTTTTTCGGCAATATTTATTAACTTTATTGTTATATTGGCGTGGAGTTTTAGTTAGACTGTTTGCTTTTCTTTCCGAGAGATCATTGAAAGCTTTACATATTATTTATTTTCGATGTTGACTTTCTTTATTTTTGGTTGTGTTTGTGTAATCATAAGCATTATTTATATGTTATAGATTTTGTTAGCCTCTTCTTGATACATTAGTTGATGATATCTTGAAGATTGTTATCAGATTGTTATCATAACAACAATTAGATATTACTCCTTTATGTAATCTCTCGCTTTTATATACATTTAATTTTAAAGACCTATTCTTCTCTCTTTTTCTTCAACAACATGATTAAATTCTATAAAAACAAACTGCCAAATCACAACAATCCGAAACAATAGTCTAATTACACTTAAAGATTGAGAATGTAAAATAGGTACCTAACGTCTGTGCGTAAGCTTTCGCGAGCCTTTATCCACCATAAATCATCTCGGGAACCCTCGGTCTGGGAATCTACATCACCAACACCACCGGGTAATGAATACTAATTCAATCAAGCACCTGCCATTGTATGCGCCTGGCTCCGTTTGGTGCTACATTTCACACCAACCCACCCAAAAGGCACCTGCATCGCAGCACATCGAAAACTATCGGAGGAGTCACGAAGGCACATTACCTGCCGATCCGCATTATGCTGCACACACTATTGCGCAACCTCATTACTCTCGGCTCCATCCACGGTGGGTGACACTTTTCGTTTTCTCCGTTTGTCGCACTAAACATTGCCTATTAGCATCATAACCGTAGCACACGTCGAAGCGGGCCAGTTCTTTTCAGCCCGTCCGAGCGATGGGAGGAGATGACGCCGCGAGACCGAGCAGTCACAAGTACCGTTCGGTGGGGAAGTGTGGCTAATTTTAATCCACCAAAACCACGAGCACTATGTAGCCCCGTCCCGTAATCAAACGTAAACATCGGCGACGCCAACCCGATCGCGCTGCAAAGCGCTTGAGACCGTGGGCTTTCGAGTGAGCGCTGATTAAGCTTCCATGCTAGCACGTGTGCGTGCGGGATCAAGCCTGGATCGGCTACCAGGGTTTACATTTGTGCGGGGCTAAAACCTGCACCGAGCCACAAGAGCCCATTTTCCGAGTGAGCGCTGATTAAGCTTCCATGCTAGCACGTGTGCGTGCGGGATCAAGCCTGGATCGGCTACCAGGGTTTACATTTGTGCGGGGCTAAAACCTGCACCGAGCCACAAGAGCCCATTTTCCTGTTGAATCCAGTTGATACTATGTAGGAGTAATTATTGTCCACCGGTTGTAATTGTTATGTAAACACCGGTCGACGAGGAAGATTTAAGCGAACTGCAGTCTAGCACCGTCTAGCGTTTGGCCCGTTTGGAGTGTTTTGAGTACTCGGTTTTACTATTAAAACATCATAAAAATACACTCGAATTGAACACTTACAATTCACCACTTTATAACACAGTTTTGTACTGCGTTCGTTATCTTTATTATCGTCGGACGTATATGTTCTTCCTGTTTCTATCGATTGTTTACCTTTAACCGTTTGTAAGAAAGGTTGAAAGGTACAGGTGAAACTGATACACGTGTTTCAGGATTTGATGAACTTGTTGTGTGGATAAAGGGATCTTAGCTTAATCTTTGTTGTTCACAGGATTTACTAAGGAGAAGTTTTATTTCGAGTAATAAATAGGGTCAATAAATTCATCTTGAAGAAGGTGCTTTTAGTGTGATTCTTAGTTAATATTAATATAAATAAAAACAAGGATTCATGTTGATTTTTTTGTCTTTTAGAACTAGAAAAAATAGTTGTTGATTCCTAGGATGAATTTGAATTTTTTATTTTTTCTCATTCTTATCTACATTTTGTTGTTATAATCTACTTTTAATAAATGTTCTAAACACATCCCAAAACATGCATTTAAAATAATAGTACAAAACTTTAAATCTGGAAATAAAACTAAAACAACTTAAACCTCAATTTTTCCCGAATACAACCAAAATAAAGTGACACTAGCAAGCTGTCAGAATTTTGAAAATATTCCACGAAAAACTAAATCATAAACAAATTGAGAAATCTTCAAGAATTCCTTATAAAAAAATATCTATTTTTAAATTAATCAATTTATTTGAATTTTAACAAAAAAATGCTTCTTACTATAAACAACAAACATTTTATATAAGCAAAGTCAATAGTTCAAATTTTCCATAAAATTCTATTGAATAATTAAACTTCTTAAGCAATTTGGTGTATTTTTAAGTTCGAGAATCATAAATTATTGATTCTAGAGTACCTATTGCCAAGGTCTGACGAAGAAACGCTTCGGATGAGAGTTGACACCAATTCTGACGAATGAAGATCAACGTAACTATAACTTTACCACCGTATGCGTTAAGCTTATGCTAATTAATTTCACAAATAGATTAAATAATCAAGAAAATCTCATTGTCTGCATGCAACAACTTCCGATTAATCTAACATAATTGTCGAGAAAAAATGTTCTTTAAATTTTTGAGTTTATTTCCTTGAAAATTTATACTTCAATGGCCTGTCAAATATCTTCTTCGTGAGCTATAAATATCAAATATCACTTTTTATGTATGTATTCTACCATAAACTCTACCATAACCATAAACTCCAATTAGAAAAGAATTGAAGTGCAATAAATAATCTTTATCTACCAGTAGTTTCGCTATGCTCAGAACGGTCTGAAACCGTTTCTAATTCTTACCCATTTTCCAGCCCCTAAACTCACACATTCACCCAACTTTATCGCATTATATTCCAGTGGTTAGAGTGCGAAAAAAACGAGCGACCACACCGATCTCCAAATGCACCGAATGCACCAATGCCCGGGCACATGATTCCATGGCCTCCCTCCGAACGAAAAAAAAACCCTAGCGCCGCATAAAAACGAAGACGAGAAGGAAGCGAGCGCATAAGAAAATCAAACAAAAACAGCATCGAACCCAGAAGAACTGGTGTTGGTTAGAAAAAGGGAGGAGGGCGAAGAATGGGGGTTGAAAGGTAACAGGGGTGTGTGGGAGAGGTAGGTCGGTTTGAAAAAACCTAGTTTGACCTACTTTTCCGCACGATGGTGATCACGATTGCGCGAGGGGAATGGGGTGGAATTGTCGCTGAGGTGAGATTTTTTCCCCGTTTCTCCCGTGTCACCTCTCCCTCTCTCGATCTCTTTCTCCCTCCGTTACAACAACAACCCACTCTTCACTCTCACTTTCTACGAACGGCCTAGTCTGTGTGTGTGTGTGTGTGTGTGGGGAGCGACATATACACGCTCCATCACCGTTTCCCTGGTTTGAGAGAAAAACTATTACGCGGTTTTCGTGCTAACGTTTTGTACTGATGGGGAGTTTGATCGTGGACGGACAGGAGCAACGAGGGGGGGGGGGGGGGGGGGGGGGGGAGAGGGTGCAACGAAGAAAAAAAAACCACCGTCTAACTCGCCACTTATGCTGCACAAAATGCGATCGAGCCTCGACACTCGGTCGTTTCTTTTCCCTCACAGCATAGCGTTAGGCTGCGGTGAGTTCTTTTCTCGTCTATTCGCTCGTTAATTAACTCTTTTTGTTTTGTTTTATAACACAAAAATTACTATGTTAATTTAACAAGAAATAATGAAATTTATTTTTAAAAAACTATACAAAAATCTAAATTTGAATTTAAGATATTAAAAAACGAGGGAACTGTTTATTCAAATCACGCAGAATAGTTCCAAGTAAAATTAGACCACACAGTTCTTCAGTCTCGCTTACCGCGCGGGAAAATCATCTCCCCTATTCCCTTCAGGCCCCCTGCTTGCACTCGTCAACGGTGCAGACTTTTACTGTGGCACACACGTCCGTCAACTCGAGTCAGCTGAGCCGAAAGCGAGAGAGAAACATAAACAAACATTATGCAATATTTGCGCTGCGTTTTCTCAGCCCATCTGTAACGGTTGGATGATTACCTAGCGTCATCGGGGTTGCCGGATGGCTGGCTGGCGAAGAGGGTTGTGGAGCTGTTTGTCTGTGTGTGTTTGGCTGGCACGATGAAAGGTTTCGATTTGTTCGGGTTCCATCTCGCGTAGCGAAAACACAGCGGGAATAATCGTCTCCCGTGGGAAAAGAACCGATATGGCGGAGCAAAGAGGACACGTTTATAGACAGTGGAACATAATAGAAAGAATGGGTTGAATATCTAATGTGACATCAACATTTCTAAACTCTTATTAAGGTGAACTTCGTAAGTACTCGAAGAACAATTTGCCACATCTTTTGAGGTGATAGAGCCAAAGAAGGAGATGATGAAGATAAAAACACAAATATCCTATATTCTAAAAGTAAACTGCCATGTTCAATCGTGGTAGTTACGGATAATCATTTTCAGGGTAGCTTCCACAATTGAACGTTGGTGCCGTGACCAGGATATTTTCGATTTTGTATTTATTTTTTGATAACTTCGAGAATATCCCGTCTTCGGACGAAGGCCCAGCATCTGATGCATCTTATGGCACCCAACGCATTAACGTAAAACCTAACATCGATTGTTTATTGACAGACTTCCGGATATCAAAGTAGCAAGAGAGCAAACTCCCATTGACTGGAGTTGAATCTGAAAGAACGTCAGTAACTAGCGGTTGTCATCAAAGCGATGATAAGCACTTGTTGGTGTATAACAAGAGGACACACAGAATGCTACTACCCTGCCCAATCTGCTCCCAGCTAAAGACTCTAGACCCTGTGCCTTGTTTGCCCTGAGCACTAGTGCTCTAGTGATATCTAGTGCTTTGAGCATACAGAAGCTGACTATAGAATCCATCATTTCAAACCCTTACCTTAACTTCCCATCAGATTTCCAACAGAATATTCTTGATTTGCTGATTTATTTGAAAATTACTTGACAATTCTGACACCAATGATGATAGTACTTCATGAGTTATTTTCAAAACCTTATAACTTATAACTTACCATAACTTATTTCAACTGTAAGTTTTCTATCGCACTTATGCTATTCGATTGAGCACAATAAGTCCATGTCTTTGATGAACTCCTATGCTAATTTTCCCTCAGACAACATTTCTTCCACATTTTGTCTTGAACAGCGATCGCTCCACATTGCAAAAGAATTTCCCCCACGGGGTGACTCGCTCGAACGGGATCGATCCACCCAGCGGCAAACGCAGCAAAACCTCCACCCGGGCCACATCTTTAACGCTCGCTGTTGCAAACCATCCAACCAGTGCAGCCCTGCGTTCTACATGGTGCAGCAATTAAAGCAAGCGACCGTAGCCAGATAATTACCCGGTCCGAGCCTCGTAGCCCACGAGCCCCCGAGAACCATTCGAGAGCAGAGAAAAATGGACGGATTGATTGGTGGAAAAATCGCGCCAGCAGCACACGAGCGCCAGTATGCAAACACATGTTCCTTGCGGTGGGCTCGCTGCAACATTGCAATCAAACCATCCAACCAGTGCAGCCCTGCGTTCTACATGGTGCAGCAATTAAAGCAAGCGACCGTAGCCAGATAATTACCCGGTCCGAGCCTCGTAGCCCACGAGCCCCCGAGAACCATTCGAGAGCAGAGAAAAATGGACGGATTGATTGGTGGAAAAATCGCGCCAGCAGCACACGAGCGCCAGTATGCAAACACATGTTCCTTGCGGTGGGCTCGCTGCAACATTGCAATACCACCGTACCACCGCTGGGTGGGATGGGTCAGGATGGGCGGTGGTGGAAGGGAAGAAAGAGAGGCGAACGAAAGCGAAGGAATGGAAAAAGCTCTCGTGTCGAAATCGAAAGTTACGGCTGCATGGTTCGGCTGCCGCGGGGATTTATATGGCACTGATCCGGTGGCCAAATGGCCTTGCGCCGGCCAGGAATGGACGAAAATAGCTCTCGATTGATAGCGGCCGCTGGTTTCTTAGCGTTTTCCGTTTTGCTTTGTGCCTCTTTCGCTGAGGGTTTTTGGTGTTTAGTTTTTCATGCTGCCGATCAGCGGGTTTATTGAGGTGTTTCGAATTTTTCTTCATCTTCCTACCGAGTGCGAGATATATCGATCGAAACGACCGATCGATCGAGAGATTTTCTTTTCTTCTTTCGACATCATATCGATTTAATTTTATGAAAATTCGGGCATTCGAGTCGCCCCAAACACGGCCCATGCATGCGATTTAAATTTGTTGATATTTCGGCGATTCTGTGTGCCGCAGCGAATCGGCCGGCAGCCTACATTCTGCTCGGTCGGATTGGGTTAATAAGCAATTATTAGGTTATAATTAATGCTGACATTTGGTCGGTAGCAACACACTGTGGGTGCCACTTTATGATGTGCTGATGCAGTCCACAGAAGCTCTTAGAAACTGGAGCGAAAAGAAAAATGTAGATATAGATATGCGCAGCTGTAATGTAGTACAAATGTAATCCGAATTGCATGTAGGACTAATCCTTCGGGTTTTCCAGCATGGTTATCTAACCTCGCTCGTACACAACTTTTACTGCCCCGGTAATCAACATCCAATCAATTCATTTCCTGTCCGTAGAGCCGTTGAGCTACACCTTCAACGTCAACCGAATCCCTTTCAAACGATCAGTTGCGAGACGATTCTTTGGCAGGAGAATGACTCACGAGACGTGGGACGCTAGATTACGGTTGGCCGGAGTTGTAAGCGGGCGAAAACTTTCGCCCATAATCCTAACCACACGACACGGCACGCTTTTGCTGACGTCTACATTAATGTGCATGCTGGGAAGGAAAAAGGGGCAAATCAATCCGCGCCGCATACAGCTGTCACTCATTATGTGTATGCGTTTAAATTAGAGAACTTTGGGTTTTTTTATTACTATCTCTTGCTCTTTGAAAATATTTGTTTTACAGAAGTTTAAAATAAACAACATATAAACTTTGAATTTTTGGTTACGGACCAAACAGTTTGTTTCATAAAAAACGCTCCTCTGAGATAAAGACTTTATGAATCAGCCATTACAATGACGATCTATATGCATTGTACCATGACCTCACTACTGTCTAGGGAATGAGACTTGCCAGGCTCCGGTGGGTTGGTCATTTCACTAGAATAGTAAAGTATTTTTAGGCCGTCACCGTGGACATAGAAGATGAGGTAGGCCTGATGGTGATTAAATGATGGTGTTTAAGCAACAATCAGAAGAACCGAGTTATGAGGTTGGGAATCTAGGGAATCTCCAGATAAAGGATATTTGATAGGAGATATATGATTAGATGGACACCAGACTGTGGAAGGTATCCTCGAGGGAATCCTTGCATAAAGGATATAGGCCTAGAGATTAGTTGATAAAGGATTAGATAATTGACACCAGACCGTGAGACCTAATAAGGTCCTCTGCAGCAGGCCAAAACCAGGCCAGTGCAAAGATCAAAATTAATCCTATAGAATGATATGACTTCATGAAGACTCTGGGTCATGGCAATAATTTGGAGTGAAAATACCTTTATCAAGACATTAGCATTACCAACCAACGATCCTGTACTATGATTTCAAAATAGTAGTATCCACATATTTCCTGTTCAGATATTGACTACGATTTAGACACTCAAAACCTGGGACTCATAATAAATAGACAACTTTTCCATATTCTTTAACTTCATCATCTTCGAAGTCTTTTTAATCCTTTTCCCTCTGTTTTAATTTAACGTTGAGATGTCCTTCTTTTTCTCTTTTGGCTTTATAACTTCGAGAGATCTCGTCCTACCATTTCATGCATTTCCTTGACTCCGTATTACCCGTAGCTGGATAGTCAGTCTTGTACAAGAAGATACCAGATCCTACCGTTTGAAACTCGGTACCACTACCGCATCACCCATCGGACTGCCCCAAGAGATCAAGAAATCCTAAGTAAAATAATTTCATGTATGGAGATCGAGATCATGCTTCAGGAAATCCATTTAAAACTGGGGTTTAGATAATAAACAGCATTTCAGTATTCAAACCTTAAAATCTTATCCCCGCTTTTCCTTACTGAATATTGTAAGTTGAAGCTATACTTGAATCTGCCGAACTATATCATACTATCGACTAGTACTCTTTTAATATCAATGTTGAGCTTTTGAAAACGTTTCTTTCTACTTCATGTGCTTGCTAATTCATGTCATTTTCATCAGCTGACTGGTATCTTACTCTCAACATCAACACCGAATTCCCAGCATCCCAAAGCCCAGCATCACAACTTTACCCATAAGAAATCCCAAAGAAACCCCGCAGGAGATAAGCCAACGACCAACAAGCCCTTCTGCGCGCAGCTTCTTCGTGGGTGAACACCGCTCGGATGATTTAAAAAAAGTGGGTCAAAATGCTAATTAGTTTTGACATGGTTTTGAAGCTTACCTGTACTACCTCCGGCTTCTGTAGTTACTCCAATTAAAAGAGCAGCACCCCAGCAGTCGCGGTTCCGTTGCAACAGCTGATCGAATGCATTTTCCTTTCTTTCTGTGGCTTTGCGAGCGTCACTTTCGTTCTCTTTTTCGCTCTCTCTCTCTCTCTCTCCCTTTGCTATCTATTTCGGGCCCACCCTTGTCACGGTGGCGGTGTAGATTCGCCAACAATTAATGTTGCTGCTCCACCCCCAGCCCAACCCTCCCGCGATTCAATTCTTTAAGCCCATTTTATGTTGTCGGTCGTAATTTTCTTTCGAGCCACCTCTTCGGCTGTTGGTGGTGGTGCCTCGTGGCCTCTGCAGTGGTGCTTTTCTTTTGCGGGCTCGGGTTTTGTTTTTTTTTATGCCTCAGTTCTCTTCAACCCCCCCACACAACCCTCCCCGCAGCGTGCCTTAATTCCATGGCACTTCTCCGCCGAAGGGTCTGTTCGTGTGCCACGAGCGAGCACCGTTTCGGTACGGGCCCGGGAGACGATGTAAGCGACTTAGTATTAGCCGATTATATAATCGTTTGCGGTTCAGTACCGCTGCCCCGCATTCCGTCAGCTAGAGTCACACAGACGCGCTAGGCTACCCGCGCTAGGTTATTGGGTTGGAAAACCCTCCCGCAGAACGCGCCGAGCCCGAAACGCGCGCACAGTCCTCGCCTCACAGAAGCCAAATGGTAATAATCTTCATAATGATGATATTAATCGCATTGCCTAGTATGTTTGTGTGTTTCTGTTTCAAACCTAGAGATCGAACCACACACATACACAGAGAGAGAAAAAAATCTCCTTTTTTAGCCTAGGTCAAATTATCTATTCGACTCGGTCCTAATTCCTTCGGTGTGTCTATGTGTCTCGTCTATTCGTTCGGATTTTACGATGCTTAATTATTATTGAATTTAATCTCCTACGCCTTCCAAGAGGGCTGCCGAGCGCACGCACGCCATAGGAAAATTAATTAACAAGCCTGTCAGGTGTTGATCGCGTGCAATGGTACGGACTGTTTTACCACTGTTTAGTGTTGATGTAATTGATTTAAGCTGTGACTTATATTTTTTGGCTGGTGGGCACCTTCTTATGTGTTATGCTTTTTCTAGTTTTATTTAAAAAAATGCTGCAAATTAAATTTAAATAATCAAAAAGGGAATATGCTTTTGCTTTTTCTATAAATTTATTTTGTTGATTTTTTTCTGTGCACGATTAAATTGTCATATTCCGAACGTCTAAGCGATGTATACAGGGAAATCTTCTTCTAGTTGCAAAGCAGTTGTGCCGATTGGAGACGTTCACAACATTTTTACGATTTGATGACGCAGGATACTGCTTTCCGCTTCTCTGGTGTTTCGAATTTGCTATAAATGCAAATAAAACTGGTGCTTTGGTGTGTCTTACTCGTGTATTGTATATTAGCAATTTTCCATGTGGTTTCGCTTTGATTTTGTTTACAATGTTTTTTTTTCTCTCTAATCTAACTGTCAATTTATAAGAAAAACAGGAAGAAGTCTCTCAGACGCTACCTTAGCCCGTAGTCTGAGTAAGTTGTTGCATACAACTTGCATGCAACATAATTCTACTAATTATATTTAAGAGAAGCGCTAACATCCCGGCTACCTTGAAATACCTATTATTTCAACACTAATCTTGGAGTGGTAGTAAAGCTATTTTAGCCACTGGACGTGTGATTGTTTTGCCATCTATGGTCTTTAACGAAACTACTCGTACTATGTCATCCTTTCCGGGGTGAAGTGAGACAATTCTAGCTAATGGCCAATGTCCTGGAGGCACATTGTCTTCCTTCAAAATTACTACCTTTCCTAGTTCGACCTTAACGGGTGGGTTGCAACCCTTTGTTGCCCTGGCTTGAAGTTGTTGTAGGTATTCTGGGTACCACCGTGCCCAAATTGCTTGCATAACCTTTTGAGTGCGTTCCCAGTGTGTTAGTCGGTTATCAGGAATCTTCGTGATGTCTATCTCAGGGACCATTTGAAAGTTAGAACCAGTTATAAAATGGCCCGGTGTTAGTACTTCAAGATCATCAGGGGAGTTAGGAATAGGAATAAGTGGCCGCGAATTCAAGCACATTTCAACACGTGCGCATAATGTTAAAAAGTCTTCGTACAACAATGTAGATGACCCTAGCTCCTTCAGAAGATGATGTTTTGCTGATTTCACCGCGGCTTCCCAAAGCCCGCCGAAATGAGGAGCTCGCGGCGGAATAAACTTCCATACTATCTCGTTCACAGCACACCAGTTGAACAGAAGCTCTCGTGATTTGGGATCGGTCTTCAATTGTTGGTACAACTGATGTAGAAGATTTGATGCTCCCTTGAAGGTCGTGCCATTGTCGGAATGTAACTCCTTCACCCTTCCACGACGAGAAACGAATCGTTGTAAAGCAGCTGATGACGCAGGATACTGCTTTCCGCTTCTCTGGTGTTTCGAATTTGCTATAAATGCAAATAAAACTGGTGCTTTGGTGTGTCTTACTCGTGTATTGTATATTAGCAATTTTCCATGTGGTTTCGCTTTGATTTTGTTTACAATCTTTTTTTTCTCTCTAATCTAACTGTCAATTTATAAGAAAAACAGGAAGAAGTCTCTCAGACGCTACCTTAGCCCGTAGTCTTAGTAAGTTGTTGCATACAACTTGCATGCAACATAATTCTACTAATTATATTTAAGAGAAGCGCTAACA
>KZ061664.1:95292-117631 GCA_002091835.1 Anopheles maculatus | reverse complement strand
GCCTTGAAATATTCACGTTTAAGTGCACGTTTGTTGTCATATCGTTGTAATAGTGCCTGCCACGTTGTGCTGTAATTTTCTGCTGTAAGCTGCACATGCTGGAACCGTTTTGCCACTTCACCCTTTAATACAGACAACAGGTATTGCAGTTTCATTACAGCTGGCATGTCGTCAGCCTGATCAATCATCGACATAAATCGATCTTTGAAACTGATCCAATCCGTCGTGTTACCATCAAAGGTTGGTAAATCAAGCTTAGGTAGTCGCAAATTCGGCGTGGTTGTAGTCTTCCCCACATCCGCCTTATTCCTAACTGCGACTGACGATGGTAGTTTTGAGGTTAGGAATCCTTTTGCTTCACAAAACTTGTTGTAGAATCCGTTGCGTTCGTTAAACAACTCGACCAGCTTATCTTCTTCTTCCTCCAAGCTTTCTAGCTTCACTTGTGCCGCATCATACGCCTTCCACATTGCTTCCAAGTTGGATAACCTCTCTTCCACTTGGTTGGTTTGATCTTCGGTGAATCTGCTTACAAACTCTTCGGCTGCACGTAGCTGTGCACGGGCGCGAAGACTCGCAATCTTCGCTTGTGTTTTCTTGGTTTCGGTTGCCATCTCTCCAATCAGCAAATATTCAGCGAATTTCTACAATACAGAGTGTATTAGAAGACTGTGGTAAAAATCTTCACTTACGCAACGCGTGTGTGAGGTTGATAACCTCGATGCAACCAAATTAACAGTTTTGGATGTCCAGAGATCCGGTTCGAAGGACCAATGATGACGCAGGATACTGCTTTCCGCTTCTCTGGTGTTTCGAATTTGCTATAAATGCAAATAAAACTGGTGCTTTGGTGTGTCTTACTCGTGTATTGTATATTAGCAATTTTCCATGTGGTTTCGCTTTGATTTTGTTTACAATGTTTTTTTTTTCTCTCTAATCTAACTGTCAATTTATAAGAAAAACAGGAAGAAGTCTCTCAGACGCTACCTTAGCCCGTAGTCTGAGTAAGTTGTTGCATACAACTTGCATGCAACATAATTCTACTAATTATATTTAAGAGAAGCGCTAACACGATTCTTTCTTTGTTTCATGCTAATTTTGTTATAAAATTTCAATTACATTCTATATTATTCAGTTTGTGTTTTTGTTTAACATTTTTTTATAATTTTTTGTTGATTTTAGTAGTCTTTTAGTTGTTTATTGAATATGTTTTAAAGTGTAAATATTGATTTAATGTATTGCTTACAGTAAATGAATAAAGTTAATGAAGTTTTAAATTTTATAGACTGTTTCGATAGACATGAATATCCTTTAGGATGTTTTACTATATTTACAAATAAAAGTTTTAACTTTCTTTTCCCTTTTTTGTGTAATTAAACGTTCTAATCTTGCATTATCTTCTAATTTTCGGCAGTTAACTTGCATTTGTCTCAATTTTGAAACGTTTGTCACAATTTTGTAATTGATTCACAATTTTTCAGTTAAATCAAGTCCTACGAAAATGTAGTTCATTGTTTTTGTTTCACTTTCTGTTAAACAAGTATCTTTATAACAAAACTTTATTTTACATACCTTGCTACTTGATCAATTTAAATTAATCATGTCATCTTCACATTTTTTCTTGGATAAACTTTTTGATAAATTGACTGAACAAATAAGTCAAATAACAGGAAAAAATTTAGTCTGCTCTCTTAAGGTTTACAATAAGTTTAAGAAATGTTAAAAACATCAAGAAAATTTTTAACTTTAAATTTTTGATTCCATATAGAACGCTTTGTATGAAATTATAAAACTTTTACAATTACATAATTGTGTTAAAGAATTCAAACAAAATCTTCTACAGCACCGATAATACTTTAAGCAACAATAAAAATGCAAATGAAATGCCTAAACATCATTAAACAACCACACACACACACAAGAACGCACACACCGGTTACGCTGTGAACCGGCTGAAACCAAACCAAAACACCCAAATGACTTTTCCCGGGAAATGGCTGCATAATTCGTACTTCCTCTCGTGTGCAAGTGTCAAACCATTGCCGGTATGTATGCGCCAATCTCTCCCATACCACGAAACGCGATTATCAAAATGAGCAAATCTGTGCAGCCCGGCCCCCTTCGTACGGGTTGCATAATAGCGCGTTAACCGGTAACCGTGTGCGGAAACCGTGGATCCATTCCAACGACAAATGGCGTCCGGTCGGGGCGAACGAGATAGGAATTTCAAATTTTCCACCGTGAGAAACCAAGAACCACACGGGTGAAAGTGTAAACTGGGTGGGTCGTGGTTCTGGCCTGGCTGACGCTGGTATTACCGAGCATTGCTGTAGAAAAAGTGTAGACTCTATTTCCCGCACCCGAAAATTTGCCCCAGGCCTCAAACAAGAAAAAAGCGCCATTCTTCCTAATCGCCAATCTGTCTAATCCGACCCACGACCGGTCCCGCCACTATTCTTGCTTTTCGATTTCTGTTTTTTTTTTTTGCGCTGACCCAATTCTGTTGCACAAGATTGATCTCCGAACGCGATCGCATTACATAAGTCTGGTTTTCCGAACACCGAGTCGCTTCCCAAGTACTTTCGCACGAACACTCGAGCTCGCGAACTGCACGCTCTTTTGTTCGACGTTTGGCCATGCTGGCTGGCTGGCTGGTTGACTTTTGCCGCCAGCCGAGCGTGTTCTTTCGACGTCGTCATCTGCAGCGCGGTTCGACATTTCACCGCTCCGGTGGCACGATTCGGTACGAAAATCAATCGCTCAGATGCTCCGGTTATTTTCGGTCTATTTTTGATACGATTGACGGTTCTTCCCGCGTTTCGGCGGGAAGATTGATGCATCACGACTCGCTCTTTTGCTCTGGCGGGGCTCGGCGCCGATTCAATTTCCATTCATTCTAAGCTCAACGCGCTTGCACAATCTGGCTTATCAATACCCCGTCCAAACGTGGCAGATAAATCACCCGCCTTCTCAATCAAGGGATGAACCAGTTCGAGCAAGTGTTTGGAAATGCAGTTAAAAATGGCAACGCAGAAAAAAGAAGCCAAATTAAATGTATCAATCTTGCAGCACGTACGTTCGCTGCAAGCGAATATCATTTACACGATGAGTGAAGGGTTGTCGTCACTTGGTTTTTAAGTGCAATTTTGCGTACTTGGAAAACATTTATTTATTACACGCCGGGAAACAACAGGTTGTCGCACGGGCACGGTCATGTTTCGAAGTGTTTTTGTGGGGGGGGTGCTTTTCTGCGTTTAATTAAGCGAAAGAGCACCTTAAAGCGTGCTGTGTTTAACCTTCACCTGCGATGAAACACACACGAAAAGGGACGCTTTTCCCTTCTGGACGCTGTAAGCGATATGGAGTTGAAAGTGTGAGTTACTTCATAGTTTTGCTTCCAGTTAATCATAACGTAATGTGCTGGTAGGCTGGTGGATTTATTGCAATCAATTTTTCCTTAAAAAAAGGTAAAATAAACGCACCATCAGACAATCTACCATTTAAAACTCAACCAAACTAGGTCACGCTATGTACAGAGAAAGTTTTTTCAAACCATCACTTCCCACCTTCGTTCAGCAAACTTTTTTCTTATCAGTAAAACGACGCAGGAAGAAAAGCTCAACGATGGCAGCACCCAGATAGCGGTCACTTTCCCGCTCAACACTAACCTTGTGCCGCATAAACACGGAAATGACACACTCCCTTCTTTTTCTCCGGCAGCAAACAAACGCTGCGAAAGTGAAGCCACACCTCGGTTCCGAAACAGTCCGATCCCTAAAATCGCTCGACACCCTCACCTGTTAACCATCTGTTAATTGCTGATAAATCTGTAAATATCGATAGCTCGTGTTTGCTAAACATCGGGCAGGGTAGACACAACCACACACAAGACACGAAAGAAAGATGAAAAGCATGCATGGAAAAGCTCACGTGCCGGAGCGATGTCGAGCAAAGGAGATTGAAATTGGCGAGTAAATTGCATCCCAAGTAAACGTTGCAAAAGGCTCTCCAGGAGCTCCAGGAAGACAGAATCGTCTATTTCTCTCACACATTCGTCCAGCGGGGTAGTGTTTCTCGCTTTCATGTGCTCACCAAACACGGTACGCATGTGCCAACAATTACGTGGTGTAAGTGTAGAAGTAGCTAGACGGAAAGGAACGCTCACGCAGTCAAAAGACTTGAGCGACAGGCAAGCGACGAACCTCTTTGGGCTTTGGGTTGATTTGTTTTTTGTCGTGGAAAACAAATTCTTCTTAAATTTATTATTTAAAATAAAACTAAGAGATGTAATAAATCATAATGAAAGTAAAAGTGAAACTTATAATAAGTAAAATGTGTAAAAGTAAATAAATATATAAATAAATAAGGAAAATATTAGTTTTAGTATAATATTTTAATCAAAATTCTTCCTTTTCCAATATTAAATTTAGATTGAAAATGTTTTAATACAAATCTTTGGCTTCCAACTAAAACGCCACAGCTGGATGTTCTTTAAAAATGTTGTAGCACGAACTTAAGTAAATCACCGCTTAAATATTCAAAAATCTTTAACGATAGAGCATAAATGTGTGTCGTTCTAAAAAAAATTAAACCAAATAAGTGAATTCAGTACTTACCGATCCTTCTTTTGACATCTAAATTGATGTGAACTAACTAAAAGACTCTTTCAATGCTGTACGCAATTTAATTACCCCGTTCGACTTAAAATAAATTCAAAACAATCCCTTTAAGAAGTTAAGACACAATTAAAAGTGTCACAGTTGCTCCAAACTTTAATGTCTAAACCAACCCATAATTCGACACGATCATAAGACGGGATCACCAGCGACCAAGGAACCACAAACCGATCTCTACAAAACTGAGCGTGCTCCCGAGCAATTAAAAAAACACACATTTCTTTTCTCACGTATTTTCCTACAACCACCACCTCCAGTTCTACTTCCACAGCTCGAAATGCGCTGCAAGGGATTGTGTTCCCAAACGGTGTTTCTAATTAATTATACCACCATCAATGCTGCAGCGCTTGGGTTCGACTCACAGCAGCTATTTCGAAGAAACAACTAAAACACAAGACCAACAACGATTGTCGGGAATGTCGAACGATTCGACAGCGACGTTTTGTGTACTGGACCTGAGCATGGAACCTACTCCCGGTCCTTTTGGTTGGAAGCAAATTCCGGACGCAAAAACCGATCGCGATAACGAGCACAGGTGTGAGTGCCGTTGGTAGCGGTTAAGCGGTACGAAATTATGCAATTATGATTTATCAGCAGCAAGTGCAGATTTAGTTTTATTTGTATCGCTTTATTTATTATTAACACGTGCACTGCTGCTGGGCTTTGCAGACGGAGGCATTCCGTAAAACCGAAAAACTAACTCGAGAAAATCTCCTCCAAGAAACGATCCTTGTTTGGGGTCTTTCTCGACTGTTCTCGTTGCTAGGAGAATCACTTTTCAGCCATTCGATCGCCACCAAAAAAACACCCAAGAGAAAGGAAAACCATAAGTAACCCGATCGGTGAGGCAAGCGGGAAAAAGCTGTGGCTCGTTCACTACGCTCGCTCGTTTTCAGTTTTCGTTTCCACTTGAGCGGCATCGCCGACCACGATGTCATCATCTTCGACTTTAACGGAGCGTGCACTTAATCGCCCCGGCTTGTTATGCTGAAATGAATGCCTCATTGAAACGGCCAAGCGTCGTAGAATGAAACAGCCCATCCTATCCCTTTGCCCAGCACGCATAACGCGATACGCGATTGGGCAATAGGAAAGGGCTACGATAACAGGTCAGCGTAGTGATGTGATTTCAAAAGATTATCTTCAATTTGATTGATACTAATTTTATATAAATCGAATAAAATCTGAACATTTGTATTACGTATCTGCATGCAGCCACTTGGCTCACGGGGCTCATGATTCGAAAGTACATTCCACACCACAGCTGCATGCTGACTATCCTGCAAACCGATCAAAAAAGCAGCAAACTCCATCCGTGATAGATAAAAGAAGGAGCCCAGAGAACGGCCACCGGTTCGAATGCACCGCCCGAAAAACCCCCGACGAAACAATTGAATATCATCCAAAACAATCGACCAGGGCCTGCACTGCAAGCCGGACCGGCAAAATGCGCCAATAGCCAACGGCGGTAAGTTCTTGGCGGGTGAACGAACAATTAGTGTACGGTGTGCAGCCATAGGACGCCCACTCACTGCACCGAGCGCCGACGATGGTGGTTGATGGTGCAAGCCAGATTATCGAAACGGGGCAACCTGCGCTAGGGCTGCAGCATGGGCCACAGCCGGGTGCTTTGGTGCTTGATTCGGGCAGCATGATAGAAGATTATCGGGCGGTACAGTTTAGGGAAATGGCCGGTACGGTTTCCCGATCATAAATTAAAGCCTGTTCTGTTGGTGTGTTGTAATAGGAGACGGGGGGAAAAATGAACATTAAAACGTACAGAAGATGAATGAATAAGAAGCTTTTAGGGAAAAGTTCACTCACAAGCTGAGAAACAGAAAGGCGGATTGTATGCAATCTTCTACACAAGCTGCGAGAACACGCCTGATTTTGTGGCGTTCATTCAAAAAAAGACTGTTTTTGTCACTCAAATCTGAATATGTTTATGCAGTTTAAATCGTTTTTAAACGAATGGTGTAATACATCAAGTTAAAAATAACCTTATTTTTAATTATTTATATATTTTAATGCTTTGTTTTAACATCGAACAAAGCAATATAAAAAAAAAATTAAGATAAGTGAAGTGTCTAATAATTATGTAGTATCATAATTAACATCCTTAGAATATTTACAATATATTGTTTCATGATTGAATATGTTACCGTAAATTACAATCAGTCTTAACAGCGAGAAGTTTATTCAAATTCTTTTGATATGTTTGATTTGTAAAAATTGTTAAAGTGATATGTTCTCGATTTTGTAATATTAATTAAATCGTTTTGCTCACTGCTACGCAATAGCTGAACTCATGCATACGATTTTCAAATCGTTGTCTAATGTTTCTAATCATAAAATAATGTCAATCAATCTCTCCTTATTTCTTACGTTTTCACGCCAAGTTGAATACATCAAATATATTTTTAATTCGCTACATGATGTACTGTTTACTTTTAACTTCCTTATCAGACGCTACAACTGCTTCGTTGCCTTGGCCTGCTCGAATATACGGCTTGATTCGGCTCACGGTGCAAATAATAAGCTTCAACAACAGCCCAATATTTCGACTGTAAGTACTGAATTGTATCAATCAATAGAGAAGTAAAGCAAATCATACAATAGTCTACTGTCGTTAAAAAAATTCGTTTAAATCTCGCATCACTCGATCGCGATTTTAAAAAGCATTATTTGGTTCAAAAAACTTTTATGTGTTAAGTGCAATTGTGATACAAAAGCCATCAATCTTCATTCCATCAATGCTAAATTTTATTTTAAAACTAATTGTTTTTTCTTATAGTAAAGCATTTATAATAATATTTCCCAAAATGTTATTTTCGCAGTTCTTTAAAGTTCTATTTCAAAAATTACAAAATAAAAAATCCATAGAATATTTTTAGTATTTACACTTAGCACCTATCCTGAGCACATTATACTTTATTTGTTATTATATTTTATATTTCATTGTGAAGTGAGACTTAGGCAATCGTTTTTCTGCCGTACGAGTTCCATAATACGGAGAGGATGTTTGCTGCTTGCATGAAACGCTTGTACGCAACTTACTTGCATGACGACTTGTACTTTGCACACAACTTTGCTGCCACGAACTCCAACACAGGGTGTATCAAAACATTCGTTCAAACAAAATTACCTTTTCAAATGCTTATTATTATACTACACTCCCATCGAATTTAATAATTATAATAAAGAATTTTTATTTGATAATATTTCAAGTTACATTTGCGGCTTATTATTATTACCCATCCCCCTTACCGTCACGTCTACTTGGTTTCTGCTTGGCCCTACGAGTTTATGACTTCTTGTGTGAGTGTGTGTGTGTGTGTGTTTTTTACAACAGTTATTATCTATCGTTTCCACCTTTTTGTTTGAGTGCCATCGGGTACCAGGTTGCTGTGTTGCGCCTAGCGCCAGCTAAAGTTTTCTATAAACGCCAACAGTACATACCAGCTTGTTTCGCTTTTTCACACGCACACTGACACACAAGTAAACTGCCCATGAGCTGGCCTATTGGATTTTCCTTCTCAAAGTTCGATGATGATCCAACTGATGATCCTTTGCACATAGGTTTTTGATTAGAAATGTTTTTTCATAGGAATAGTATGTCGTTAGTGTTTAGCATGTTGCTTGTGTTTTGGTTACCATTTTCTTATCCTTATGCTCAGTATTTTTCCTTTCCTTAATGTGCCATCCGTTTCAGTACATTCTTGCTCATGTTTCGTTCGCTTTTTTTCGATTTTGTTTTAAGTTTTAAATGATATGTCTATCTATTTTTACACATTTCTTTTCACTGCCACTGTCGGCACCTGTTCTGATGTATCGAGTTGCTCTCTAATTAGCAAAACACTCAAGCTTCCTACTCATGCCACACTGTCACTGGCTGTCACTACTGAGCTCTATTGTTATTGATTCACAACGGGGTTTCACAATGCACGGTTAAATAGGGGGTGTGTTTGCTTTAGCTTAAGAGTTTCGGCAAATTGTACGCGCCGCTGATACTGTCTGAACTGACACCTTCTTCTAATGCTTTGATAACATTCTTTTCCTTTTCTCTTTATAGTGCTTTCAATCTGGTCACATTTGTCCGTCACCTGTGACTGATTTGGTGGAATAGAGTTTTATTTTTCCATCTAGTTTTTTTTTGGTTTGCTGTTATTAGAGAGAACTATTAAAAAATCGTGGCAGATCTGGGATACAAAAATACGCCTAAATATGAATTTCGCATTAGTTTGCCTGCCTTTAGTTTGTTTTTCTTCGCCGCTTGCTTTCTTCAGCGCATCGTTTATCGGAAACTGAACGACGAAACTTATCGTTAACACTAATTGAGTAGAGTAGTGAAGAGCACGACGCCTAGAAAACGGAGCCTACGATCTAGCTAGTAATTCGATGAAACAACCAGGAAAACGTGATTTCAACCACCAATTGTTAGAGTTAGTATTGTGTTTCTTTTTATCATCCATTTGTTTCTTTCTTGATAATCGAAGTGGTCCATCGCTATCCACAGACGTCGCCCGCACACTCGCAGTACTTTTTTTTTGTAAAGTTTTGCCCAAATCGAACTACAAAGTGAAATTGGATTTTGTTCCATCTTATCAATTTTCGTTCTCCCGGCACTAACTAGAGCTAGAGCAAAGGTCTTAAGAACATGCCAATCATCATGCCAGTGTACGAAATAGGATGTGAAGAAGATTTGAATATCAATTGTTTTGCTTTCAATGCCCTCTAATGCAATCTCTATTAGCTGCTTTGCACTGTTAATCACTATTCTACTTAAATACTGTCTTTTCGAAGGACTGTTTTCATCTGTTTGCCATTATTGCAAAATGTAAGTTTAAATAGTGATACATTTCCATATTTACTCACACTTTTAGCTTGCATTCAACTGAGTTTTGTTCGTCGCCCCCCTGTTTTTCCTCCCATTTTATGATTGTTTTCAGGTCAAATAGCTGCGATTCTATTCAAAACGTTTTTTTTTAAACTTCGTTGAGCTGAATACAGTTGGTCATACTGTTATAAGTAACGCTTTCGATCACCATTTAATGAAATGAAAGTGGAATAATTTAAATCTTCATTTTACTTAACTATAAAATCAAGAAAATGCTTCACCGATCCTTGTTCGAAACTATTGCTTTAAGTTTATCAATCACTCAAGAACCGAATTGCTTTCTATAACACGATATGGTTTGATTTGTTGGGCAAACGTTTACGAACAGAAAAACGCATCTTTACACAAAACTTATACACTACGGAAACTTTATAAAAGTTTCATTGCACTATCCAAATTGTTCTTCGTATTTCGTACGGCTTTATCTTACTCATTAGTTGGTGGGTACATTGCCTGCCTGCCTGTTTGCCTTTCCAAACGTCTGCTTTTTCCTCACGGAACAAGTGCCATCCACAAAAGCTCAATATTATTATAACTTCCCATTTTGCTTCGGTTCTAACAGAGGATCCTTCTTCTTGATAGTGATAGTTTTTTTTCAGGGGAAGGGAAACAAATAGCAAGAAATGAGTAATATATTGTGTTCACTAAATGCATCTCCACTAGATGGTAATTATTGTTTCTCGATTTGTAGCATGTTGCATGTATTTGGGTTGGGTTTTCGCTGTTCTGCTGCCGGTTGCTTAATTTGAATAGTTGACCGACTCTGGCTGCTGCATATAGAGGTGGAAAGAATTTTCCAGGGAATTATAGTGATCTGTGCTGTCGTTATACGATCCATGTTTGCTGCCGAAGTAAGTATACGTTGAATGAAATTATTCGCTTCACCGATTCGATGATTATGATCGACAATGCGCTTGTTTATTGGATACTATTCTACCCTGAAGTGTTCCATTGTGATTATTTCAGAGTTTTAAATCATATTTTAAGTATAAGTAACAGCTTTTAAGTAAGTAATGAAGTCACAGGATGTGGCAGGAAAACATGAGAAATTGAGCTAGGGCAACCTTAAGAAGTATTGGCTTCCTTGGCTTCACTATTCCCTTAGATGAACAATCAGTCCAGCGTATGGGGCGTCAAACTCGATTAGAATATGATATCGGTCCACCTCTGTTAATAAATTGGTAAAAATGGACACTAAAGAAGTGATTGCATGGTTGTTGTTCGCTCAAGACACAACCTAGAACTAGTGGCGGATCTCACAGACTACTCCTTATTAGAGGCCTCATGTTTCGGGACTCGATTCGGTGAAGCTTCGTATAAGAGGCCTTGTATCTTCTTCTTCTTCTTTCTTGACCTAACGACCTCTAAGGTCATGCCTGCCAATTCTGGCTTACTAGACTTATTGTTACCGCATAGTTGGATAGTCAGTCCTCACTATGGGGGAACGGCCCAGATACAACTTGAACCCCGGTTCTGCCGTGTGAAGACCGGCGCCGCTGTCGCATCTACCAACGGGCCGCCCCAGGCCTTGTATAGGACACGATAAATGCTTCCTTCCAGTACCTAGATTCGATATGCCAAGAACTCCAACTGTCATTCGGTTTAAAGTATCCAAGGGACAGTGATAAACATTCACTGATCACAAATTTGGAAGGTCAGTTTGTTGGACAGTTTATCGGATCAAAGTCTCCAAAGTTCAAGAACCTCTGGTACACCAAACGGGATTAAATTGTTTCATGCGAAGATTCATCGTAAGCTGATACGTTCTATCAGGTAACTTGCAAATCAATCGAATATCTTTGGAGAGCATCATCAAAGAAGACTCAAAGAAGCCAGACGTTGAATACAGACCAAGAAGGTGGACCAAACCATCCAGGGTTTTGCTCCAACAGTTTGAAAATGGCATCACCCTGGACGTTGATGTCATATACAGAGATAGGGAGGGTATCAGGATTCAGACGGACCACACCAGCTGACCACAAGGAATCAGTTTTTTCCCAATGTCAAAGAATCGGTGATTGCTTAAAAATGCAATTTTCAAATGTTTTTCTTGCCGCATCCTGTAGATGAGTTATCAAAATAATGTTCTTAAACCTTCTCTTTCGCCATACAGCATCCTGATTGTTTGCCTTGCATTTCTCGCCCTTATCCGTATTATATTCTTGCTCCTTATATGCAGATTCATGCGCATCTTTCTATTACTATAGCTTACACACAACATCGATTTATAATTCCTGAATTCATCCAATCTATAAAAAGTTTTTATGACTCTAATGATTTTGTATAAATGAGTTGATCGTTTCGCTTCCCTTTACTATACTTTGCTTCACAAACACATACCATATACGTAACTTTCTCTCTCTCTCTCTCTCCCTCGAGCTTACTAAATCGCTAAAGTATTGCATTTCTATGATTTCAATATAATCTGCTGTTCACAACACTTGAAGGGTTTTGTTTTTTTTTTTTGTAATGTATTTTTTTTCTTCTTTACCTTGTAATACTATGAGTAAGATTTGATCGTATAACGGTCGAATTAGTTGTCTTTTTTTTCTGTGAAATATTATTACAATCACACACGCACACGCATTACATAAACCATGCTCCTTCACTCTACCGCAGCATATTACCGATAAGATTTTCTTTTTGTTTCTTGACAATATTTTCTCCCGTGCTCTAAATATGTTTTGTGTACACGAGAGAGGGAAGAGATAACCACTATTCTACCACCTAGATTCACATATGTTGTTGTGGTTGGTTTTTGTGTTTTCCTTCAACGTCCTCCATTATTCCACCTTCTTACATTATCCAACCCGCAAACACACACTAAGCAATTGTTATCATGTTCGAT
The DNA here is from genome assembly GCA_002091835.1 of Anopheles maculatus. Lineage (NCBI taxonomy): Eukaryota > Metazoa > Arthropoda > Insecta > Diptera > Culicidae > Anopheles > Anopheles maculatus. The sequence continues at coordinate 105,210 of KZ061664.1, read as the reverse complement.
ACCGTTTGTTTGTTTTTTGTTTCCGCATGCTTTTTCGATTACAAAATTGCAGCATTGTAATGTAAACCGAATATTATCCGACACGAAAAAAGTATTTGTCACAAACGCCTATCTAGCTTAGTTGGTAAGAATCGCATCGAAAAATCAGATCAACTCAAAACATATTTTTATTCAACCATATAACGAACCATCACGATCACGTTACAATGCCCATTCCTGTCTGTTATTACACATTCCTGTACACATGTTGATAAATTCTTTATGTTTTTTTTCTTTGTGTGGGGGAGAGATCACAACTAATGTCTTTCTTTGCTTTTACTTCTTTCGGAGTCTGTCTGTCATCTATCCTTTCACTAATAACACTCATCCTACAACTCTGTCTCTGTTTGTTATGTTGAAAAACATAATACGAACGTAAGCCACCATCTCATTCGAGCTGATAATCTACGGTTAAAGTAAATTGCTTACAATCTAAAGTTCCACCCGCGAGAGTGTTTATGATCACTTGGTTCACTACTTCAATACTATCCTAGCTACAAAACGAATGCAAACGATAAATTAAACGTTTCGTTTTTCTTCGTCAACAATTAAACTTTTTATTCATTACGCCTCATCATTATGTTCTTATTAGTTGTATCAATTTTGTTCCATTCTTTTAAAGTGTTTTCTGTTTTTGCTTTTTGCTCTCTTTACCTTTCCAATGTGTTACGTTGTTCCACAACACTCATCAACTTGCTATAAAACCATCCTTTATCTGTTTTTATACCCTTTTTGTATCATTTACGGGTAGTTCCTTCTTGTCACAGGAGTTTCAAACCCACTCACACACACACTCACACCAGAAAACAATTATGTCCCCAAAGTGTGCGTGCATGTGTGTGTGTACTTGCTCCGAACAGACTGCTTACACAGATCCTTCAGAATCCTATCAAGTTTCAGCGCACAACGGGCGCGATGTTTACTTGGCCACTTCAGCAAGAACCGTTGCGAACGGTTCCGCACGCCGATTTTCCGCAAGTGCCATGGTAAGCAAACTGTACGAAAGCTGTTTTCCGATCAACGTTCGTCCAATTTTCCTACCACCGTATCACACTTACGGGTACGGGTGTCGTTCGAATGTTTTTTTTTGTTTTGTTTTGTTTCGGGATAGGATAAAATGACATCAAAGTACGCTTCGGCCTCACACTTTGATGCGTTCGGAAGCGTTCGAGCTGGAGAGACGACTGGATAACCTACCCAAACGGGTAGGACAATTGGATCTCGGAGGGAGAGAGAGAGAGAGAGAGCGCGGGGAAGAAGGAGGTAAGGTAGGGATTACCACTCACACACACACACGGGCACATACAAGAAGAGGTCGGGTGTGGGTCTGACGGTAAACATTTGGCAAGTCGAGAAGTCTCCAGCTGAACGGCTCCCAAACACTTCATCAAAGCATCCATGTAACTGTGCGCAACGTTTCACTATTACTGTTTGACTTGACGTGACGTTTTAAACGTCACCAGGGGTGAAGTGACACTTTCGTAGTAGTTGCCATGAATGTTGTTCTACATTTAAGTAGAGTTCCGGACACACGCACTGCACACAGCATGAATTCAGAGAAGCAAACTTTGATGTCCAACAATTTGGGATGCATTGTTTTTGGTTTGTTTTCAAGCAGGAACTGTGAAGTTGCGACAGGTTCCTAGTGCGGGTTACAGCTGTCATCTGGTGTGATTGGATTCGATCGAAGAATTTGTGTGCCTTGGAATTCGCGTTGCCTTACTGTTTTAGAAGCATTCTCTCGTTATTGGTTTGCCAAGATTTTAAGATATTTGTTAGTTGTTTTACGCAAGCAATGTCATACGATAGAGAAGGTAGAGTTAAGCGTCAATCAAAGCGTGTTCTTCAAGTAGACAATTTCTGCACCTTCAAAGCATCTAGTGTACGGCTATCTAAAGAACTCAGCTTGAAGTAATGAAACATAAAAACGAAACGTAAAAGAAAACCGGGAACTATTGACAATTTATTACAATTCAATTATGGCATCTTATCTACCGCATTTAACAACTGCTTTTGTATACGTGGCATTAAATAGTACGAAATTCGATTTTTTTTACGATTACAACAATCCATACAACAACTTAACACAATAATATTCACTCGCTGTAATGCTTAACGTATGCGCACCTTAGTACGAACGGTTGCGGTTTAGCCGCAGTTACTTATTACGATCAGGCAACCTAACGTTTAATTACAACTATACCGAAAACTTAAACACTTTACCGATACGTTTAACATATTGCTGCACGTTTTGCTTTCCATTGACTGTGAACACATTCCGTACCGTTTTTGCAGTTTTAGTTTGTTTGGCGATTTATTTTTGCAGTTTTGCCCTAATAATAAGATAAGTTTCGTTGCTTTATTACCTACCAGAGAACCGGGAGCAGAGTGTTTCAGTCTACAGACTGAGTTGGTGTATTGGCGTGTGTGTATGTGTATATGGTTACTAGAACGAACGGGAAAGCGGTCTGTCACTAAGCCTAAGCGTTTTTAACTTCCTGCGTTCCTGTCCCTATCTACACAGCACAGAAGCCGTTCTGTCCTGTTTGCTACACCCAAAAGCCGCTCGATAGTAGTGAGAAGTAAAGCGTCGAAAGCTGCTACGTGGGTCTAAAGACGAACAGCGAACGTTCGAACGCGGAAAAGTTGCCACAGAGTTGCGGCGGCGCGAGCTTATCTTGTCGGAACGATCGAAATTGTGGACACGAGATCGAGTGTCGCTACCTTGAAGCATTGCCTTGCCTTATAAAGCCATTGTGTGTGTCTGTAAGTGTGTGTATTAAGTTTAAACCTACCACGAGAGAAGTGCCTAAGAGTGGTGAACTGGAGAAGAAACTTTGCTAGTGAAGTGTAAGTCCAGTGTCACTGGATTTTGCTAGGGAAGAAACTCGGAAAAGTTGCCACAGAGTTGCGGCGGCGCGAGCTTATCTTGTCGGAACGATCGAAATTGTGGACACGAGATCGAGTGTCGCTACCTTGAAGCATTGCCTTGCCTTATAAAGCCATTGTGTGTGTCTGTAAGTGTGTGTATTAAGTTTAAACCTACCACGAGAGAAGTGCCTAAGAGTGGTGAACTGGAGAAGAAACTTTGCTAGTGAAGTGTAAGTCCAGTGTCACTGGATTTTGCTAGGGAAGAAACTGTTGAGAATGAAGCTACACGATGAAGAATATGGAAAAAAGCATTTTCTTTCTCTCTCTCTCTCTCTCCCTCGATTTCATCTTCGACTTTGCTAGGGAGAATTTTGAAGTTCTCTCAAACCGATTGCCCACAAAAGGCGACACGATTGTTGTCGATAGGATATTGTTGTTGTTGTTGTTTGGTTTTTTGTTTTTTGGTTGTTGGTTGGATTTCCGGTTCACTAAACATTCATATTTCAATATTTATGATTTCATATACACATATATTAACAAACAGTAATGGCTGGTGGATTGGCTTCGTTTGGCTGCACTGGACTGCCCGTCTCTAGTATGTGTTCGTCGCTGCTTCTCGGGGCTACACGAGAACCATCAAACATATATAAATTCGATAAATATGGACATATGCAATGTTTAATGCTTATTCTAAAAGAGCAGGAAGGAGACTCGGGTCCGCCGGGCGTCACCTTTAACGCCCCGGCGGGCCATCCCGTACTGTCACATGCTCGCCTCGGTGCTGGTCGTCGAACCCTTGCTATCGCCCTGCAGTCCCGACGCACCGTCATCGTCCCGCGAACCGCCGGCTGCCGCCCGGCCCGCCAGCCCGCTGAAATCTAGTTTATACTGTTGTTTTGGTTGTTGTTGTTTGGTTGTAGTTTGCATGTATATATATGTATGTGTGTGTGTATATGGATGAAAGAAAGATGAGAAAAAGAAGAACAGTATATTAGCAAAAGTAGACGGTTTCGCATTCGCATTGTGTACAGCGGCATTCCATTAGTCAAACCCTAAGCAGTAGTAACAAAACAGAAAAGCAACTAACCGAACAAACAAACGCAAACAAACACAGAAAAACAATACAACTAAACCTAGAACGTAAATACTCGATCATACAATCAACTAAAAGTGCATTGCTAAAATGAATAATTAGATAAAAGAGGTTTCAAATTAATACTTAAAATTAAAAAAAAAGAAACCAATTGTATACATAACACTAACAAAACAGGAATTACAAAAATAAAACAGAAAACTCAAACACATTAAATCAGACATCCAGTATTAGATGGGGCAAAACGCAAAGCCAAAAAAACAGAAAACAAAACCGAAACTGACTTTACAACAAACAAAAAGCAAACTAAATCATCAAAGAAGCAAATGTTTACATTCAACGATGGATAACGATGGTTTTATTCTGTTGTAAAAAAGTATGAAAAGTTTTATGACAAGACTCAGATTTCGGGGGTTTTCCAACGACTTAAAAATCCAGCAAATCGCACAGCAAAGTTATTAAAATAATATAGAAAATTCAAATAAAAAAAACGAATAAAATATGGGGAATAAAAACCGAGAACAACATGAAAAATACATATCCACTTGGAGCGGCATATCGCCGAGACTTTGTCCCTCCAACAAACAAAAAAAGGGACAACCTAAATCGGATTCAAAACCCCCCATCCTTCGTAACCAGGTTGCGCTATAATGCAGTGAACGCAACGTGTTCAACGCGGTAAGAATCGTCTAGAACGAACAGCATTTCCTGTTTTCTTACAGCTCGCGTACGCTCCATACGTTGGAAATCCGAAGCAGAACGACTTAACCCAACTTCGGAAACACGCTCCGGCGGAAGCTACCACATCGATTTACGTATCCCATCGAAATCGTACGACCGACGACGGCCAACGGTGTGATGGGTCTGTTGGGTGGGGTTCGGCGAAAAAAAAAACCAACGAGAAAACAAGAAAAGTGGCAAGATGCAACGTGAGATACGTGGATAGCTAGCAGAAACCCGGAACGTGATCGAGATTTTAAAATTCGGATGCGCGCACGATCAATGGTCCTTCCCGTGCGATGGCTGGTAGACAAATTTTCACTCCACGGATTGAAAAAAGGATATTCGAGACATTTTGGTTAGCAAGTTGGTGCTGATTGGATTCACCGGAATCTCGAGGGGATTTGTGAGGATTGCTTCCTTTATTAGGGGCGAGAGTTTTATTTCATTGCACCGAGCAAATAACGGTGAGCTCCGGATTTGTTGACGCATTTTGTGCATTACTAAATGAAATCGATGAAACGAGAAGTTTGCAATAACCTTATCCGGTTTCCGATTCTGATGCCCTTGCAGATGATACTAGCCCATACACAACAGTCCACAATATCGACGGCTCAAGATGACAGACATTACGCAAAGGAAAGGGACAAGCATTATTCGAGGACATCTTTGGAACACATCCGGCAGTAGCAATAGCAACATGAACATCTCCTGCAAGGACTGATGCGTTACCAGGTACGTAAGGATTGTTTGTCTTGAACAACTACCGTGGTTTTTCCTTTCCAAAAATGGTTTGCAAATTTCGTTAACCCCCAGTTGACTGATTTTCCCAGGAAGTGCCATTTATAGCTTTACGCTTGCTTGGTGATCTGCTGATTGGAGCACTGTGCACAATATTTGGCTGAGCATATGCTTGGGTGTTCTATCCAACGATTAAGTCTGTCTTCTTTTAGTTTGCTTGCTAATCACTCCATTACTCTCTATTTTTGTTCCCAGCATGTTTTTTTTTCCCACACCCACTATTCGCATTCACGCACTCGGTGGACACACCTTTCGATTGCTCATGCACCACCGGCCATTCAACACACTCAAACTAACGAACGACGTCGCACTTGACTCTTAGACATACACTTCTCCGTACTGACGTTTAGGCTGAATGCATGCGAATAGATATGAGTCTATATTCAAATTTTGTACGGTGGTTTGGCTGAGAACGTGATTAGCGCTGTTCTTACCCGTTTATACTCACAGGTCAGCTGGCCCTTCATCGCTCCGAGTTGCTGTCCCGAACCGAGAACCGAGATGAGGAATGCGCAACAAAACAAAACAAAACAAAAAAACGCCGGCCAAAAACAACGACGACAACCAACGCGTTGGATGTACGTGCAGGGAAGAGTAGACGAAGTTAGTATCGGAACGTCAGTGCTTATTCCTTGTTTTATTCGATGACCCTACACGATCAGGGTGGTAGCTGACAGCGGAAGATGAAGGCGAACGGCACGAGATACGCGAACGGGGTAAAGTCCTAGCACACGGGCACTATTCAAGATGGACGCTAGTAACCGCCAGCGAACGATAAGTAGACGAATGAAAATCACTAGCAGATGATCCATGACAAGCCATGACAAGCAGCGCTTCTCCGTTGGTGATCTTGAATGGGATAGGTCCAGCGCGACCTGGGCAGGTGAATGGGCACACACTGGGTTTAGTGGTTTTAGTGGTAAGCAACAGAAAGAAAACAGTAAACATCAACCAGCTTAACAACAAACACAATATGACGGCACTCGTTTTGCGGCATGCCTGAGCTTTGTTGTGCGATGCGCGATTATCCGGACTCTCCTGCGGTAGTCTCTGGCACGAGCTAATCGTGTTAGTTGTTACGTGCGAGTCCTAGGGAGTATGTATCCAATCCACTAAAACGAAGCAACTGTGTTTGGTGATAGGTGATTGTAACGTTCTCTAGATCAAAAGGTGCAACGTAGTACTAATTGGTGGTTACCTGCGTCCTAAACTGTGGCCATTTCTTGCGATTCTGCGCCTTAAATAAAGTCTTGTTTTTAAATGTATTACAACTCTACAGGTGCTTCATACTGATCTAGAATATCTGTTCCAATGTGTCTTAAACCTATCATCTTTGTTAAGTTGAGGTTAATACTTCTGTTTCATCTTATTTACTAATCGTTTTAATCTATATTTGATATTCTCAAGTTGTCTCAGACATTCAAGGTACCTCTTGAATAAAGAGATGGTAAAGAATAGCTAGATAAAAGATATTACACAATTTAATATATAGGGATAACTCAAAACTTAGAACAATGTAATCAGACGATATCACAAATACAGCTTATAGCTTCGGACACTCGAAAATGACGAGCAAGTGTTGTTTGTTTGAGGTGTTTGCCTAAGCCTGGGTCCTTCAGAAATGTTGAGCTCAATCGCATGGAAATATTATCGAACTTTATTCGTGATGGAAATTTCAAATCAACTGTTTTTCTTGTGAAATCTATTGAGACGCCCTAAATAGCTGTACAGTGCTGTTTATTTAATTTAAGTTGATATGGTTCGTTCTTAGGTGATATGTAGTTCTGTATTGAATAGTTCATTCTTACTCATGGACTTTCTTATAAGGCATACCTATAATATCCGTATAACTTAACCTTATTTAGATAAGCAAATCAGAGACTCTTTTCAATACTAGACATCACTCGTCTCCACACTTATTAGCTACTAGATTAGGCCATTTGTTATCAGTCTACTTGTGCTCGGTTAAATATACCACCACGGCCGATCCGTCCTTCAGCGATCGGTAATTGAGAGTGCAGGCACCTTAAGTGGGTTACAAAGCAATCTTATTAGTTGCGTCACATTTGCTGCATTTCCTGGCTGTCTCTTTGCCATATTTTGCGAACATCACCTGCACTGACGTGTGTGTGTGTGTGTGTGGGTCCTCCCTCACCCTCCAAAACGTCACCCGCGAACACTATTTGTCATGCGATTAAGTTCGTTCGTTACCACGCGAGCAGCATTCAAACAGGTCCCAGCGAAACAGCACGTGCCTGCATTTGGATCCTTTCTTTTTTAGCGCTTTTTGCACTGCGGCATGTGTGTATTATTTATAGCGAGGCTCCAGCTTTCGAGCGATTGAGTAGCACAAACCAAGTTAGGCACCAATCGATTCGAACCGCTGGTGTGGTGCAAGTGCACATGCAAGCGAACAAACGGCACACACACACACAGCAGGAAAAGAACCTCGTCAAATCGGCTTACGTTAACTTGCTCCCTAGCCTTTCCATTTCCAGTGGACGGAGTCACCTGATGTGAACTTTCCACCTGTAGAATTCTGCTGGAGGTCTATGCACTCCTGTGTGTTTAGTATTTCCGCGAAATTACTACTCCGTGTTGCTTCTTTTCCATTGCTTTTGGAGTATCGGTCTGCAGGCTAATACGATCATTCGTGCGTCATTCAGATACATTCTTCGGGAGTCTCCTTCCAGCTATTCACCCTCGTACGGACGGATATTATTCAGCATTTAACCCGGATTCGCTTCTGCCTGGGAATGTTGGTAATGTGTGTCGTATGCTTTCGGGCCTCGTTACTTTGTCTTGAAAGGCACCTGCTGAGGTAATCGCAATGCGTACTGTTTTCCGTGTTCCGTTGTGATGTGTCACAGTTGTTGAAAAAGTTGCATAGTTGAACAAGTTTGACAAACCCCAGTTGGCCGAGTTTGTGACACATTTTCACCGCAAGGTTTATAAAGAAGTGTTTTTGTTTTTATCAAAACCATCGGTGCAGTTGCAGTTTGTGTTTTGTTTTTTTGGGGAAACATTTCGTGCACAAAAGAGTTTTGTTTGTGTTTGTTGGAGTGGGTGTTTGTGTAAGTGTTCGAGACAAGTACAAGCGATACCACAAACAAATCCACAGTTGCCGAGGGTTTCGCGTGCATTTCCACAAGCCAATTCCACGTGCCGCCGAGTGTTGGGAGTGTTGGAAAACAGTGCACAAGCGCCAAACCACGAGCAGGAGAAAACGGTAAGGACGGCAGCAGGAGTGGTTGGTACGTAGGTTTCGGTGGAAGGGGGTTTGGGTTGAAGAAAAGAGGAAAGAGAAGAAAGGCATATAATTAAAATTAAATACTTGTTTAACTACTTTGCAGCAACTACCGGACTTCGGGCGTGTTTAGTTAGAGTTGTGGGAGTTTCGAGAGCTGAAAAGTCGAAAATAATAATCGCACAACCATTTGCCTGATCGCAGAACGTTTACACTCGAAAGTTGTTATTGCAGTTGCAACCCATTTGCACACATGATTGTGTCTAAGTTTTGCTCCATTGCATCTACATTAGTTCACACGTGCTTGCGCAAAACCACAGGTCCAGCTGTTGTAGTGTCAAACTAGCTTTTCTACCCAGCAAAACGGTGGTCAAAATTAGTTCAATGTCACAGAGTTGCAGGTTTCCATTTTGCTGAAAGCTGATTTTGATAACGTATGCATTCAAAAGTAGACTAACTTTAACGATTGTACAAGTCTATTTCGTAAAGCTTGATTGAGCTTGATGTCAAGAAACAAAACTGCTATTACTGTGCAATAGCAGTCTCAAGATTTAGTTTAACAAGAGGTAATCTCAGAGTCTAGAGACTTCATTATACATTCATTATATCATTTATTTTGATCCGGAGATTTAAACCACCACCTATTTGATGTGAAACCTGGACAGTAAAGACATTGTTACGCAGAATTCTTAATCAAGATGTTAACTGACTGAGATGCGAAGCCACTATCATGGGAAAATATTTTTGAGGCTTTATGCTAACGACCAGTTGATGACTTGGACATCTGGTCTTCCGATATAGATATCAATCATTATCTTAAATCTATCTTGCAGATACAGTTCACACCAAGCACGTTAGAAACTGAAGCTTATTGAATGTTTCAATGTTGAAGGTCGGTCGGAACTGGATCTTCTGGCAGGACTGAGGCTCAACGAATTGATCCAGGTCTTGTGCCACTTTGGCGATATACAGGCTGTTTTTCACTGCGGTATCAATCCTGAATTTTGATCCTGACGACTGAGCCGAAAATTAGTTTTGGATCTCCAAAAATGGAGGCATTCGTGTATAAAAAGTAGTCCATTTTTTAAATGCATACGTTAGAATCGATTGTTTTGAGCAAATTTTACCAGGTGCATACAATTCAGCA
>KZ061664.1:82792-90292 GCA_002091835.1 Anopheles maculatus | reverse complement strand
CGAGTGGGCACACTCGGCATGTCGTAGACACGTCTGGAAGCAAGACATCGACATCAGACCACATCCACTGTGAGAACACAAGGCTTAGTTTTTCTGCCACCTGACTTACCTTCGACGATGTGAGCAGCATCATTGTCGAGCGTTCGAGAACTTGCCGCGCCGACGACATCTGGGCTCGCCTTCGTTCGTCCTTCAGATCGTTCTGTCGGTTTCCTGTGCGAGAGAACCGTGGAAACAACATATCAACCGTTGAATGGGATGAAAAATCAAGCACAACAAGTTTCTCCCCCACATCGGGATGAATGGATTCTACGGACCACAGTAAAGAAAGGAGCTTGCCCTGGGGATCACCTGCACACACGCAAGCGATTAATTTAATTAATCCCATTAAATCTTTCCCACTTTCAATTTATGGTTTGCAATTATGAACCGGTTAGGGTGCCCACCTAGAAACTCGTGGGGTTACGAAAAAAAGGGTTCCGGAGGCAAGTGCAAATACCACATCCTTCATAACTTTGCCAATCTCTTCAGCTTCACGCCACCGACACTATCGCCGACGACACGTTAATGTCGTTGACCGCATACCATGTCAAGTTATTACGCCAGGAATCATAAATTTTCACACGCTTCTATGCCAGCCGGAGAGGGTTGGTCCTTTACCGCACTCGCACTCACCCCTGGCCACCCCTATTTTGATCTGCAACATGCAGCAACCCACCCTTTTTACATCGCGAGGATTTATTTTAATCTAAAAGCTCTCGCTATCATCGGCCACAAAGAAACTCACGGCCGGGAACGGGTTGAGTGACAGTTATGAGCAGCGAACGACGAGATTAGAAAGCTCGAAGGGATAAGCCGATTAAAGTTCTTGCCTCTCGTTCATTTTGTCACTCTATCGCACTTTTTATGCGATTTATTGGCATGGAACGCGTACACGAAGACTAGGTGAACACCAGAAAATGTTCCTCTATCAACGTTTATTACGATGGAAAGTTTCGCTATTTTGAATTATGAAATTGGGATGCAAATTTTATGAGCTTTTAAAAGCTCGTTGTATTTCACCGGCCGTACGTTATCTCTGTATTATTCGTAACCATGGTTTATGGCAATTTCCCCAACCAGCGATACCGTGTAAAATTAAACCGTCCATATTAATGGGGAAACGGTGATGTATGGTGTACGCAAAAACCCCTTTCACAAGAAGCTGCCCTAAAGGGTCACATCTGCTTCCAATTAGATATCGTAAAACCCTTTTTCGGTGTGAGGTGAATCATTTAACAAGCCGATCGTTCTGGAGCACGATTCCCATTCATTCGAACACCATTTATCAGCATGAATCCGAACGCTCCACACATGATGCTTTCGCCCCGACATACTACCCTATATTGTGTGCCCCAAACAACTGAGAGGGGGGAAGTTTTGATGGGCGTTCGTCGTGTTTTTATGCTTCGCAGTTAGTCATCCGTAATGCCTCGTCCATTTCTTTATTATAATTCAGCCTGAAACGGGGGACTAGAATCGGGTCATTTTACGGTGTGCACTGTGTCTCCGCATACACAAGTAAGAATACTCTTGAGTGTCTTAGAGGTTGGGCTTCGTAAAAGACACCGAACCAAACAAATGAAGCCATCGCTGTCAAAGGTCTCCAAGGATAGATATATCAGATGACGTAAAGGAACACACACGCTCCAGTTTTTTTGTATGCGAGACAAGCCTTGAAGCATAAAAGCAGATGTATTTGTGAAGCATTAGATAGATCCCCAGAAACTCGTAAAACATCGTTAAACGTATGGCGTTTTAATGAAATATATTATCCAACATGTAGGATAAATCATTCTAATGAACAGTTGAGTTGCGTTACGTTAAAAGTTAAAGATAGAGTGATTTTGGAAGAGAATTAAACTTCGTTTTATTATTAAATTCACACAAACACTTCACACTGGAATGCAACTGATCATATTTGCGTGTTAAAACTAAATGAAAGTAAAAAACTATATAATCCATTTATAAAACTACTCCGCTTTCTCCGCTTGACTAACGAGCCAAAGAGTTATTGGCGCAATTTCCCTTGCGAACGCCATCAAAAGCTATTATTCTACGGACCAAACTTCCGGGAGCTTAAGGACACAGCAACACACCAAAGCGAAAAACTGAACCAGACACAGAAAAAAAGTGTCGAGCGAAATGAGAATAAAACAAAATAGTACGAAACGAATCAGAAAGAAAGCTCGTCCGAATCAAACAGCGATTTACATTCTTTCCATTTACCCTGAAACCCGGTGCACAGCTGAAAAGCCGGAAACAGACGTTTCCGGTGCATTTCGAATCGCTTATTCGCTCACCAGAAGGCACGAAGGGTGTACGTATGTGTGTCTGTTGGTGTGTGTGTGTGTTTAACCGTATGTTGCAGTCTGCTTCCACTCGGCCAGCTCGTTCCAAGCGGACGAGTCTAGTGAGCCGTAAAATTAAAACAATTTTCTTATAAATAGCTCATCGGTCAATTTCTAGTCCACTTCCGTTCGTTTCCAACGAAAATGGTAACAAAAACCCAGCCAAAGTAGAAAACGGAAACTCTGCTTGGTTGGCTTAAAATAAGTGAAGACATATTTGAGCCTTGCACGAGAACTTCCCCCATTGAAGGTGTGCATTCTTTCACATCTGCTTCCAATTAGATATCGTGATCGTGATTAGATATCTTTTTCGGTGTGAGGTGAATCATTTAACAAGCCGATCGTTCTGGAGCACGATTCCCATTCATTCGAACACCATTTATCAGCATGAATCCGAACGCTCCACACATGATGCTTTCGCCCCGACATACTACCCTATATTGTGTGCCCCAAACAACTGGAAGGGGGGAAGTTTTGATGGGCGTTCGTCGTGTTTTTATGCTTCGCAGTTAGTCATCCGTAATGCCTCGGCCATTTCTTTATTATAATTCAGCCTCAAACGGGGGGCTAGAATCGGGCCATTTTACGGTGTGCACTGTGTCTCCGCATACACAAGTAAGAATACTCTTGAGTGTCTTAGAGGTTGGGCTTCGTAAAAGACACCGAACCAAACAAATGAAGCCATCGCTGTCAAAGGTCTCCAAGGATAGATATATCAGATGACGTAAAGGAACACACACGCTCCAGTTTTTTTGTATGCGAGACAAGCCTTGAAGCATAAAAGCAGATGTATTTGTGAAGCATTAGATAGATCCCCAGAAACTCGTAAAACATCGTTAAACGTATGGCGTTTTAATGAAATATATTATCCAACATGTAGGATAAATCATTCTAATGAACAGTTGAGTTGCGTTACGTTAAAAGTTAAAGATAGAGTGATTTTGGAAGAGAATTAAACTTCGTTTTATTATTAAATTCACACAAACACTTCACACTGGAATGCAACTGATCATATTTGCGTGTTAAAACTAAATGAAAGTAAAAAACTATATAATCCATTTATAAAACTACTCCGCTTTCTCCGCTTGACTAACGAGCCAAAGAGTTATTGGCGCAATTTCCCTTGCGAACGCCATCAAAAGCTATTATTCTACGGACCAAACTTCCGGGAGCTTAAGGACACAGCAACACACCAAAGCGAAAAACTGAACCAGACACAGAAAAAAAGTGTCGAGCGAAATGAGAATAAAACAAAATAGTACGAAACGAATCAGAAAGAAAGCTCGTCCGAATCAAACAGCGATTTACATTCTTTCCATTTACCCTGAAACCCGGTGCACAGCTGAAAAGCCGGAAACAGACGTTTCCGGTGCATTTCGAATCGCTTATTCGCTCACCAGAAGGCACGAAGGGCGTACGTATGTGTGTCAGTTGGTGTGTGTGTGTGTGTTTAACCGTATGTTGCAGTCTGCTTCCATTCAACCACCTCGTTCCAAGCGGACGAGTCTAGTGAGCCGTAAAATTAAAACAATTTTCTTATAAATAGCTCATCGGTCAATTTCTAGTCCACTTCCGTTCGTTTCCAACGAAAATGGTAACAAAAACCCAGCCAAAGAAGAAAACGGAAACTCTTCTTGGTTGGCTTAAAATAAGTGAAGACATATTTGAGCCTTGCACGAGAACCTCCCCCATTGAAGGTGTGCATTCTTGACAGGAAAAGAAATTGGAATTCTGGAGACCCGAGTGTAAAACGAATGGATACGAGCTCCTTCAACCTTATTTGGAACTTTTTTTTAAGAATCAAAAAAAAAACTTACCTGTAACATGCGCCAACTCGACCATCTCCGCACCAAACACCGAGAACGCCTTCACGAATTCTGTAAAATTGGCCACTGATTCTAATCTACCTAAAGTTCTAGCTACCTGTGTGTGTGTGTAAGAAATGAAAAAAAGGGAAAACAGTGAGCATTGTCCGCCTACGGTTCCAGTTGACAAATGCGGATGCGTTACCCTGTCTTTGGCTAATAATAACTGCTTCACGACCACAATGTCCGCCAACAGCAGGACACGCGTCACCGAACTGAGCAGCGTTCGGGCGGCGCGTATCATCGGTCCTCTATCGTCGATCGGATTTGGCCTCGGCGAGTATCCGACCGTCGGATCTGTTGCCGCTATATCACATAAGCGCTCTATCGATGAGCCTGGAAGCGAAAGAAAGAGAGAGAAAGAAACAATCGTTTGGTTAATCAATTCCTGCTTTCATTCGTGGACAGTGTTGCAGTGTTCCAGAGAGAAGTATGGTAATATTCCGAAATACATAATTTATTTTGCAATATCGTACTCTCGTTTCGATTGCCGACGAGTTTTATTCGAGACATTTGGGTCATAAATTTCAAAGTGCTTTTGCGGAAACAAGAACAACCACTCCTCGTACTGGTTTGGGACTTAAAATTTGTTGTTTTTTTATGAACAAAGTCAAGGATTATTGCTTGACAGTGGTAAAGTAATAAAATTCAACAAATTCATTTCCTTTTTCTTTATGCTTTTGTTTGCACCATCTTTTTGTTGGTTTATTATATCCTTTTAAAGATATCTATGGTACAGAACCAAACGACTGTCCATGATCTTTATGAAGGGTATTAGAAACAAAGATATGGCCTTGTTGGAAGAGTCTCGATTTTTATAACAGATGAAGTATAAATTGAACAAAATTCTGGAGTCTGCTTCATTCTACGAGGTCCTCTTAACATGACATGACATGAACATGACTGCCTTTGGCGTATCCTAGGCATCCTACCTTATCTTTTAGGAATTCTGATGTCGGGTTCTATTGATATCCTCAACCTATTGACATCCAGATATAGTTACATGAACCTAAACTGATCTTATCTCTGCTCATACGATTTCCTTCCCTTGAGGTTACAAATTGAGAATCCGGGAGCCGAGGGGACCACAGTTTCAGATTCTAACGTCGAACTATATCAGACATTCAATGGCCAGGTCCAGGAAGTCAGTAACAAAGAATCCGGGTTCCAGAAATGGAGCTTTCAAGAGTCTGGAGTGCATCTAAGCGTTCATACTCGAACAAACTTCAGTAACTTCTTTATTATCTACATTTCTTCCAGCAATTGCCCAAATTAATATGTTCTCTCTACGCTTCTACCACGCCGCCCATTAAATGATGCAGTTCTGCTCCCACGTTTTCTTTATGTGCAACCATTTCAGCTTTATGGCAGTAATTCTCAAACGACATAAAACGTGACGCGAGTACCTTGATTTGTTCTACCCACTAATCGTCGAGTTTTATGCACCGTCCTGCATGCGTCCATGTACACATTGCTGACCTGGGGTCTCGCAAACACGCACCCACACAGTGCCCGAAGAAAATAACCATCATCATAACCTCGTCACTACAATGACCCATCCGATTCAGTTATCCATAATTCAATTGTCATCGTTGCTCTGTCTTTGCATGCCTGTCGTAAATGTGGCCGACGGACTCGGAAGTCGTCTAGCAGCCTGGAGCGGACACTGTTGCAAAGCACACACACACACACTGTTGGTAGTGAAGAAGCAAACCGACGGCGTTACGAGCGCCGTATCGTAAACTTTACACCAAAATATAACTCTCGAGCCACTGTGTCACACTGTGGCCGGCCAAGTGAGCGTAAAACAAAACCCTTACAAGTCATCTACTTCAGCACTCGGCTCGTGATGGTCACGGTCAGCGCCCGGTCGCCCATTAGTGAGTGTACTTTTCACGGCGCAGTGCGTGCCGATTTTCACAGCTTAGCTGGTCGCAAACGGAGCGTCAAATTTGCAGCGTCCGAAACACGCCGAGTGTTCTAGTGTTTGGGGATGATTCTAGCAAACGTCACGACCTCTTTGCTACGATGCTGCAAGTAATATCTCGAGATGATCGAGTAGGGGAGGTTTTGCTGGAGCGAAACTACTTGCTTCTGTGGGAAATTGTTGGAATAAAAGGAGAAATTAAGGACTATTTTCTTGATAATTTTTTTTTTTCACAAACTTCAACTCACCGTTTTCAAATCTACCGAAAAAGCAAAAGACCACAAGGAAAGGAATATTTAATTAAATTGCTCTACCCACTCGCTAACGCCACGGGTCTATACACTCGCAACCGTATTTGCCGACCGAGTTCCTGCCGCATCGAACGGCCACACCTTGCATCACTCGCTACAGCTGCAGTCTGCATTATAAAGCGTAAAATCTAATTTCAAACGTCATTGAAAACGCTCCAGCTCATTCTCCACCGTCTCACCCAAAGTAAACAGCAGCAGAAAAGTTTTTTGATTGGACTATTTGAAAAGTTTGCATATTTCATCGTGCAGCGCTACGCTGGCTGGTGATCACTGGTGACCTCCTACGAGCGAACGTTCGGTGTCGGTGAGTGTAGGTGAGCACGGTGTGTTTGAATTCCGTTGCTGCGGTTTCCGCCATTCTCTAAACTTCCACCGGAACAAACATAGGGCGATTTTCGTTCATGAACTTTCACTGTCCCGGACTTTGCTGATGCAGTTAGCGTAGGGAAAATTGTGGAAAGTGTTGCTAATGCGCTGATGCAGTGTGAGTACGGGTTGGTTTTCTGACCACTATTTCGAGTTTGATTCTATGCAATTTAAAGCAAAATCGCTCATTTATCGTTGGTTATGGCGCAGGAAACGTAAACATGCATTTATCTTTGAAGTACAAGCAGAGCATTTGCCTGTCCCACGTTTTCGAACAACATTAATATCAATTCAAGCAAAGCACACCGATAAACGTGCTTCAGCGACCGGATTCGCAATGTTCCATTTACCAATCCACAACTACCTGTCGCTTCGTTAAACGTGCCCCGTTGTTGCGTCTCGGAAAAAGCGTGAAACAATTTCCATTTCACACTCTCCACTCTCTAAAGAATGTCTCCTCACAGCGGCAGAACTTCCGGCGACCTTTTTTCCGGTATCAAACTTTCCAGTGCAACCGCAAAGGTGAGAATGTTGACTTTCGTATCACGGTGCTTCCACCTATATTACTTCTATTTGCATCTCCGATACCTTTGCTTCACTTTTACGATTTGCCCCGAACAGCTCGTGTGCAGACGCTCGGC
>KZ061664.1:59591-70563 GCA_002091835.1 Anopheles maculatus | reverse complement strand
TATCGACCCAATCGTCGAACAAGCGCCACAAAAAATTAAGAGGCGTCGCTTCTGCCAATAGCCAAAGATTGCGAAGAATTGTTCGATAAAATCTGTCCAAATTCAATTGAAGACCCACTTTCGAATTTGAATCGGTATTTTCTATTTGTAACTCTAACACTCTAAAACAAAGTTAAATGATTCTAGACTCTTAGAAACCGATAGAAAACCCGTGTGACCAAACGTGCCACAAATTCATTCCTAAGTTCGTTTAATAAATTATTGCATGGTGCTATGATTTTTATTTACATTTTACATCACTTTCCCGTTCTCAACGATGCGGTGGAAAGCGTAACGAAGGGAGGAAATAATCATGGGAATAAGTTTTCCTGAAAGACCTTCACATTCTTCGGCGGGACACACATGCCAGGGTATCGTTTCCTGGTACACCGGTACGACAGCGAACCTTCTTTACGGGTTGCATTATTTATGGATTTTTGGTTTTGCCCGGGAGTCCCGCTCGTAAACTGGGAATCATTATTATGCTCCTTGCGCCCTGGCACGATACACCGACTCAATACAGTCAATACAGTTACGACACAGCGACAAAACCAACGCAACAATGAAGAATGGAAATAGAACGTCAATATGGTGGCGAAACGGAGTGGCTTTTCACAATTTGAATCAAATTTTGGAACATAATTCTTTAATTAACATGAAAAATTTGTTCGTGGAATTAAAATCTTTGCTACCGGATTCAAAATCGCTAAATGTCTTAAGACTTTACACCATCCAATTCCCATCTGAATGCGGGCGATCGTATCGACCCAATCGTCGAACAAGCGCCACAAACCGAAGATTTTAATGCGTCCCGTTACTATGTTGTTAATGATAGACAACTCGCTTGTTGGCCAGTTTTTACTCCATTTTCCTGCCCCACCGACACTAGCTTCGTCTAGCATAAAGGGAGCACAAAGAATTCCACCAAGATCGACAGTAAATCAATTTCGAACAAAGCACACTAAACTGGCTGCTGGAAAATTGACAGCAATTTTTATGAGCTAAACATCCATAAAACCGGGCGAACCCGGGGCGCCTTGTGAAACTTCCCCACAGACGACGGACGCGCTCTCATAAAACGCGTTCGATCGAAAGTTGGTTGCCGGGTAAAAAATTGTGTAACATTCACGGGCGCGTCAGCACGAGCTTTTTCCGGACTATGATTCCGACCCGTGTCAGCACATTTTTTGACAGCAACGCTCATCTTACGCGCAGGATTGACGGTTAAGCTTCCAAACCAAAGAAGAAAAACCAACTCCGCAAGCGCTATGGTACAGTAATGCAAGATTATTGCTAAATAAGGCTTTAACGTAGAACAACAAACTTCGTGATGTATAAATCACTTTTCATGCTACGAAAAATAAAAACTTCCCTCCAGTGAATCGTTCCAGCAACCAGTTGGGAACATTGGAGAAAATTTTAATACATCCCACCAACCAATGTTCCCCAGAAGCGATTGAGGCTTCGTTCGGCGGGCTACAACATCCGGCAACAAATTTCCATACAAATTTCGCGATCCACCGTTCTTCGTCGAATTTGCTCCGAAATCGAATCATGTTGCGCTTAGTCCGTGCTTAACGTCTGCTGTCGAGTGAATTTTCCCACTTCTTAACGCCAACTGCGTGTGTGTGTGTGTTTGAGTCAGTTTTACACGATCGGTTCTCCTTTCCTTTTTGACATGGGTCTTTCCTGGCTGTCGGGGTCCTTTGATGATCGGCGAAACTTTCCAATTGAACTTTTGCTCGTCCGCGTGTGTTGCGGTTGATTTAAACTTTGACGTGTACAGTTTCTTTGGCGCGTTGCGTCTACTGGCGCTGAATATTAATCGTGAAAGTTGTACGGCAAAGAAACACGGGGAAAATTATTTGTAACAGTGAACGTCACATCGTGTTAAGCGTGCTGTCTTTCGGCAGTAAATTGCAGCAAGAGAAAGAACTTAAATTAGATTTATTGTACTATATACTGTCTTTATTATATTTTATTTTCTATGCTTGAAAAGGCAAAGAAATTCATTCGCTTCAACCCGTAGTCAACCAAGTACGCCAACGCAATAAAATTTGAAAGAAGTAAGAACCCCTTTTTCTAACCTCCTGAATTCACATTTCTTCCTCATCCGCTTTGCCTCCTTCCAACAGCTTAAGGTGAGCAACTTTTGATGTGAAATAAAAAATACGCTTAAATTTGCTCAAAACTTTTAACTCATTTGCTCAGGTTTTCAACAAGAAAAAGCTTCTTCACAAAGCAGAATGAAAATTAGGCATATTTAGAAAACGAAATGTTTTTTTTTCCATTCTCACCACACTGCAGAATGATTCGCCTACACGCAAAGCCCAGTAAACAGAATATTCAAATAAGGGATCAACCGAATGTTCCGTTTTATGCGTTTTGGAAAGAATGTGTACAACACATTTGGGCTTCACTTAAGCCAGTGGGGTGATGAAATAAAGCTACAGCAGCGAATCCATCTTTAGCATCAAATAAATTTGTATGAAACTTTCATCCTTTAAAATCCTCTTGCTTTAGCATCAATTTGTTGGAAGGGCCCCGACAGCTCAAAGTATTAGTAGCTGTTTTTGGCATCTTTACTCTCTTCTAAAGACGTTTTTTTTTAAATTGACAGCCTCGCAGTAGCGCCTGACATTCAGTTTCATATGTTAGAACATATCCATCATACGTGAATTTAAGGTGACGGGAAGTATGGAGAGTGCAACAGGGTGACCTATTCAAGGTTTCAAGGTTTCAAGGTTTCTGATGCCTCATATGTTCACTATAGGGCCATTGCAGCAGACGCATCAACGCCACTACCTCATCTCAGTTTAGGCCTACCAAGTCTTGCGTTTTCTCATAGTGTGCCAATTCCATTACATGAACAGTCCACCCACTATGAACTATGATCTATAAACTATGAAGGGTTGATCAGTTTTAAAATTCTAGTTTTAGATGACTTTCACCTTCTTAATATCCAACCAAAGGCTGCAACGTAGGAGAGCCCTAACTAACAATGCTTATATCATCCGGATATACCAGGATATGGATTAACTTACAGAAGAAGTCCCTGAAGTTTCCATGTCCGAGTCTCGGATGCCTAGAGATCTCCCAAACGCAGGCCCTTGATGGTAGCAAAGAGCCCAGAGATAGTTTTCTATCAACCTCCATCTGACAGGTGATGCTTGTCTTTGTTATTCGACAAACTACCCCCGTGATTCCAAAAGAGTCCATTACGCCGAACAGTATTTGCTGCACGGGAACTTGATTAAACCTGGTTCCGATCATCTAAGCTCAGTATTCATCTCAGAGTTATCTCCAATTGCTGAAGACTCTTTATTCACCTAGGCAAAACATTCAATTCAAGACTAGATAGTTTCGATTACCTGGAGTTCAAGATGTTACTATAAATCTGTCTATTCTATTATTCCGCAAGCAATATAAAAGCGTGCAGCGCATCGATGAGTTTGTGTCAATGGAAACACGTGTCGTATTCAAAGTTTGTTTATTGACTACGTTTCTCTCAAGGTCCTCGACTTAGAGCGCATTAAACAAACGTCGTAACGGATGACTGTAGAGCCTAGTGTTGACAACAAACTATTTCAATTTTATTTTAATCTCGAAAACATTATCAAAACATATTTCATCAACTGGACAAAGTTACTTTGATCACTATGGCAAACCCCTGCCTTACACCAATTACTAATTCCCATTCTAGCACACAGTCTTAAACAGATGCCCCTAACAAAGTGCGCCAGATACAAGCGATGAGCTCTCCCACTCTCTCTCTCTGTAGTATTGGTTATCAGCTTCTCGTAAACAAGAAATACTCTCGCTGAGCCACACTCTTGTGTGTAATCTTGTGGCTTTATTGTGAAGCATCACTTGGTACCGATAGGACGTGTGGGAGATTCAGGGCGTTTGTTTCAATTGTTAATTTACAAACATCACCAGTGGACCGTGTAATCGAAATGGGCTTGTCTTGGAAATTGTTGCTTTTAATTAGTTTCGTGATTAACTTTCAGGCAAGTTTAAACGCAACACACCTGACCCAACTTTAGGCCCAACAATATACAAACAAACTTTTGTACATTTTAGAATTCTTTGTGTGCCGTAGAACCGGTACTGATTGTGCACGGTGGTGCAGGAACTGTATCGGACGATCGGCTGCCGGGTAAGATTCGTGGCGTGACACTAGCGGCAAAGGTTGGCTATCAAGTACTCGCCCGCAATGGGTCCGTTTTGGAAGCGGTGGAACAAGCGGTCCGTATTATGGAAGCGGATCGCTACTTCAACGCCGGTTACGGCTCGGTACTGAACGCCGACGGTGATGTCGAGATGGATGCCAGCATCATGGACGGAGCGACGAAAGCGACGGGAAGTCTGAGCGGTGTACGGGACCTGCTACATCCGATCTCGCTGGCCCGTGCCGTGATGGAACATTCCGGATACAATTTCCTCATCGGAGAAGGACTCACCGCGTTCGCGCTGGACCGAGGCTTTCGATTTCTGGACCCACCGGGCCAGCTAGTCACCCAGTACGCGAAGGATGTGCTGGATGATTGGAAAGCTTCCGATCAGAGCTATCGATCGGGCGAAGGTGGTACTGTTGGAGCAGTGGCAATCGACGCGAACGGTCACATTGTTGCAGCGACGTCTACTGGCGGCGTCACGGGTAAGCGGGTCGGACGCGTCGGAGACACTCCTATCATCGGATCGGGGACGTACGCCGATAACAGATTGGGCGGTGTGTCACTGACGGGCGATGGAGATATCATCATGAAGGTGTGCATCGCGTACGATGTGCTGCGGACTGCCGAGCTCACCGGGCGCGAGATACAACCGGTCGCCGATGAGTTGCTCGACGCGATGAGTGCCGCGTTGGGTGGAACGGCCGGACTGGTGGGAGTGGACAGTGAGGGCAATGTTGTTGTGGCACACAACTCGAAACACATGTCGTGGGCTTATCAAAGGGGTGATACAGTTGCGTACGGCATCAGCAAGGAAGATTTCAACTTGTTACCTGCGTCTGACAGCCAATTCATTTCTCTCGTGTAGGATCGTGATTTTGGACAATTAAACTGCGGCCCCGATAATAGGGCCGAAGACACATCGAGCACTGCGATATGATAAACATGGCGCTTTTGATTAACTGCTTTGTATATTTTGAATTATTCTTCCTACTTTCCACATTCATATTGGAAGGAAAGAAATTTATGTTCCTAGAATTTTGCATATCAAATTTCTGCTTTTAATTTGTTGTCTTCCTCTTTACTTATTAATTTCTATTCTGTCTCAAATTCCCTTATCTAGAAAATATGCATTTCAATTATCCGTCCTAACATTAGCATTCAGCAAACAGTCCTCTGTGCGATGATTGCCAGAAACCAGATAAAAAACAGATTTATTCTCCCTTTCTTATTTCTCTCCCGCACCGCCTTCTCTTCCCATAACCCCCCTCACCCCCTCCCTCATCAAGAACCACATTCCACGGAATCATCTTTTTGCACGGCAGAACCTTCTTAAACTCAAAATAATGAGGCGAAAAGCTAATGCTGAAATAAGATGACCGTTAATTTTATCAAGATTAAGCCCCATTTATCTTTCTCATGCCATTGTAGTTTAAAAAAAAATACTGCTCCGATGGCGCACCAAAGAACCGACCGTGGAGAAATCTTTAAAAACAAGCACGCACACACACAAACTCAAATCGGTTGGTATTTTCTTGGTAGTTCTAACGGAGGGTTTGAGTAAATTGAATATCACAGTAAGTAAGAGGGAAGGCGATGAACTTTAAAGGCACGAAAACAAATGATTAATATTTAGAAGAACAAAATAATAGTTTAATTGAAAATAACTTTTCAATAAAACTGAATGTCTTAGCAGAATTATGCAAACAGCATTTATATATCACTAATTAAATCAGAAAAGGCATCTTTTTTGCGCTGTCTAACTACATATGATGCAAAATTTGTCAAAAAGTGTTTAAAGTGAAGACTTTTGTTACCTTTTGCGTAGCTTTCTGAGGTTTATTTTTAATTATATAGTACAATCCAATATAAGTTACATTACAAGTAACTATAACTCAGTTCAATCATTAATATAGAAAGCCTGACTGGACCTACCAGAGCACTAATAAGAACTCAAACCAAACGAGTCATAATAAATCCTTCCAATCTTTTACTCTGCTGATACGATCATCAGTATCACGAAAAACCTCACCTAGAACAATCGGATCGCATTTTCTTATCGTGCTGTGTCCCAATACCAGCGAAAAAGATATATTGCGCTATACAACGATACAACGATTCATTATTTTATTGCCCGAATTATTATTCTCCCGGGGAAAAACGATCACAATCGGTCAGAAACTGACCGAACACAACGGAAAACCCAGAAAAATCTGCCGAGTGTCTTGTGCGTTACGGTAACAAATGGAACCGGAAAAATTTCCAATTTGGTGCAGAAAATCCGATGAACGAGCTAACCAACCTACCCAAAAACGGTCCACGCCGTACAAGGTGTCCGACGCCATCGTGGGGTGGAGACCGGACGCCACATTAAACGGAACACCTCGCGTCCAGGTGTGGAATGTAAGCTGCACGGAAACAGCATTTATCAACCTGTCCCCAGACCACAAACATCAAAACCGGCTGTATGTGTGTGAGCTTCGCTATGGTGGGCGGACAGTCAACAACATCACCACACTATGGAAAGAGACCACCCGAAAATGGTTTCCATAAATCTCGCAAAAGCTGTGCACAGAACCCACACCGTACGCCGACTTCTGGTAAGTGGCTGTGTCCGTCCGTACGTATTACCTTGAAGCTAGATTCGTCCGATGGGAGTTGCGTTGGTTTGGAGTGCCGGTAAAGCTTACTCGAGGCCACCGAAATTCACCTCCTTGCCAGGTGAGACCGATAAAGGACGATAAATTTGCCACAGATACATCACACTGCTATTGGTTCACATGTCAAGTGGTGGTAGAAGCGCTATCTGTGTTCACTTTTGCTGTCAGAACTAGCTTCACAACTGATCTAGTTTTAATTGCTTTTCGCGCGGGATTAATAATTCTGATGTTTGTTTCGAAAGACCTTAATGAAACGTAAATAAAACTAAAACGTCATGCAACACAAATAATAGTACACAAACGACATATACGCATGCAATACTATCAAAGATTTCTTTTAATAAACGTTTAGACATGCTAATTTCTTTGTACATTTACCTGCCCTTGACAACCGTAAGTAGCTGCCATGGTATTGCTATCGAAGCGTAGATAGTGCGAAAGCTAGGATGCCGGAGACATTGGACAGAACCGCGTCTCCGTTTCCTGTGCCAAAGTCAGTGCGAGAGCGGAAACGCAAAGCAAGCTAGCGAAACTGTTCCGAGCCGAGTATGTTCCGATCGGATCTTATCCTTTTTATGGTTTCACTTTGCCGGTTTTTTTACACTTATCCTGGATGAAAGGAATAACCACTAGCTAACGATGGATATAAAGCATCAGAATCTGGATGATTTGATGTGGATAATGGAAACACTTCATTTGAAAGCACTTAACACAGTCCCGCTCACGATTTTCCATTTGTTTCAGACGTTTGTCACCGTTTCGCTGCGCTTTTCCGGTATTTTTGTTCTGCGCATTGCATACAGTTAGGCGCTAAATTCTATTTTTTCGTTTTTATGTATTATTACGATATTTTCACACGATTTCGTTATAAACTTCACATTATTTTAATTAATCCAACAAAATTTCTCTTACGAAGTTAACTTGCTCTAAATAAATCAAATACCTCTTTCCCATTGCCCATTCGACTCTTTCCAGTATTCTTTAATTCAGTTCAGTTCAGTGATCACCCATTATAAACAATAAACAATTAATCTTCCTCCTTAAGTCCCCCGACAGAGTAAAGTATTAAAATAAATCTTCCACAAACACCAAAACCGGTACAATTGTTCTCATTGTACTCAGCGCACTTAAAGAAAAGCCAATACAGTGTGTTCGGTTCCCGAGTTCCCCGACAGCTTTAGAAATTATTCTTCTTTTCACTGGGAAGAAAAAAAAGCTGTTTCACAATACACCTTTCAAGACCACGAATCGGCAAAGCTAACTTGCACTCACGCTGGCTCAGACTCGTAGCTCCGATTGCTGTTGCTGTGCACATTAACTGTGCACTTGCACAATCGTGTACACGCTTTTCTAGCTTTCCTTGTTCCAACGCAACGCCGCACAGGATTGTTAAGCGCTCCGAAAAGGGAGGCGTCTCTCGGTACGCCAGCATCCATTTGGCCTGCGATTCAGTTGGCAGCTCCTTAATCTCAAAGCTTTTGTGGCTATGTGTGTGTGTGTGCAAAGGTGCCCGGAAGACCGAAAGTGTATGCATTAAGGGATGCATGGGTACCGTGGAGGCAATATGCCTAGTTTTCCATTAGGAGAATTTTTCTTTGTTTTCCAGATGCATCCTAGAAGCTGCCAGAGCTTCGCGCACCAATACTCCGGAGCAATTATGCTCATGAGCTGTTATCCACAGCTGGTTTGCTAATGAGAAAGCGGAATTACATTTTTTAGCATTTACTTGTTTATCATGTTCTCATTTTATCAACTCTTATTTTAAAATTATATTATCTAATAAGACTATGAAAGGCTTAAAATTTCTAGAATAAATATTTACGATTATTCCTCAAAATTGTATCAAATACGATCAAACACGATACAAGTTCGACGATTATGATGTTTCCAGTTCCAGTTACATCAAATGCTAATATTCGCTTCACTGAAATTATACCCCCATCCTACGCTTCCTGCTTCTTCTCCTGCTCGGTCGATGATAAATTGATTCTGTGCTGATTCCAATTCGTTTCCCGCCCCCTATCCCCCACCTCCCATGCCACCCCAACAATCACTTCCTGCTGCTAGTTAATGGAAAAGTTCATCACAATTCGGCTATTTTGGTGATAGCTCCGCCGTACCATTCAGTCACGCATCGTTACATCGTAATCCCGCTCAAAGACTCCCGGTACTATTCATGCCCGGTGTGACTCCATCAATACGGCTTCTTCAACCTAGAAGATTACCTTGCCCGTTGAGTGCTGCCAATACCTACTGGGAATGGCTAAGAGTAGCAACAGCAGTCGCAAAGCAGATGAAGAATACAGAAAAAAAAACAAACCAAACCCAAACCTTCTCAAAAGAACTCAAACAAAACTCCAATCTCTGTCGTCGGCTTGCAATTTCTCATCATTTTCCACCGCCTGCCAGTAGTCGTGCAGTGACACAAAGCAGGACGTCTCCGTCTCCGTCTAGAGCTTTCGGTGGAGACTGGAGTCTCGTTTCGTTTTCTTTTTTTCTTCGCTTTTCTGCAGCAAAGCTTTTCGAATTCATTAAAAATACATTTTCACAACTCCCCATCCCTAAAAGCGATTACCGTTAATGGTGCTGGAGATTTTTCCCGGCGATGGTAAGGAAAATAATAACAGTTTCAGACTTGTGCGAGAAACAAACCGAAAAAATCTTCGCCATACACCGGCGTCAACCTGCAGGTGGGCTAGACCAGTGCCTGGTCCCGCCCAGATAGTTGGAAGCTAGACCTGATAAAACGAGAACGATTCAAAGCTCGCCGAGGTACCTGTTTAAAACGTTTCCCCCAAGAAGAGATAATAGGACAACTTTGCTTAAAATAATTTTCTTTTACTACTCCGCACATTTGCCCAAGGAATCGCTGCTGTGCTGCTCGTCGCGCTCAACGACGAGCAGTTTCCCTAAGTGTGTCCCAAGATGCTAGACTTGTGATAAATTAGTTTTCCGTTTCTTCGGTTGGTTAAGCTTTCAGAAGTCGGTGCGGGTGAAGTTCTCTTTACTTCGCTTCGGTGCGGAGGAAAAGTGTTATTTTTCGATCAATTTCCTTCGCCTTTTTTGCTGGGCGAAACCATTTGTTTGATTTCTGGTACTTCCCGCCTCAAACTCTGCCATGTGACTTTTATGGAAGTAAATCAACCAACGGTTCCACGGTGAAGGTTTTGCTGATAACGACTTCCAACTCCCACTAGGTAGATCACCCTTGCTCACCGTATAGCATCCGCACCGAAACCAGCGATTCGGCTTCCTCTGGGTTTAACTCTCCGGCATCCAGCAGTTTTATTATCTCGTTTGATTAACCACTTGGATGGCTTGCAACAAGCTGAATCCGTCCTGTGGTGTTTCAAGATAAAAGTTTACCCACCCCGCTCGTCTTGTCACACAAGATCATACTCAAGCGAAGGATTAGCAAATCCCTGCCCCAGGGCATGGAGGTTTTTCCTTTCGCTCGGCAGCTGCAATAGCTCACTCGAAGGAAGGAAGGACCAACTCCCACAGTCAGTGCCAGTGTGCCCAATCAAAGCCTGTGCCCTGTCAATGAAGTTGAAGACTTGTTTAATCAAGTTCCGTTCGTTCCTTCGAGCGCGAGGAATCGGGTTGATACCGGTTTCTTCCCTTTTGAGGCAGAAATTACCCGAGGGCTAATTGCGAAATGTCAACGGAACGACCACAGAGGCGTCGTAAATTTTAACGATCGTCTACCGAGTGTTCAATGATGTGATCGAACATGATCTCGTTATAATTAACTGCACCATTATCGAGAAACGAGCGTTCTTCGCCGGTGGGACAACTAATCAGCGGTACGTAGTGTCTTCAATCTGTACCGACCACAGAGGCGTCGTAAATTTTAACGATCGTCTACCGAGTGTTCAATGATGTGATCGAACATGATCTCGTTATAATTAACTGCACCATTATCGAGAAACGAGCGTTCTTCGCCGGTGGGACAACTAATCAGCGGTACGTAGTGTCTTCAATCTGTACCGATGGTCCATTAACGGGGGCTTTCGCGATATCTTCGAAGAGTGTTTGATTATGTTTTTTTTCCTTCACCATTATGGCTTGCTTTGAGGGTCATGAACTATTCACAAG
>KZ061664.1:0-59536 GCA_002091835.1 Anopheles maculatus | reverse complement strand
ACACCGGCGTCAACCTGCAGGTGGGCTAGACCAGCGCCTGGTCCCGCCCGGATAGTTAGAAGCTAGACCTGATAAAACGAGAACGATTCAAAGCTCGCCGAGGTACCTGTTTAAAACGTTTCCCCCAAGAAGAGATAATAGGACAACTTTGCTTAAAATAATTTTCTTTTACTACTCCGCACATTTGCCCAAGGAATCGCTGCTGTGCTGCTCGTCGCGCTCAACGACGAGCAGTTTCCCTACGTTTGTCCCAAGATGCTAGACTTGTGATAAATTAGTTTCCCGTTTCTTCGGTTGGTTAAGCTTTCAGAAATCGGTGCGGGTGGAGTCCTCATTACTTCGCTTCGGTGCGGAGGAAAAGTGTTATTTTTCGATCAATTTCCTTCGCCTTTTTTGCTGGGCGAAACCATTTGTTTGATTTCTGGTACTTCCCGCCTCAAACTCTGCCATGTGACTTTTATGGAAGTAAATCAACCAACGGTTCCACGGTGAAGGTTTTGCTGATAACGACTTCCAACTCCTACTAGGTAGATCACCCTTGCTCACCGTATAGCATCCGCACCGAAACCAGCGATTCGGCTTCCTCTGGGTTTAACTCTCCGGCATCCAGCAGTTTTATTATCTCGTTTGATTAACCACTTGGATGGCTTGCAACAAGCTGAATCCGTCCTGTGGTGTTTCAAGATAAAAGTTTACCCATCCCGCTCCTCTTGTCACACAAGATCATACTCAAGCGAAGGATTAGCAAATCCCTGCCCCAGGGCATGGAAGTTTTTCCTTTCGCTCGGCAGCTTCAATAGCTCACTCGAAGGAAGGAAGGACCAACTCCCACAGTCAGTGCCAGTGTGCCCAATCAAAGCCTGTGCCCTGTCAATGAAGTTGAAGACTTGTTTAATCAAGTTTCGTTCGTTCCTTCGAGCGCGAGGAAACGGGCTGATACCGGTTTTTTCCCTTTTGAGGCAGAAATTACCCGAGGGCTAATTGCGAAATGTCAACGCAACGACCACAGAGGCGTCGTAAATTTTAACGATCGTCTACCGAGTGTTCAATGATGTGATCGAACATGATCTCGTTATAATTAACTGCACCATTATCGAGAAACGAGCGTTCTTCGCCGGTGGGACAACTAATCAGCGGTACGTAGTGTCTTCAATCTGTACCGATGGTCCATTAACGGGGGCTTTCGCGATATCTTCGAAGAGTGTTTGATTATGTTTTTTTTCCCTTCACCATTATGGGTTGCTTTGAGGTTCATGAACTATTCACACGATTGCGTTGATTGTCTTGTTTTATGAACGAATCATCACTTTCATCAATTACTGAAGAAAGTTCTCTCTAGATCTACGCACATCTAAGTACTCCGTACATCTAAGTACGGAGATTAATATAGCTCCGTTGATTTACAATCCAAGACAGTTTTGAGTAAGAGAGCAACAATCACGTCTTGTCACACAAGATCATACTCAAGCGAAGGATTAGCAAATCCCTGCCCCAGGGCATGGAGGTTTTTCCTTTCGCTCGGCAGCTGCAATAGCTCACTCGAAGGAAGGAAGGACCAACTCCCACAGTCAGTGCCAGTGTGCCCAATCAAAGCCTGTGCCCTGTCAATGAAGTTGAAGACTTGTTTAATCAAGTTCCGTTCGTTCCTTCGAGCGCGAGGAATCGGGTTGATACCGGTTTCTTCCCTTTTGAGGCAGAAATTACCCGAGGGCTAATTGCGAAATGTCAACGGAACGACCACAGAGGCGTCGTAAATTTTAACGATCGTCTACCGAGTGTTCAATGATGTGATCGAACATGATCTCGTTATAATTAACTGCACCATTATCGAGAAACGAGCGTTCTTCGCCGGTGGGACAACTAATCAGCGGTACGTAGTGTCTTCAATCTGTACCGATGGTCCATTAACGGGGGCTTTCGCGATATCTTCGAAGAGTGTTTGATTATGTTTTTTCCCTTCACCATTATGGCTTGCTTTGAGGTTCATGAACTATTCACAAGATTGCGATGATTGTCTTGTTTTATGAACGAATTATCACTTTCATCAATTACTGAAGAAAGTTCTCTCTAGATCTACGTACATTTAAATACTCTCTTTAAGTAATTTGCTTTTCATTGCCTTAATATAGGTCTGTTGATTTACTATCCAAGACGGTTTTGAGTAAGAGAGGAACAATCAACGTTATTTCTTACTTGATTCCTCAAAGGTTTCAATTCTCAATCGCCGATTTAGAATTCGCGGATCTAATCAGGACCATCTCTAGTCCAAGTTCATTCTATTGTTGATAAGAACACATCCAGATCAAATCAAAGTGAGTGACAACTACAGAAGATCGAGACTCATCATGTTTTGCTTTCTGGACGTAATGCATCCCTAGCTACAAACTATATACTTCAACAGTTCAATTCAATTAACTTAAACAAATGCATCGAAATCAAATGCAATAAATCACTCGGACAGCTTCATTACCATATTATCACAAGAGCGTCAGCAACTTCATTATTATCAACAGTGTCATCCGTTTTACCGCAAGCAAAATCTTGATGCACAAAAAAAGACGACCTTTCAACTCGCCACACTGTATCGTTTAGTGCTTAACAGAAGCGACACTTTTTTCCTCCCCCCCGCACAAATATGTTTCCAAGATAGCCCAAGAGTAAGGCCAGATCAATAAAAAACAATCTTAAGGCAGTAATCCTTCCCTCATGAGCACAGCCCGTACACATGAGGGCTTCTCGGCACAAACGCATCACGTCAGCAGTTTCAGTAGCAACATTTCGATCGTTACCGGACACTCGCTCACTCTCGATCCCTCCGTGTCTCACCCACTAGGTACTTACTGGTTGCCCGGGTGCGATTTATGCTCGTCCTTCCGAGGCCGGACAAGAACAACTTTTCCTACACACACACACAAAAAAGCACAGGACACAGCTTCAGTGTCATCGTTAGAACGTTTCTGCGTGCGTAAATTCCCGTAAGTGAATAAACAGCGCCCTGCCCATTCGCTCGGCCCCCCCTAAATCCACAAAAAACTACAGCAGTACAGCAACAACAAAAAAGTACAGCTCACTCGAAATCCAGCGTCCAGAGGAGGTGCACAAAAAGTTGTTTTCCTGCTTCAGCTTTCTTTGCTCCGGGGGCGCAACATTTCCATTGTCATCATTCCAATTCTTTTCCGATTTTTTTGTCGAGGGAGTGTTACATTTGCTCAGTGAATACATGGCCTCGTTGGTGTACAGATGGGTACCGTCTTTACTGGGACGGGTCGAAAAAAAAACCGCTCCAACTTCCAAGCAATGCCCGGTACCGAGCAAGGAAACAAACAAGCGTTACACCAACGGTTCCCACCGATGACGACAGCAAGGACGAATGGCGCGCGACCGTGGCGCCCAGTGTCTGGGGCAGAATTTATCCCGCCCCGACATGGGAATTCAAACACACCCCTGGACGTGGTGTCCCTTTTCCTGTTGCACGCGCGCTCCAGATATATTAGCAAGCTCCAGCTTTTTTTTCCTTCACAGTCCTCGCCCGGGTCCTCGTGACATGGTGAGTTCTCACGCTCTCGCACCGGGAGATAGAATTGTTTTACTCGAACCGTTGCGACCGACAGCGAAGAATGATTCCGTTTTCGCACCGTTGACAGTGCGTTACGAAACAGGAATGGAATGCAAAGCAGCTTACACACAGTCGGCCAGAGCACATGTAACAATGCAACCAAAAGAAAAACAAAATAGGAAGAAAACCTTCACCGTAAGCATAACTGAGAGCACACCAGACGTGAGCTTTAATAATTCAAGGTCTCCTCCAAATGCCGTCCCATGCAGCATAGCGTCACGTGTTTTACCACGTGTTTGGGGGTAGCCTAAGTCCAAAGGAACCGAGAAGCTCGTTTCACATTTTTCCCACGCCTCAATCCCAGACTCCGTACCGCTGTTGGGCCAGAGCACCCTCAGTGATATGGGTCCAGCTGGATTTTATATTCCTTCCGACCAGAATTCTCCCGGGAGGCAATGGGGGTTTTATTGCGTTTTTCCTCCTTTTGCTAGCCTTTTTGTTTTACGCTTTCCGTGCCCGGGAACTTTCCTCCTGACGCAGCATCACGTTACGAAATGCTGCTTCAAGAGAGCAGAAAATGACGGGGAAAAATTAGATGACACACGAATTAGAGATACCTTCATCCGGGATAAGATAAACTGTCACTGTTGAGCCATGGTGTAGCGTCATGGTAGCAAACGGGTAACTCGACGGCGTGCTGGAATCCTGGTGTCTGGTGGACGCTCAATCTCACAGCAGATAATAAGCAGAGAAAGAATCTTATGCGAAATAAATTACAGATACACCAAAGCGTTGACCATCCTCAATGTGGGTCGCTTTATTTGCTTAAGCGCTTGAGGTTGGCTTGGTGAGAACAGGGTGAGGACACTGTCAAGAAGAAATTCATACCATCGATAGGAAGCGCTATGGAAAGTATGTACCCAAGATGTGTCATAAAACCCTCAATATCCCAAACATTCTTGTCGGGTACGCTTGAACTGGACGAAAGATTAGTATCATGCGGCTTTGGTAACATCTCTGCAACAAAAAAAAGGAGGCCAACGCAGACAGACCTTCTCGGCTTTACTATCTACCCCATCCGAACATTTATCTCATCAGGGTTTAATTTGAATTTCTTGCTATCCCTTTCGGCGCACGTTCTTTGGCGTGTGCGTGAGCCTTTGGAAGCATTCTTGTGTTTTTCATCACCGTCTGCATTCCTGGCGCAAAATTTAATGAAAAGTACTGAATACCCTTTCAAATTGTTACACCAGGTTCGTACGTGAGCGAACCCTTGCATTAAGCGACGATCGAGCGCGGTAGTATTAGTGGTGCAAGCAGTTTGCACCATCCGACAACGAGGCGTTACTGCGCTTTTTTCTTCTTGGTGCAATATCCGAGAACTTCAACCGTTCAAGAAATTGCAGGTTTCTTCACATTTCGCCTGCCAACTCTTAACTACCGAACCGGCTTTTGGTTTATAACCTTGTACCAAACATTTTATGCGCTCCGTAACAGGGTGTTGTTGCAGTAAAATGCGCTCTTGGCTAGCTTCCTTCTGCCGGTTACCGGAGCGCTGCTGTAAAATGTAGACAGCCGGTGCCAAACGATTTACAGCATTACGCTGGCCTTATGATCTGCTACACTTGCAACGGCTAGCTACTGGCAGCAAACACACCCCTAAGGGACTATTTAATTGTTGATTTTTGGCTGCCCCGAAATTGTGTATTCAGGGCGTGCAATGCTGGCCGCAACTGTAAACTATTCATGGTGCTGATGCTCTGCTGATGAGGTGATGAAGCAGCAGCAAATAGACCCGGTACAAATCATGCACCACTGGAAGATAAACCATCCTCCGTAGCATATTCTAGAATACATGATAGAAATATTGTACGGCTGGTTGGTGCAATCACACACATACGCACACAAACCTTTTCCATTTCTACAGTTCGTGTTCGTACCATTAGCAACGACACAACCAGATTGGGGTTCTGGGATAAAAAGAAAAGCCATTGCCCCTCAACATAAACTAACTCACAGCTCGCCTGACAGTTGCCTGCTGGCTTAGCACAAACATCATGTGCAGGGCCTTTTCCATTTTAATTTCCGTCAAGCTTGCTCGCACGGTTGTCGCAATGTCTTCTGTCGGATTTCGGTTGCTTTGTGATGGATATGTTGGTGTAGATTTTTCTTCGCAACACATACACACAAAGATAGGCTTTTCTAAGGGCGGTTCATAAATCCAGAACAAATGGGGTTGTTTCGTAACAGTTGAATATGAAAATCAGATTGATAACTATTCACCATCTTGACAATTCTGGTGAGTTTGCTGTAGCGATAGGAACACTGATGGTTTAGTTTAAATCGAATTCAGATATTGTGAATTTTG
The DNA here is from genome assembly GCA_002091835.1 of Anopheles maculatus. Lineage (NCBI taxonomy): Eukaryota > Metazoa > Arthropoda > Insecta > Diptera > Culicidae > Anopheles > Anopheles maculatus. The sequence goes on along the minus strand of KZ061664.1, from coordinate 53,612 downwards.
GCGGAGTCTATGCCGGTGCGAAGGTCCAGAATTAGTTCCCGAATCGGAATGAAGCATTAAAAACAATTCCATAGTTCCATAGGATATAAATCCTGGATCGACTCCAAACTATCCCTATAGATTTTATTGTTTTTCAGGTTTCAATTATTATTTCAATTCAAAAGAGGTGAACAACAAAAAATTCCTCAAATGTATAAGTTAGATTAGGTAAGATTCAAGGTAAGATTCCAATCAATCCCGGTATTTGCTCCAGAAAAAGTCTCATGATCGGAATTCTTCAGCTCGGGATCGGACTTATTTTATGATCAATTTTAGTAACCTTATAACAAGCAGAACATGGATCACGCTGCTGAGTTATTGCTTGTAGCGATTAAACCGTCAATATGTAAAACATGTTTTGGGTAATAGAGTGCTTCTTGCTCCGTTTTTACACCTCTTATTGAGCTGTTAAACGTAGAATGAGTGCTATTTCGTAAATCGTTTTGAACACTCTACCACTCATCTTACTTTTTTCAAATCCCTTAATTATTGCTGATTCCCACGGTTGTTACATTGATGGGCAAATATTAACGCCTTCCTTTCGCTGCCTACATTCAAACTGGTGTTCAAACATTTACCCAAATGCTTAATTATTAATCAAAGGCCTCTACTATAGCGTAGGACACACGCACCGATCACGTACGATCGTCATCTCGTTTACAATGTCCCCATTCGTACCTTGCTAATGCTCCCAACCGTGTGTCTTTCTGTGTTCCAATCGTCTGTCATCCACCACGTACCAAGTTCGACTAATCTTCACCTTCACGAAAAAACTTCATCTCTGGTGGCCACCACCATCATGACGCACAGCACTCGCCATCACATTCCCGCTAGAATTATGCATTCAGCATCGCCATCGGAACGTGATCCGGGTAGATGGATGAGCGAAAAATGAACTCTGTGTGTGTGTGTTTGTTTTTTACGACACCGTCCATTTTCTTTTGATCAGCACATTGAACCAAATTTGCTTTTTTTTCATCGGTATGACACACACACACGAGGTAAGATTTCGATACCCGAATAAAAGCAAGAGTCGCGCGACAGACGCAATAAACATTCGAATGAAGCGGAGTTTGATGGAGTCCATATATTTTTGGTCACCCCGTGTCTGTGTGACCTCGCATCGCCAGCACGAGCGTCGTTGTCAGTGTAATGCTTTTTTTGCGCCTGTGAAGTGACATGATTGGATTAGGCCATTGCCGATTCTGCACAGTCGGCAACGCGTGTCTATTCGGTAGCAATCACCATACTACACACGCTCCGGTGCAATATTTGAGATCAATCAACGGGACGGGATAATGCTGCTTTATATGTACATGCCATCAGAAAAAAACGAACAGACTTGAGCAGGGTGTATGTACTTCTTGATATTTTGAAGCATAAAAAAGGGAGCAAAAAGATTTCCAAAATGAACGACCAATTTAATAATATTTAATAAGAGTTTTTGAGCTGTTTAACCTCAGACCTCCCTTTATTAAGTTCACTTAAATTCAGCACATTAAATCACGCAACTGCAAAGACATGGACAGAAGCGAAACTGTTGCTTTCCTCCAGCAAGATATTGAACAAATATTTAGCAAAAAAGAAAAACGAAAAGCAAACGTTCCCTGGCGCTCGTTGCCAACCACTCAACAAACACGGTACGTGTACGAGGTGCAATGGGTTAAATCTCGGAAGATACGTGTCACTTTCGTATCTCGAACTTGCCCTGCTAGCGCCTGCCTGTTGCAACCCACATGTTACCCAGCTCTCGTTATCTCTTTGCGCTCGAGATCGTGCTGGCGCGCTAGTTTTTCCTCCCGAAAAAGGCAAAGCGACAGCGTTTACCAATTTGCTAAACGGATAAATGGTTAATACCTTGCCTGTTTGCTCACGAGTTAGGGAAAGGAGCTCGCCGAACGGTGCGTTGTACCGATGTAATTTGGACTTTAAGCGCAACGGAAGCTATGGATTACCAAACACGATTACGAACTGTAACGGACTTTTATCGACTAAACTTTGAGCAGGAAGAGTTAATCACGCAACTGCAAAGACATGGACAGAAGCGAAACTGTTGCTTTCCTCCAGCAAGATATTGAACAAATATTTAGCAAAAAAGAAAAACGAAAAGCAAACGTTCCCTGGCGCTCGTTGCCAACCACTCAACAAACACGGTACGTGTACGAGGTGCAATGGGTTAAATCTCGGAAGATACGTGTCACTTTCGTATCTCGAACTTGCCCTGCTAGCGCCTGCCTGTTGCAACCCACATGTTACCCAGCTCTCGTTATCTCTTTGCGCTCGAGATCGTGCTGGCGCGCTAGTTTTTCCTCCCGAAAAAGGCAAAACGACAGCGTTTACCAATTTGCTAAACGGATAAATGGTTAATACCTTGCCTGTTTGCTCACGAGTTAGGGAAAGGAGCTCGCCGAACGGAGCGTTGTACCGATGTAATTTGGACTTTAAGCGCAACGGAAGCTATGGATTACCAAACACGATTACGAACTGTGACGGACTTTTATCGACTAAACTTTGAGCAGGAAACAGCTCAACAGGTTCTGCCCTTCGGTGAAGTTTTGAAGTGCAGCGTTTTTATTGACGGATTTCTTTTGGTTTTTGGGTATAATGCGAGCATTAAGCGTGGTTAGTCTTAATTTGAGCATATTCGGAAGTTTGAAGATTTTTTTGGCCAGTATCGTTTTGGTAAACCTAATTTTAATATTCTTTTATCGGATGTGATTCTGATAGCCATTCATTTTGATAGCCTTCATCATCAATCTACTTAATTTAAATTTAAAAATTCGTTATCCGATTCTCACAATTCTAGTGTTTTCTATTTTTCAACTCAATCAGCGTGTCAATCATCCTCAAATACATCGTCCGATTTTAATTTCCGCAATTTCCAATTTCAAACTCATGCCTCCAAAAACGCACCCTTTTCAATGGCATGCCACACAAACTCAGCTCACCTAGACCTCACGCCCTTAAGTTTCAAGTTCAAAGTCATCGAAACTGCACTGCAAAGCTCGTGTGAAGTTGGGGCCGGGTTATCTTGTCTCTGACTCTTTGCATGTGGCCACTGCTGTCATGCACAACTTGTTCTCGCCATGGACTCGAAACAGAGAAGACCTTCATAAGCAACAACGGAAAAGGCAAAACCTCCCAGCAAGTCACCTTTTGCCATGAAAGGTCAGTGCCGAAAGACAAACGAGAGCATTCGAAAAATAGGGCTATTCGCTGTTTGAAATAGTTGATACGCTTCGGTATGAGAATGTTCCGGAGCACTTGCTTATCAATTAAACCGGCTATAAGACACACAGTTTTAAGTTCCTTGAAATCATTTTAAAATCCAATTCCATGACCAACGATAATCTGACATTTATTAGATTATTGTTTTCGATATTGGAACCTTCCAGTCCAATGTATTATTGCACCCAAGGTTTAAGGAAAATTTGGAGTGGAACCAAAACGCAAGACTCTGCTGCCAGAAGTCTTAATAATAACGTTTTAATTCAATTTCTACCGACTGCATTTTAAAACCGGCACAACAACATTTGAAACACGGTATTTATTGGTTGCTCTATCTCATTATCTGACGCCTTTCGACCTTATCAATCGTCTTTTTTTCCCTCGAAAACATTCCAATCCAGTTGATACGACGCCGCCGAAGAAGTATTTAAATATCCACCCGGAAGCGATTCTGCCGAACTTCTTACCTACAGAATTCCATCACGAAATTCCACCGAGGCCAAAACATTAAATACTAATTAAGTTCGTCTCGACCGTCACGCGCCGAGCCTTCGATCCTTCGAGCCTCCGCAGTTACAGGTTTACATTTTCCGAACCCAAAAACGGAACGATTTCCTATCAACGAGATGCGATTAAGATACGAGCTGTCAGTTTGGTGGCAGTCGGCAGTGTTGGCTGGAGTGCTTTAAATTTATTCACTTCACCGGAAGAGAAAATGATGTCCCACCCAAAGGACTACATTAAGTTTTGTTTTATCGTTCTAATGACAGGAGCATTCGAAAAACGTTTAATTATTTGCTCTAAATTATGCGTTGTTTAGGCAATACTTTTACTATAAGCAATATTTTCATTAAGTTTAAGAGCTTCCTTACCATTACGGAAACATCGAAACATTCGTTTCTGTTTTCCGTTCAAATAATTGCTTTCTTTCTTCTGCTTTTCCTTCCTAATACACCTAAATCCAGCTCACTTCGCTCCGTGTAAACTCCGAAATTCAATTAATGAAACACACATTATCTCCGTACGCCCATTTCATTGTCCTTTTTTTTCTTTCCTTTGGCCTCTCACAGCTTCACCGAATTAGGTACCGTTCGTTCGTTCAGCGTTCAGTGCTCGGCAGGCATAACAATGCCAATTTCAGTTGCTTCGGCTCACTGCACCACCCCACTTCACACGTATTTGTTTCGTAGTGGAAAACATAATCCCTCCCTTTTAAAAGCTTCTTTCGCTGTGTTGGGTGTCTTTGCAATTTCTGTGCCTGGTTCTGTTGTGCGGGAAACAACGCAAAAACTAGGCGAGCTTTCGGTACTGTGAAACGAAAGTGCTTCTTGTGTCAAAAGCATCCGTCTTGCACCGAATACCAGACCGCTGTCGCTGTGAACACTGGCTCGGTTGCTCGGATTCATGTTTCATTGCCTTCCTGTTTTCTTTGTTTGGCTCGCTTTGGCGGAAGTTTTGTTTCGATTTTCACCAGTTCAATGTTAGCACCAGAGAAGAAACATCGATATTCTTATCATGGTTTCGGGGTGGGAGACAAGATTATTTTGTTCTATTTTTGCCTGAGCTTTGCTGTGCATTGAATTTAAACAAGCCGTGCGGACAGATGCAGACTGGCTAATGCAGTACGATGAAAGAATTGGAAACACATACTAACGTTTTTTTTCCAATATATTTCGAGCTAGTGGTGCTTTGTTATTCTCTCTTTAGGAGCTTATGTTCTTAATGCGATGTTCATAGTTTATTTATACTATATACTTTAAGGAAACATTTCTTTGCTTACTATATAAATTTAAATTTAGATTTAGATTCTTTTACTAGAACACTTCACAACAGCACGCCCAATACCTTTTCCTCGCTTAAAAAAATTATATATTCTAATCAGCTTAGAAAACTGACTCAATCAAACTTTGAAGCTGTGTTACTTTGTTTATTGTTTGCTTCAATTTACCCTAAACAATACATCAGCTCCTTTTTTTGCTCTGTAAGCCACCTTCCACTCACAAAATTCCCTATCTTTTATGCCTCGAAAAAATCCGTAAGTCATCGCGAAGTAATTTTAAATTGTTTCCTGTATCACCCCATTCGCTTATCTGTCTGAGTGCGCTTCAACTTCAGCACAAATCAACAACCATAAGAAAGTCGTTACATTACAAATTACGGCCCAAAATTTGAATTTCATCCCATTTCTTCTATCCTGCACTTGTGGTGCCTGTCTTTGCCACTTTTGCAACGTTCAACGGTGGAGCAAAACATAGCTAACGAACCAAAACACATTACTAGCATTATTTAAAATGCCAAGCAAAACGGCGAAAGAAACACAATCGCTTTTGATTATCGAAAATGGATACCCTGCAGACCCTTCATTTTGTTTTTTTTTTGCTCCCTTGTGTATGTGAAGGCGAGCCATGAAATGATCATTGATGAGAAGCGTGACTAATCGATTATGAGTTTGTTTTTTTCTTTCTTCTTACGCCATAAAACTCAAATTATCCTGATGATGGTGAACGAGCAGTTATTTTTTATCCTCTATTTAAATAGATTATTGCTGCTACCGTTTATGCGCAGCAATCCCAGATTATATTCAAAACGGTTGAAATTGAAACGGATACCGATTAAGATGACTTACGATATAGAATTCGTATGCTCTTATGTCAAAAAGGCTTTTCGTTTAAATATTGTTTTCAAGAGTGAAAAGATAGAAGCCATCAGTCGATCAGTCGACATCAGTCAAACACACTGCACCATTCTTCGCCCTTTTAATTGTAGCAATCCAATTATAAATCATTATTCTTCTCTCTTTATCCACTTAAAGTGTGTCTTGAAATAACTTCTTAACCATTTCCCATCGAGCTGCCTATTTCCTGCACATTATTAAATTAACCTGCTATCTTTCTCCGTCAGTCGGCAGCATGACGGCACCGTGACTAATCGGCATTGCACCAACCAAACGAACCGAGAGAGTCGTTGTTATGCAAATCTTTGTCGCTATTTTGTTAATTTATATGCCTTCACAGAAAGGCAGTTTGACTGTCTGCTCTATGCGGCACACTTCATTTCCCCGTATGCTAATCAGCTTACAGTTCATTAGTATGACGGACATTCTATTTTTACAGCGGATTGATGCATCAAAAATTCGTGAAAAGTAACAGAAATTTAAGGATGTTACATTATTTCTTTACTGTCTCTATTTACATTAAAAAAAGTTTAATTATTAACTTGCGCAACAATTAATTCACTTATTACACCAACACAATGGTGGATTACCACAAACCAATAACACAAAAAGTCCTCCCCGAGAACAGCTTTAATGCACACGGCTACAAACTACTTTCGATACGTAAGCCAAACTAATTGGATCTGCTGGTTGTGAATATTGCGCAATTTAAAAGGCAAAAATGCTGCGACAAAGCAACACGCTGGCGCACCTTTGCTTCACGATGGAGACGCCCGGTGTCTCACGTACACGGATGGAGACGCCAGGTGTCGCACGTAAAATTCGTACGAAATGGAGGATTCGTGGGCAGCGGATTAGGATTACACCGACCCACCAGCATGATTAGTATTCAAAGGAGCTTACGAGACGGGTGATGATTATTGCAAAGATAACCGACCTTCGCATAAGCGACCAACCGAACCGGCACAGCTGGTACTAACCACCGTAACCTAGCAGCCACATTCCGGACCGATTCGGAGCCGATCAGGGAATGCGAAATTCGTCCTCACGAACGATACCTTGCCCATGGTCCGTTCACGATCACAACCGGCGCAACAAACCTCGAAAGGATCGGAGCAAACGATGGTAATACAGAAACAAGAAACCGGCAGCAGTAACGGCAGGTTTGTCTGGCCTTCTTTTTATGTTGCTTTCATCGCTGCCCGACCCACGATACGATAAATCGAGATATCCGTTCCATCTGTTGCGGTTCCATCGTTAGCTTCGCCGGATGCCATTTTGTCTGTCAACACACACGCGGAAAGGTTCGTTCTTCGGCTTTTACTTTGTTTATCTCCACTTCGCCGCTTTCAAGGCCACCCGAAGAAAAGGTGTGATGTTATCGGGATGGAGAAATTCAGTAAGCTTCGCATCGTAAGACATTACACAACAAGGTTAGCCGATGGATTAAGCAAGGTACAACGCATTGAACATTTCGTTGTTCAATATTTTTTGTTTCTTTTAAAGAAAAGCATTAAAATGTACTTCAAAACACCCATCTAAAGCTCCTTTTAATCGGCTTTTTAACATAAAATCAACGTCACAAGTATAGCTAGCACGATCTACACCAGCAAACCGCCCCTATGCCGCTAACCATATATCTGTTTATCGCTAAAGACACGTCATGTTTACTCATCACCAAACAACACTTCGCTCCGTAACGCATACCTCGTACACAAACAAATACCCGAAATTGCGTCGATTGCCAGTTCAAGCACAACATTTACCTCACACTTCATCACGAATCTCGTACTCGGCCCCGGTATCAGGTGAAATCGACACGCAACATTCCGGACGCCTCGGCAGCGCACGTGGAAAAACCGCCCGCCCCGGCGAAAGGTGCTCGACATTTTCACCGAAACTTTCACCATTCCCAGGCACAAGCCACCAGAGTCTATGATGTGCCGTGGGGAGATGGAGACGAGTTTTGATTTACTCACCATCATTATCCAAATCAACGAACCCAAACGTTGCACTAACAAGTACATATTCAGCCGACAGAGAGAGAGCGAGCGAGAGCGCTCCGACTGAATTGTATAGAATTGTTCGGGCAACAAAAAAAAAAGGAATGTACCACGACTGTTCGGTGTATCGTCCCAAGCATCACATCGACGTGGGAGGGCACGATTTCAGAAAAATTTATCAACTATTCATAAGACTCGCTGCCCTGCCCTTTGCCAGTTCGTCGTATCCTCTCCGCTGGCTCGTAGATTATATCTTATTCATTTGATATTATTTCTTAATCATAAGATAGACCTGCGGGCCGTTGCGATGAGGTGGGCAAATTCCCCGAAAGCATCTCGCCCCGCAGTTTGGAACCATCGGCGGTAGGGAAACATCGCAAACAATAATGATGATTGTGGGCCAACTCGATGATGGCTGCGACACGACTTGAGGGTGAAAGACACCGTACACCGTCGTTGTTGGATGTGCAAAGTGAACAAAAGAAATATCACTCGCACCATTTCTTGGAAGCGGTTCTTCCCGTTTTCCGGGGCTACTGCTATTGTTATGTCCCGAAGGTTGCATGTGTGCGATCACCGGCTTCGGATGCGGTTTTTTGGGCTGCGCTTGGCAGGATGAAAAATATCCTTCACCATCAACCGTAAACCGGTCGACTGCAATCGTTATATCACTACAGTCAATATTGACTCTGATGACCAAGCCAAGGGAGCCAGGAATAGCAGTTAAGCAAACCTTCCGGCCGGGCAAACGTTCCGAGGTCAACCCCGGTTTGTTGATGCGACACGGACAGAACCACTTCCTATCACGAACATGCACGCACATTATTCTGCCTGAGCGCGGTTGTGTGCCACTTTTTCCCTTCTCCTTGCTGTTTTTTTTTTTCTCGCCCGTTGTCTTATGCCTTATGTTTGAGCTGTCTTTGTACTGCCGCGGCACTGGCAATAGTGCGCCGCCACCGAGTACCGGTGGCAGCAACAAGAGCAAGAGCGTTTGTTTGACATTAAGAGGTACAAGCCGGTGACACGAGACCGCAACATTATGCTCGTTAATTGTTCATGCCCTGCAGTGGCATCGAGTGGCTTGTTCTGTCTGTGTATGTGTGTGTGAGTATGTGTCTTTTCCCCCACCCGATGAGCTGTACGGTACACCGATTTGAACGGGAACACCGCTATTGACATTATCGGGACCTTCATCGGACGGTATTCCTTTCGACTAACTTAAAAGGAGTTAAGCGATTTTTTTTGCTTACAAAGCTTAAAGCGTTTGCGTATCCTTTTTCTTATTTTTCTTCTTAATTCTTCTCCCATATAAGAGTCAAGAAACATTAAATTTTCACTATTTACTACCTTTTCGAAATAGAACTGTCACAATCATTCATTTTCCTACTGTTTTATGTTGATATTCTTTAATCTTCTACCGATTTTCAATCATTTATTTATAACAATTTATTTAAATTCCACATTCCTAGTCTTCTGTGAACTTTTTCCCCAAATTCTTATAAATTTCAGATTCTTCTCTTATTATTAAATTATTTACTCTTTTCATACCAGGATGTATCAAATTTCTCACAAGATCAGATCTTAAGGTCTAGGTCTCTCTCTCTGTTCTAGTTCTCTTAACAATATACTTAACGAATTTAACATAATTTAATTTTCCTATCGCGCCCGGTGGTCGTTACAACAGCGGCGCCTGTCTTCACACGGGACGACCGGGGTTCAAGTCTCATATGGGCCGTTCCCCCATAGTGAGGACTGACTATCCAACTATGCGGTAACAATAAGTCTAGTAAGCCAAAAAATGGCAGGCATGACCTAAGAGGTCGTTAGACCAAGAAAGAAGAATTGTCCTATCGGCGCTCAACATTGAACAACCCCATTCTCAACAAATGCAATCTAAATTTGCACAGACCAATCAACTTTAAAAGAAAAGTCACACGAAAAACCCCCCAAAATCTCGGCCCCCGTCACAAGGACACAGCGTTAACAGCGTTCAATCCGTGTCACTATCAATCGCAACAAACGAAACCGAGAAGGCACGCCTCCGTCGTGAAATTGTTCGCGAGCCACGAGAGACTTTTCCGTCATCAATCATCGAATTACCCTACCGTGAATGATGAATTAAATTCCTTGAGCCGTGAAGCGTTCTGGCCTATCGCTTCGTTTATAGCCGGCGGACAAATCGAAAATCCTGCTCCCGCACCACGACGGAAAACAACTCCACTTAAGTGCCGGAAAATTTGAAATAATTTTTTTTGTATTTTCTCCCTATTTTCAATAACACATTTTTCTACCAGTTTGACCATTGTCAACAGGTTTTGTTTGGGACTGATTTTTGGGTTTTCGCCTTTCCAATATTGCTTCGTAACGTGCATAGGTAAAGATTAATAGACGAAAAGTAGTAGCACGACGATTCATTTGCCATCTATTGGTCATTCGTGCAATAAATGTCGTAACTATCATTAGGGTCTTCTGGTACCGTATTTTCGCTCCCGCTAAGGTGGCGCGGTTTCTGGCACCTTGTGCGTAACAATATCGATCGATGACCCACCATTATGCTCACGGTAATGAATATCACGTTGCGCTTAATAAACCGTACACGTTTGAAGCATAAATTCAATTAAAGCGCGCGCTACTTGGCCCACCGACGACAACGTCGTCGACGCTGGTTGCGAGAATGGTTCTGAGGCTAAGGAGCCAAAACTAAACCACCATTAAAAGGTGCCTTTTGCGCGCGGCTACTATCCACCACCATCGTACCCGTGCGCATATAGAGGTGTAGCGAGCTCCACGCACACACAATTTGCAATGGCCGTGAAACCACCGGTACCGGAAGGTAAGGCATACGGACCCGAGGGCAAGAAACTCGGAACGGAACGGAAACAGTGCGAACCGAAACACGTTCTCGGCTGTTTTTGGAATGGCGGTAGTGGGCGCCGTGAAAATTCGTACGACTTCGCCACGTTTGCTCGTTACGTCGTTGCACATTATTGGCATGTTCTTAATTACCCTCACGATGATGGTCGAGGACAGCGGCGGCAGTCGACCACCGGCGCTGGCGGTGGAAAATCCCACAACAACAACGCCGGTGATGATGGGAAACGGTGTGTGGCTTCACGTGTTACGGTCTTCTGACAGTGGCGGTGATCATCTTCAGGCCAAACGGCGGTAATTACAACTATGTGAGCATATTCTGTATAATTATCCTTAATCTTGCCCATGTGAGCACCGAGCGTGCTCCATTGTGGGCACCAGTTTTGCACACAAGGACCGATGAAAGTTCTGTTGTTTAGCATCGTTAACAATGCGTATGGAAGGCACTCCTTCTATTACTTGTTTCTACTCCATTTTTTGTTTTTAATTGCACGTCGAAGGGACGCGTGGACAACCATTCTTCATTCTTGTTCAACTAATTAACACAGATTTTGTACACATACTTCAAGAGGTCTTGATGAACCAATATCTCTCCAGGTAAAGCAAGGACCTTGTTTTGCGTCATATTGCTATTATCACAAAAGTCACAGAGATACCAACAAGCACTAAAAGTTCTTCACGCAAAAAGGATGTGTTCTGCGAACTTCATGGCTTCAACCTCAATGATTAGAAAATGATAGTTTGTTCACAAGATAAGAGAAGGAACGGTTAGTTATAGCTTACAATAATAAAAAATCCTACGACTTCTGAAATCCTTAAGACATTCAAAATCCAATGTCTTAAACAAAGATACGAAATTGATCTTTTATATCTAATCCTCAAGAAGAAATTGGCCATCAGGACATTACTCACGATTTATGATCTTGTAAGGAATAGCTTTGTGGACATATGAGGACTATTTTGCATGACAATTCCTTGAACAAAGATTTATCCAGACCTATTCAAGCCTTGGCAAGCTTGAAATCAATTATAAATTCACCATAATTCATATAACAGTGGTCCTCAGAGTCCTCAGAGAATCTAATGCATCCATATGTATGATTTATCTGTAAAAAGAACACAAACTTCCTAGGTTCCTTCGACCAAAAGGATACAAAGTGTCTCACAAATTCACAGTTACACAATTCCTTTAGTTTCAAGCCATTTTGAAAAATATATTTCTGTAACATTAATACACTTTTTGTATTGTGTATCCAATTTCAATATTGATTTTGCGATAATAACTAATAACTCTGCTATCGCAAAATGAAGTCCTTATGGCTTCTATATTTTGAGGATTTCGCTATACTTCGCAATATCTTTGCATACTAGTAAAAAAAAATAATAAAAAATAAAATAATTGAACGTCATTGTGAAAAGAGAAAACATGGAAGTCCTTATTAGATTGATAACCAAGACCAAGAAGGCTAAGTATAGTCAGCATATGAAATAGTTGCATGAAAAAATATCTCCAAAAAAGTTTGTTAAGATTGTTGACAAAAGCACTCTACTTTTATAAAAAAACACACCCTTTCATCTTTAAATCAAGCGTTGTAATATCACTACATGTACGTTGTAATATCTTGTGCTACATGGGATGTCCCACCGGCACGGTAAGCAGGATGATATGTTTCATCTCTACATTGTTCAGCAAGCAGCAATGAGCACAAACACTCGGCAGTGTAAATAGCCTCGAGGACACGGGCGTGAGTGTTTCATTTAGCTTTTTACTCGCGTCCCACGGAAGTCACGGTTGAAACCAGATTACCAGGACAGCGCATTCTGTGCTACAAAAGCAACTGCTACTTCACGATAACTGCGAAAAGAGGTTTGGCTGGCAAGAGTATCTCCAGGACTCCAGGAGTCAACTAACACACAGCTGGATTCAGGTGCACAACAACAACAACAAAACAAGATACAGCTACGCGGAAAACCCCCCGTTTCCTAGCGAGGTATAGCTTTGCAGGTGAGCTTAGTGTGAGCGATGGGATTTTAAGTGTCTTGCCATTTGAAGGCGCTCTGCGAGTGCGGTTCTGTGATTTTCCACCGTGTCCTTTTCTACTGCGTTGAGCTTAAATGAAGCGATACACGAAAGCGAAAGAGCTGTGTACAAGGCAGCTGACTGCTCGAAACTGCTGTGCGCGAGTGATACTGAATTCCCCCTCCCACCAAAAGCATTCACACAATTGCCGAACAGCGGGTGCAGTTGGGAAAATTGGTGAAGAAGCTCTGCTCTGAGAAATACGCGGAGAATTTTCGCCAGTAGCTTTGTAGCGTTGTAGCGTTGTAGCATTACGCGTGTAGATTAAGCCACATATATACACACACACACACACACATGAACACCAACACGCACATACACACACACACACACATACACACACTAGCATATATTAATGGCAACCATCTTCGCCCAATCGCCAAAATACACACTTTTGATTGCGATCTCCTGTGCACGGAACTGTTGCTGCTGCTTCGCCGTCGGATGCCTGTATCACTTCCGCCGGCACCAACCGTGGCACCGCCCCTGTTCGGCCCGGCACCCCCACCGGATGTGGTCGCCGAGGCCATCGCATCCGGTCCTCGGTTACGGTCCACATCAAAGGAAGCACTTTTGCGGCGACTTTCACCAATTTTGCCCGTCGCACCCAACCCACCACCACTGCTCGCACTTGCTTTTGCTCCACCACTTCCCCCACCACCACCACCAGCTGCGGCAATCCGTCGACCGATATCATCGCTGGCACCGACGCTCGCACTACGCTCGAAGTAGCTCTTATCGTTCATTTTCACTCGGCTTTTGCTTGAATCACTTACACGCTTTTCTTGCTACTTTTCTTGCTCTGACTTCTGCGATTCGATGGGACGGATGGGTGGAATCATAGGTAAGATACACTCATGAACACACACGCACGCACACACACATGCACGACTCACACGCAGTTACCTTTACCAATCGCACTAACGCCCGTCCTGTGACGATCCTTCTATTTTCCCCACGGAAATCAGTTAACGTTCCCCGCCAGCGGGCAGAAGAAAAAAGCTACCAGGAAAATGTGACAACTTTACCTGTACGCCGAAGGAAAAACTTCAACCCCTTTATCGGAACGTCCACAGTGAAATCAATGCGACAAAACCCACCCACTACTCGACACGAAGCTTTTGCGACGGCCCTAGAGATTGCAACGCGCCCTGTTCTGACTGCCGGCGCACTTTCTTTTCTCCAACGAGCCCAGTTTCGTTTTAAATATAACTTCCGTCTTGTCACCTGCCTTTTTTGTATCACACAACGATAAACTTTTCCCTTTCGCTTCACTATTCTACGCGTTCAATGCACAATTCCCGGTTTCCATACTTAACCGTTGCCTGACTGACGCGACAAGTGTTGGACTTGGGTGCATGCTTTAGCGGGTGTTGCAAACTGTCAAAAAGAGGAAAACTTTCGGCAAAACTACGAAATGGGAAAGTTTTGTGTTTGAAATGCGAGATAAACAGTTTAGCTTTTTCGCAGACGAATGAAGCAGCAAAGGACTTCTATGCGCCTATAGAGAGACTTTTCAAAGTTTGGTGAAAGAATCAGATTTCTGGAAGCGTTTTGCACTGGACCTTACAAAACATTGGTCCTTTAAAGCTTGTGGAGATGGAAGAAATCGTTCTCGAAATTTTTATTTTTAAAAGGTAGATTGTACTCTCTAACGCAGTACTGACTATCCAGCTACGGGTAAAGACTAAGTCACAGAGAGCTAGATATAGCAGGCCAAAACCTCATGAGGCTGTAGTGCCAAGGAAGAAGAAGAAGTACTCTCTAACGTTCCAAGTTAGTCTGTACTGATATCCAGCATAACATCTAGTTTTCACTTTCAATTACTAGAGATTACTCAACAATTACGTCTACAATGAATGTCTTTTCTTCTGCTCTATAATCTATTGCCATCCAAGTATATTAAAAATTTGATTTTGGTTAATATTATATTGTTTTAAAGTCTGTTTGCTTCCGTTTTTATAATGTTTCTTTTCCTGTTTAGACTTTGAAATAAACAAATTAAATCCCTCATCTTCAATATCGTGATTTTCTCGCCACGTTCTTAGTGGAAAAAACTTTCCCTGGCAAAGAAAATAGTAGCAAAAATAACCAAAAAGTCATTTCAAATAATTGGTCTCCATCCAGAACCATTTTTTTGCCTGATGATAAGCGTTTCCACTTTCATTCATCGTTTTGATCGTTTAGCGTAAAGCAGCAGTGGCGCAATTTTATGAATCACATCCTAATCGAAACAATTTTCAGCGTGCTGACAAACGTTAAAATGGTTCCATCACACACATTAACCACCACTTCGGATGGCGTCCGATTTATCAAATTGCTTCTTCCCCGGTAGTGTCTCTTCGGACGCGCCGTCGATCACAATTTGCTGTACCGAAGCACAACAGCCGACAACGTCTTCCGGATCGACATTCATCATTAGGGCAATTTATTTTACATCACTCGCGCTCGAACTCCCATTCCGAACCTGAACCACTGGAAACGACTGACTGACGAAAAACCATCGGATTTACGGTTCGGGCCTTTTCTTGCTTCTCTCCTTTGCGGGTGGTTTGTTTTCCTTTGATATTCTAACCACAACGAACGCCGTTCGGTTCGTCAATTTAAAGGGCATTAATCTTCGGCTCGTTATCGGCCCAGTTTGCTAGTAGTACAGCCACGATCAGCTTCCGTTCGATTATTTATGTATCGGCCCCCGACTGTGCTTATGCTGTCCGTTTCAACTACATTTACACACCTGGTAATACACACACCGAGTTAACCCCTTTGCCAGGCACGGCATGGTTCCAAAGAAGCAAGGCACTGCGTATGTACCCGCATACGAAATAGCTGTGGGAAAGTAAACGCTCTGTAAGCTTCGATCCTTCGTTACTTGCTTACCCTTACGCAGCAATCTGGTTTCTCCTGCCCATTATTCCATCATAACTTTACGACTTGGACCGCTTTCCAATTCTACCTGATTTTTTGAATCACTGCCAAACCGCGCCGCACGCGTCTCCACTGCCCAAACCATAAAATGTTGAAAATAAGGGACCCACACTAATGTACGAAACATGGGAAAGGAACCACACACAAGAAAAATCCTTGATAAAACAAGAAGCCTGGACACGTTCAACCAATACACCTGCAAACGATTGGTTGCTGACGATGATGATGATGATGGATCGGGGCTTTCCCCCGAAAAATGTGTTGGTGTTGGTGGGAAAAAGAAACATCACCACAAAACGGAACGCCTGCCAACGGAAAAACGCAGGAGGCTTTCTTCTTCCGAATTAATCAACAAGAGAACATTGTGTGAAGAAAAAACTGGGGAAAAATCTACTCCAGGGCGGATTGTTTTTTGTGGTTGGTACGTACGGGGTGGGCAAATGTCACATACAAAACTCGGCTCGTGTACAAGTGGCAGGATGTCGATAGAAAGGTGTTGTTTTGTGATGAATTTATCCATTTAGAGATATTGTTATTTAGCCTTCTTTCTTCACATCTTCTGTTCGTGCTAATTTACACAGATGTTCACGCATTTTATAAGTAATTTTACTTCAAAATAAAGACCCCGCATTCTGTCATCTCAAAACACCGGCTTTTGACGGAGGAATAGCCAACCGAACCCATCATATGGGGCAACGACTGTAGAGAAGGTTCAAGATTGAAGAACATAATACATATTTCTTCATCGAACTTATCACTAATATCGATAACACTTTCTCATGCCGATACCTCAGCGCAACGACCCACACACACGCACACGCACACACGGAAACCTTCGATTCGCGCCCGAACCATCCAACACTACACGCGCAACAGAGCACGGCACGGTCACAATAACCACTTGTATATATCGGGGCGGGTGTTTCTTTGGCCTGGTTTTGTTTGGTGTGTATTTTACTTCCTCTGCTTCCTCTTCTTTTTTATGAGGGCTGGCACCCTCATCCCGTTTCCTTCCTGCCACACACCCGATTGATTTTCCCGAGAGCCCGCCCGTTTCTGGGCTGGCACAGCCCGCAAAACGGGCTCAAGGCGAAGGCTGAGAGCAAAGTCCGCTGTGAGCGACACACCGACACCGTACCGTGAGAATGTGCTCGAGTGTTCAACTTCACGTGATCTGACAACACACAACAGACGTGACGTACGTCGCAAAGCACAAACCGACCGCGGTACAGGATTTTCCCCCAAGCAGCCGTGGCAGTTCGTGCGCCATCGGGACACGGGAGGCACGGCACGAAAAAAAAAACCACTGAAAATGAAGAGAGTAAAACCCACCACACGACAATCACTTACTGGCTCGCGAAGTTACTCCCTACACAAAGGTTACCACCCTCCCCGCGTAGTTTATTCGCGAAGAAAAACTGCACCCAGATTCGCTGCACTGGGGGCTGCACTAGAAGCGCACGCTTCCCGTCACGAACACCTTTGTTTTACCCGGTCACTACAGGTCCTCTAGGTGAGGTTTGCTGATGAGCGAATGTACGCGGTTATCATGCCACGGTTTGTTGGTTAGTTTGCAAGCGATGCGAACGGAAGACGATATGCAACTAAACCCTAGCGGGACGATGCGAACCCACCAATATCCCCAACGCAGCCAAACACCAGCAACAGTAGCAACAGCAGCCACTCACGCAAAACCCCACGCACACACACGTCGATGCTTGCGCTGGGAAAATGGGAGCGTGTGCGAGGGAAAATCTCTACATTGCACCCACAGTTGTGTTGGGTTGTGGGTTTTTACGTAGCTTGTGTGTATGGATGGTACAAGTTTCCCGCGAACAGCCGCGTGGGCAATGCGGAACTCACCGACAGCTTCAGTGTGCTTTCGGGACGCTATTCTAAAGCAATGGAGCATGTGCGCTTGCATATGGTCAAAATATTTTGTCTACATGGAGATTCAAACTAAATTTCAAAGTTACAAACAAACATTACAAACCATTCAAAAATATATATACGGGGAAGCATTGATAAAAAAATGAAAGAAGTGATAAAAGAAATGAAAGAAATGAAAGAAACTGTAGCTATAATGCGAAGGAAAGTACAGGATAAAATAAAAGATGATATGAATCGAAGAAAACGAAATAGAATTAAAGAGGGTTTAAAATGAAACAAAAATCAATAAACATGTATGGAAAAATGAAACATTCCGGTCCAGTATCAGTGGTGAAAAGAAGAAGATAAAGAAAAAGAAACAGAAAAGAAATAGAAAAGTTAGAAGAAGAAATAAGAACGAACAACAAAATAATCAAATAAAACAATTAAAGTAAATAGAACTAAAGAAACGCAATGAATTTAAAAACTGAAATATAATAATTTACATTTAAAGGAAAACAAAATAAATAAAGAAAGTAATAAAAACATATTTTAAATTGAAAAAAAACTACTCAATCAACAATATGCAACTAAAACTAAGAGAAAAAATACTATAATAAAAAAGATTAGTAATTAAGATAGGAAGAAAATATATTTACAAAATAAAGAATCAAAAAAGGCACTTAAAAAACATAAGTTTTAATATTATTTAATCAATGCAACAAATCTATTAAATAGAATGTATAACACAAAGTTGAGCAGTAATAAATTCAAGGGCCACCCACCGGTGTACGGTCCCGGATGGTGAGTGTTCTAAAATTAAACACGTCCACACTTAGACATATCCAGCAAATCGACTTATCATCAGGACGTCCCCGTGTCTATACGAAGCCTCACGTCAACTGTAACGCCTGTCACTCACACAAGCAAACCGAGGACTCAAAGTGATAAGGATGCTTCCAGCTTTTTTGTTGCTTGGCCTGTTTGTAGCAGGTGTAGAACAACAGTCTTCCCACGAGGTCGGGAACTAATTTTAGATCACAGCCAAAGCTGTGGTAGTGAACTTGTGTCCCTAGCACATCCACACAACTAGCTGCGCTGTGTTAGAGGGAAATCCTGCTGAGAGAGTCTCGTTTTAAATCTCACATTATTACTCTCAGTGCTGTGCGGGAGTGTGCCGGAGCATAAAACGAATGCCCTTCTGCTTCGAACTCGTCCAAAGGACGAACCTTGATCGTGAACTTTTTTTTTTACTCTCTCTCACACCACTCTCCACTAATACCACTCACAGGGAAGCTTTCTCGTGAGTGCCTACTGCTTGCGTTTGTGTGTGCGTGTGATTTTGGTGAGTGGGCGACCGATTCAATGATTTGTTGTGATGTGCAAAGGATAACACAACAATCCGTGCGCATGTCGCATGGCCAACAGTTTCCCCAGGAATTTCATCCTTTCACACGCACAACAACGGGATTTCCGTTTCCCTCCCCCGCCCCCGTTTTCCTCTCCCGATTGTACGCCTCATCTCATCCCATCCGGTCCTTTCGCAACATGCTTTCGATCGGCGTGCCATCATCATCCCTCACCCTGCTCACGCACACACAAACACACGCGCAGACACTCCCGCACTAGCCGTATGTGGCGTTGGCAAAAAGCAATCTGAATGAAACATAAAAATAAACTATCAACACTGCAACCTTCAATGCGCCAATGCATACATCCGTGACGTAGACGATGGCATCCCCCAAAAACCGTACCAACGTCATCAGCCGGGAATGTTGATATCGGGGCTAATAAGAGGTGGAAAAAAAGAGGTGGCGGGAAAAGCTGCATTGTAACCACAATTGCGAACCGACCAACGAACAACGATGGTAACATTTTACGGCTCTGGAACGGACATATTTCCTTTAAATTTTGTTGGGCTATATTGTGAGAGAGAGTGAGCGAGGGAGAGAAGCAGTGGGTGGACAGATGCACGATGCATACATTTTTTTATGCTAGCTGACAGCAGACGATGCATCTTCGCTGCGAGAGTGCACACACAAACACACGCGCAGACACTCCCGCACTAGCCGTATGTGGCGTTGGCAAAAAGCAATCTGAATGAAACATAAAAATAAACTATCAACACTGCAACCTTCAATGCGCCAATGCATACATCCGTGACGTAGACGATGGCATCCCCCAAAAACCGTACCAACGTCATCAGCCGGGAATGTTGATATCGGGGCTAATAAGAGGTGGAAAAAAAGAGGTGGCGGGAAAAGCTGCATTGTAACCACAATTGCGAACCGACCAACGAACAACGATGGTAACATTTTACGGCTCTGGAACGGACATATTTCCTTTAAATTTTGTTGGGTTCTACTCTCAGAGGGAGAGAGAAAGAGAGAGCGAGGGAGCGCAGGAGTGAGTGGACAGATGCACGATGCATACATTTTTTTATGCTAGCTGACAGCAGACGATGCATCTTCGCTGCGAGAGTTCCGTCTCACGGTCAATTTCACCGTTATGCTGCTTGACTTGCATCTGTGCATCGGGCGGGACAGGGATTTTGCGGAAACGCAACCGGGGGAACAAGACATAAACCAGCAACACACACCACTACCACAGATGTAAAAAATAATGCTCCAATCTAGCGCATGCTGTTAAATAGTATACATTTCTGCTTTTTTTGGGGGAGGGAAAGCGTAGGACCCAATTTCAGGGACTTTGGGGATTGTGAAAAATAGAAACCAGCTCAGCGTAACGAATAGAATCTGACTGGGAGTGGATGATTGTTTTTCTTTTGCATTCTTCTTGTGCATTTTTGGTTGTGGAATCTGTAGAGGAAGTTGGAGAATTACTTTCAAGAAAACCATTTGCAATATATTCTTCAATTTTCTTGAGAATCTTAAGCTCAGGAGCATCAGAAGAAACAGTTGAAGAATTGAGTCTTCAATTCTCTTGACTTGAGTTGCTTCAGAGTTGATAAATTTCTTTAGATTATTTGACTAGTTGCGTATATTCTTTGATTTTCCAGGGAATATTTAGTCCTCATAAGATGAATAGATGTCCTCATAAGTTTCCTCAATCAATTGATATTGACTATCTTAAGTAAATACGGAGAAATTGGAGGTAGACGTTTTTGGAGTCTGTTTTATGCCTGACCTCATTCTGAAAATAGGTTACCAGAATAACCTGGTGGTCAAAAAATGGTTCAAACTACCTGGAGGTAATTTTAGTAGTATGTTAAAAGATAATATAAGTTTTCTGCAGAACCACAACTTATTACTCAATGAACATTATTCTTAATACAAAACTTAAAAGAAGCGAAATTGCCTTACATTGAATACAAACTAAAACGTAAGACTAAGAAGCATATTTCTTCCTCTAGCCTACACTACAAAGTTAACTATCCACGGTAACGGTAAGCATACCAACACGTACTGCAACAAGTTACACACAGGTCTCTGCACGTCACCTACCTAAATCCCTTCTGTTGTGGATTCTCGTCCGCAAACGAAAAACACAAACATCAGTATTTCATTTCCAACCATACCATCGCTTCTTCCAGCACACACTCACACACATTTGCGGTCCATTAACCCGCAGTTCATTACCTTCAAAAAACCAAGAGACCTGGACCTGGCTAGAAAATGAAGTAGCCATGGAGGTGTCAAAGAACGGGTGCTCCATTAGAGTCCAGGGCGGGCGCAATCGATCAGTGAAATGAAAGCAACAAAAACACTCCCCAACACACTACCAACTCTACCTCTACCTCTTACCCCTCCTTACCAGCAACTTCAAGCTCTAGCTTGGAGGGTTAATCGCCGATATCCATAGCCTAGGTCTGCCTTGGTATACCTTACCTTAACTCGACAAACCATCGCCAGCCGACCAATGGGTACCTAAACATTCTGTGTGAGTGTGCCATGAGCCGGGGGGGAAATAAAAACAACCCTGGTTCCTGCCGAACCCCGGGCAAAGTAATGCGATAGGTGATACGCGATCTACCAACCGTGCCCGACCCGTGTGTTGTGTTGATTTGACGTCCAGAAGGCAGCCGGAAGGCAAATTTCCACCGCTCTTAAGACCTCCCCGTTCAAACCAAACCTCCGATAGCATGTGGCATGCGATGCAACACGTTGCCCTGTCCTTCGCGCGACGAACCCACCCCGACACACCGTGACTGTTGAAGTGAATAAAATGAAAAACTTTTCCCAATCGTCGACCTATATCCTCCTGTACACAAGCCCCCTTATTCTTGATGCATATGAGTTGAGTACAGGGACACTCCTCTCCGCATGCGACCTGCTAAATCAATCAAACAATATTTTTTCCCAACCCCATACCTATCATATAAGTATTCCCTTTACGAACCAAAAAATCATCATCGCTTACCAAACCGTTATTAGCGAATGGTTTACGCTCGCACGCTCTGGTGCGACGCTACGCTTAAACAAATTCGCGATTTTTATTGCCCACTTGAGACTGCGAGCGTTGGTCGCCAGCTACTTCCTACTTTCTCGCATTCGAACGAAACGGAACCGCATTTGCATGTTTGGGCATTATGCTGAATCATAAAACAGAAACGGGTGGTTTGTGAATTGCGTGGCATCCGTGATAGAACACCCCCTTAAGGGGTCTTTTTCTTTCCAAAGTCACAGTGGAGCCGTAATATCGCACCGTCACGAATCGTGCGTGCAGTGCGAAAATCACCGCTTTACTTTTGGAGATCTTCGACGGTTTAACTCGCAGAAGAAGCGAAAGGAGTACAGAGTTTGGGGCTGTATTCAAATAAACGGCACGTGGAGGCATTTAAGTTGAAGTTTTCCTCAGTACTGTTCAATATGCTCTAGGCGGGTAAAGGTGGCATCTGGAGTGGTTTGTTTAATTATAAAACCCAGCTCTAGTTATACGATTCCGATGCTACTTGTACCTCATGTTACCCTTTTTATTGAAAACTTCACCTAATTGTTGAATTGTTGTTACCTAATTGAATTGAAAACTTCAAAATAAACATTTGAACATTAGAAATAAGCATACTATGAACATTTAAAGTAGCATAACGAGCCTTTAAATGCATCATATTAAAGATAACAACTTCTCTAGACGACCTTGAACAATTTAAGTATTAACAAAAACGAATCCCAATATCCCGAATATCGTGAACCAATCGAAACCATCCGATCCGTAATTGAATCGTATCCCCGAAAATAATCTTAATTCCTAATTGCCATCCCGTATGTGACGTTACGTGCCCATGGGTGTGCGTGCGTGTGTTCCCGCTGCCACATTTGCCAAACTAAAGCCAAACTTCAAAAAACCCCCGCTTCCAATTAAATTCCTTACCGATTTCATTAAAACCCAAACTTTCCAGCATTAACAGGTAAGCTCATTTGCCGACCCAGCCACAGAAACAGAATTGGAATCTGCGGCGTACGGCAGGGCGAATGCTATTAGCAGCCAAAACCTTACGCGCTCCTGAGAAACTTTCTCACACAAATCTTACAATCTCATCAAGCTTAGCATGGCAGAATGCCATAAAATCCGGCATCCCTGGCATAAAGCGGGATGGCAACGCAATGGATGCGGAGCTTCATCGCCTAAAAAAGGCTCACACCTCTTTCGAGTTTCTGCCCCTTTGCACCTCGGTACACGGTTCATCATTATCGCAATCGTATCATTCACTGGTCCGTGTCATGCAATTCCAATGCTTCCGAACCCGCCCAACTTTGTGATGTACCGTTCGAAGGAGCTTTCTGTCTCCGTCGCACGGCAAAGGCACGAGGGTTGTGGAGGTAATCGAGTTAACCGAGTTTTCGGGCTGCCAAAAGCGAGCTTAACGTTTTGGTTGTGCCAAAGTCTGATTAGTGCTTGGCTTGAAATTAATGACGCGCCGGTAAGTTGGAAGTTAAAGGTATCTCGCAACAGAAGGTAGGTAAGTCTTAAAGGCACTTGAAGAACCTACCCAAATAGATCACAACTACAGGGGGGCGTAGAGAGCTCTACTTTCACAAGCCGGTTGCTTGCCTAGCTCCAGAATTCGTAAAAATAGATTTAATGTTCCCGGCTTTTCCTTCCCAACTCTGGACGAAAGCTTTCGTTACTCACAGTTTGTGAACGTGAAGACTTTGTAACAGTGTTGGTTACCAGATGTCAACGCTGTCATCACGAACACATGCCAATGTGACGTGGTCGTAGAATTTAGCAGGCCTGACCAGGCGCTTTCAGTGCAACAGTTTGTGAGAAACGGATGTCTTACAAGCCTACGCGATACAGAGCTTTTCTCTTCTTTCCGGGAGTCTTTCTTTGTGTTCCGTTCCTAACTCTCTCTCTCATGGGGACCATTTTTGGTTCTCTCGTTTTGGGGCAGGCAGGTATGCGTAGCCATGTAACATGCTAAAGTTGTGTTGCATCTTCGTTGACAGTTTATCGGGTTGACGATGAACAGGATTGCCATGTGGTTGCTTACATTTGCTTCGGTGGTAGTGGTGTTCCACAAGGCTTCGCTTGCCAATGGGATGTTTATTCTTGTGGAGCTTTCTACTCACTCGAAGGCTTAGCAATACAAATTCGTGATTTTTATTAGTTAATATAATGTACTCTCTATATTCTAGTTTCTATCTTCTAGGAACATCATTCCAATCGTCCTCGCGTGTATGTTTAATTTCATGGAACGCATCGTCACATTCCCAGACGCCCGCGACACACAACCGCATGCCAACAAAATCCAATCAATCGTATTGACAACGTACTGATGGAAGACAAATATTTTGACTGCCAAATTTGCTTACCCTGGCGTTCGCAGCGTTCCGAACGTTGAAAAGTCACTGACGTGTTGTTTCAACGCGGCGGAAACGTGGCAAGAAACGCGACGGCAAAAATCTTCCACCCAAGAAAAAACAAACAACATACCCAGACGGCGATGGATTAAACCTCCGCTTGCGAGCATCGCCTCGTGTTTTCTCGAGCGCAGTTTCTGAGACGCAAAGTTCTAGACTTCTGTACCATTGTACTAACCAACCTATTTGTTTGATATACCCCCATCACCAGAACAACGCGTTCTGAGACGTGACCCTTTGCTGGTACGGATTGATTACATCCATCATGCATTGCAAGTAAATCAAGTGTACCGGCCCACCGCACAACGTGCCGGTGTGTCTTCGCTAATTGGACAGCGGAGCGTCATAAATCTCCGTAAGTGCAGGAGAGTGCGTACTGACCCCCTGGCAAGTGGCCGGCCGGTCCGTACCCCGATATTGTGCCCAACTTGACGGATTGGCGACACTCGCCGATGCCATTATTCATCGCCCATCTCCGTCCGTGCGTTGACGGATGGCGGCCCCCGTGTGACGGTGAACACCTCGTCTTCGTCGTCACAGGTCGCACGCGAAAACTAAATAAAAACATATGCAAATCTAATGTGGTTCTATTCTTATACGCTTCCCTGCACTCGTTCGCACTCGAGGACCTCGAAACAGGAGGGTTTGTGTGATAATACATTTATTGTTATTCTTAAATGTCAGAAGCTTCATACGTATCATATAAGCATCGTAATTCTCCAGAATAAATGTCATTTATACATCCTACACTCTTAAAGTAGTAAATTAGTACATGTTTATAAATATTTAAAAGCTCTTGGAGAAACGCCCAAGATCCTAAATAATTGAGCCTTCAGCTTTCTCAGTAGACATAACACAAGTTCTGGGTAACTGCATCATGATCAGTGAACATATTCTGCTCCCATATTGATGTCCACTCCATCTGTACATTTGCTGATAACAAGAAACAAAATCCGGCCACCTTTTCCTGTGTTAACTTTAACCTTTTGAAGTTAAAGTTCGCCAAACCTCCACGGTTACGGTGCACAAATAGGATATCTTGGTGAAAATAGAACCACAGCAAAAAAAAGCCTCCAAACACAATCTCTTCTCTTCCAGTATCCACATACATTCATTCCACCGGAAAAGTTGCTTCCGGAGTACGGGGAACATATCGTTTCCTTGGCCAGATGCCACCCACAAACATGCTACGCCCCCTCCCCCGAACAACTGCTGCAATCAGCTGCAAACGATCGTTTTATCATCGGGCCTGACAGTTCGACGATTGTTTATCGCGCGGCGGACAAACGGAAACTTCACACCATTTTTTGCCACCTTTTCCTTTGCCCTCTTGCTCCACCCCCCTCCAATTCCACCCCTACCCGACCTCTCTTTTCACAAACGCTCATCCCAGGAACCACCCCATAACCGTAGCCGGTAGCACCCTCTGTGTACCCGGTGAGCACGTCTGTTCACGGTGGACTTACTATAAATAAACTTTTCGCTTTTAATAATTATTGTCTGCCGCCGCGGGACGCCCGACTGGCGAGTCTAACTTTAGGTTCCTCCACACAGACACACCGAGTCAACGTGTGTGTCGTCCCGCCCGCCAGACAACCCCGCCCAAAACCTTCCACAGAGCGCTCGTTTACGGCGACTTTGTGCAGTGGTATTGGGACTCGCGACTTGTGGTGTCGCGTCTCGATTTGAGTACATTCTACACTGGCCGAGGCGTGTCCGAAAACACACGCACACGCGTCCCGTACTAGCGCGGGGCCGGGTAATATTCTACCAAAGGGGAGTTCTCAAACATTGGCGCCAGTTTATGAACTTCTTTCGAATACTTATGCGTCGCGGTACGCATCTTTCTGCACCACCAGATGCACCCAGCTGCCGGTTCTGTTTTCATTTCGTACTTGGTGTTGAGTTTATTGGAAAAAGAGGTTTTTTTAGCTCAATTTTTCATAGTAATAAAATGAAAAACCAGTGGGAGGGGGATGAAAACTCAACATTAGCACCACAGTCACATGGTGAACGGTCGTGCCAAAAACCATATGTGACCGTTCCCGATTGGCCGTTGGAGAGTGTGCGGACAAACAAAATTCATTGCTATCTTGATTGTTATTTATTTATAAAACTTTCCTCTGCCGAATGCTGTTCGGAGCGTGCCCTTCTCCATCGTGCATGATGCTTCTGGCCGCCAACGGCCGAGCATAAGATGGTGTTTATGTGGCGAGCCGCGTGTGTGTGCCAACCGAAATGAAATGGTCGACAGGTTCGGTCGGTAGTAAGTTGATTAAAGTGGACTCTACAGGCAGCATGACAATTCATTCCCTAGGCATGTAATCCACTGACTGATCGGTGCGATGATTTGCTGATATTATATTTAAGACTAATATTCAGACAGAGTTGAAGATTAGATATAATAAAACATTTAGTTGTAATAATTCTTCGCAATTCCTGCGAAAGTTGCTTCAAACTCCGTTTTAATTTAGATTTTATTTGGAGAATATTCAATAAAGAATCCTCAACATGGTGTTCCATAAAATTGTAGTAAATGTAAATACTATTACAAGGTACCACTACTACATACAGATGTTCAAGCTAATTTACTTCGTACCAACTTACCTGCTTCATTAACGGCACGAGCGTTTTTTCGACCGATTTGATCTTTATATCGAGCATAAACTCAGTTGTTGATGTTCCGGACCCACCGCCGATCGCATTATGCCCACTTGCTTCCGCCATCAAATGGCGCGATAATGCCATTTCTGTGCTTTTTCTCTTGTCGGACACTACGGTTTACACAAATATTTTCAATTACATTTCCCTTTCACGCACACCATTTGCAATCATTGCGAGAATGCTCTTTCTTAAGATTTTATATTTTCTATGTAATTAATAAATATGGCTTCACTGTTTCACCGACATTCGGTTGATCACTGAAAGGTTACTTTTCACGCAGGATAAAATTAATTCTCTTCTGTAGTAAACCGGCCATCCGTCGGAGTAACAACACACAATGATACAACTCTTCTTTTTTTTTTTGCTTTCCTTTTCACGCTTGTCACCGAATCAGATTCAATGCGATGCCGAGTAGTATCTTCACCAACCACCACTGACACTGACCACTGGTTGCCACCACTACTCGCTCACCACTGCATCCCCGAACTACGCAATCGCCGATACACACAGGCACGCACAGCACGGGATGTGAACTTCAAAATGCAGGCAAGATTTTCAACACCAGCAACCCGATTTTATCACCAGCAGAAATATCTCATTTTTCCCGCACTGCTGTCGGAAATAATTCGCCGCTTACGAAACCGAAATCTGAAAACCTGCCGCTACCGCCGACCGGATCGCCACCACCGAGGAAGATTGGATCGTCTCGCGAGGGTACACAGATTGGTTGCCATAAATCCGGATTCGTACGAACGCTCCCGTTGTTTTGCTCGGCCGACGGCTGTCAAAAAGGACGGCCCAACACACACTCACACACACACACTTATAAACTCACGAACGCACAAACACACATTCTGCAATGATCGGATGGTGTGAGGCACCGTTCCACACTTGATTTGCTTAAAACAACATGAACACAATGAGACACCGTTGGTTTATTAGATAACACTTCTTGGTGTGGAACGGAGAGATTTATTTTCCACCGTTTGTAGACTTCACACACACACACACGCAACAACGCAACTCGTGCAGACTTCTGGCGGTAATCGCGGTTGTCAAAACTGGTAATTCACCATGCTTTTTTCGATCGTGAGTTTTCTTTTTCGTGTCGCACGCACACCGACGCACGCCCGAATGACATTTCACTCCGTCAGCAGCAGTGTGATCTTTACCATGTACGGCAACCCTGGGCAAGAACCGTCTGCTACTACTCGCTTCACGCAACGCGCTCAAACTGACGTCTACAGCTGCAGGATCGTGTCGGAAAGGTTGGCTGGTTGATCGTTCTCAACGAACGCTCTCCCACACCGTAAGAGACCGGTAAAAATATGCTCCTGCTGCTGTGGGACGACGTTGAGCTGCGTGATCTTCAGAGAGCATCAGCGCTTCAATATCTATAGGGAACTGTGGATACATTTGAGAGAAAAATTGGAAAAAGAGAAAATTCTGCTCACAGTTTTATTCATACGCACGATTTGTTATTTCTTGGGTACGATTGAAATAATCTTTACCAATTTTGTTACTTGTAACAGAGCATGGAGCCGCCTGGTACTTTGTGTATTATAAATAATATTTTTGGTACTTTATAGTTAGATGATTATGCATTATTTTAATAAAAGATATGTTTGCATATACTAATACAGCCATTTTATCTCGTATACCGGTGAAATTCGAGACTGTCTATTGATTTAAAATTGCTATAGAGAGATCTTAGATAATTGGAAGGAATTGCATTTGGTAATTCGTTCGGAATAGAAGTTAATACGGCCCGGTGGTGATGCGACAGCGGCGCCGGTCTTCACACGGCAGGACCGGGGTTCAAGTCTCATCTGGGCCGTTCCCCCATAGTGAGGATTGACTAACCAACTATGCGGTATCAATTAGTCTAGTAAGCCAGAAATGGCAGGCATGACCTTAAGAGGTCGTTAGGCCAAGAAAGAAGAAGAAGAAGTTAATACTATTCCCTGCAAAGAAATTGTACATTGCGGGACGTATCGTAACTATCGGCAGCAGACGATTCAGCTATAAACAACATCCTCTCCATATAGAGTCCAACAGCTTCAGACGATCGTAAGGGCAGCAGAAACTGATGCCTAAGTTCAAGTGTTTTAATGAGTGAAAAATGATAAAGAAAACTTGTAGTTTTTCTTTCACTTAGAGCAAGTTATGATCATATTGAATACAACATGTTTGCTAGAAATTGATATTTTGTTCCACAAGTGTTCTGGAAGAGGCATGTGGTCTTCGCGCCTGTCGTGGGGAATATATGTATCGGCTGTAGATAGAAGCACCATCGATCTTCGACCATGCCAACGATAGATCACAAAATTTATTTTTGACGAAACTCAAACAAAGAATTTTCTGTGATCTAAATTGAGGTTTCATTACAAAGATTCTGGAAGAGATGTTAGCAACCATGAACAGCCAGCTCTCCTCCTGCGTAAAATTAGAACACAAAGAGCTATGTTAGTCCTCTAGGATCTTTTGGATGCCTTGGATCATCTTTCAAAAACCTAACTTTTACATTCTTTTTTTTAGTATACTTTTGTTCCTAGCCAACCACTTGCCATCGTGTGTCCAGAAATCTGTTTCTAATAACATAATAGTGCTCTATTATTATTATTATTATTGTTTATTAAATCGTCCGCCGTTCGCGGCTTAACGATGCAAAAACGGAACATTGATTTGCTTACATACTAAGTGGTCGGACGCGTAACAAATTTTTGAACGTGGACAGGGACATATTAAAATCGAACAGATGCGAGTGAGTGTTAAAGCGGCGTGACATAGCTATAAGTGGAGCATTAAAACCGTACTCAGTGCGCGAACGTGGAACATGTAACAGCTGTTGATGTCTAGCCGATAGTCTAGGTGTCACAAATTTCAGTTCACCTAACAAATACGGATCGTCAATGGTGCCTAAAAGGAGTCCTGCTAGGAATGTGGTCTGGCTTATGTAGCGCCGATGTTCTAGTTGCTCGATGCCTAGCAGCTCACACCGTTCTGTGTAGCATGGGAGCAAGGTATTATCTGCCCAACCTAGCTTGCGGATTGCGTAACGCGTAAACTTTCTTTGAATGGCCTCAAGCCCATTGATCCATTCGTTTGTGTATGGGCAGCACACAGGGGAGCAGTACTCGAGAATCGACCTCACTAGTGAGCAATACAGAGCTTTCAAACATCGGGCGTCGTCAAAATCACGAGTCAGCTTGAATAATAGTCCTAGAGTTCTATTAGCGCGGTTGATAACGTTGTCATAATGGAGTCCAAGCGTCAATTTTTGGTCAAGTAGAACACCTAGGTCGCGCATTTGTGTAGTTCTTGAGACGTTAACACCATTGATATTATAGTCATATGTTATCACAGATCTTGCACGCGTAAAGGACAAAACGAAACACTTTTCGGTACATACAGACAAACAGTTTAGGACGCACCAGTTGTTGAACACTGAAACAGCTTGCTGTAGTTTAGCACAGTCGTTGGACGTTTTTACAGGCATAAATAGTTTTACATCGTCAGCATACAGCAAGTAGCAGTTGTCAGGAAGAAGAGAGCATACGTCGTTTATGTATAGAATGAACAGCAAAGGTCCCAGATTGCTGCCCTGGGGAACTCCAGAAGCACCAATAAAAGGACGAGAGGTATGTTCCCGAAATTTTACGCGATACTTGCGGTTGCGAAGATAGGAGTTGAGCCAAGCAACGATTGATTGTGAGAGTCCTAACCTTTGGAGTTTTTGCAATAGTATATCGTGCGATATGCTATCGAAGGCGGCTCTCAAATCGGTGTAAATGCAATCGACTTGTAAGCCCTGGTCCATGCAGTTCACACACTCAGAGACAAATCGGACTAAATTTGTAGAGGTGGAACGTTTGGGCATGAAACCGTGTTGCTCCTTCCTTATGTAACCTAGAGACGCCCTAAGGATGCTTTCTTTGACAATTATCTCCAATGTTTTCACGCAAGCGCACAATGATGTAATGCCTCTGTAGCTGGTAGCAAGGTGCCTGTCGCCCTTTTTGTACAGGGGGATCATCCATGATGTCTTCCAAATAGCCGGGATCTCGCTTTTGTTCATCGATGCATTGAAAATCTTGACCAGAAGGGGACATAACGTTACAGAGCACTGTTTCAACACAACTGCCGGTATGCCATCGGGACCAGGGTTGAAAGATGATTTTAGTTTGATTAGGGCCGCTGTGACGGAGTTTGAATCGATAGTGATATGTTGCAGGTCGATGCAGTTTATTGGAGTGTAGCTGGTTGCACGAGATATGGAGATGGGATCAGGAACATAAGAAGAGAAAACGTCAGAGAGTTTCCTTGCGAAGGTTTCACATATTTCAGTATCCGTTTTCGCTAAGATGGCTTTGTAGCGTATCGAGGAAGGCTCCATGTTGTTCCTCTGCCTGGACTTTACGAATGACCAAAAGCCAGTGGGTCGTCTTCTAAGGCTTCTCTGTACGCGTGAAATGTAGCGGTCGTAGAGAAGCCTATTATAGGCCCGATAGCAGCGTAGTGCAAGGCGAGCAGCTTCGTGGTTGAGAACACTGGGATGACGTTGTTGGGCTTTCAGAGCGTTGCGTCTTCGCCTTTTCAGTTCTTTTAAAGTACTGTTTGACCATGCTGGATAGCGTGGAGGACCAAATAGCGGAACAGTGTCGTACAGAATTTGCTGCAGTTTTGCGTTGAAGGTATCAACAGCTTCATCTATCGAGATGTCTCTGTTGTCAAGGAAGTCCCAGTCAGCATAAGAAATAGCCTGATTAATAAGGTCGAAATTTGCTCGCCTGAAATTCATACGATGGGCTGGTCGATGGAGTGTGCGTGTGCTCTGTGAGAAAGCTGAATGAACGGAGACACGAATCGGAGGGTGATGAGCGTCTACAGGCAGGAGATGTTCGTCGGTAGGTAACGTGCAAACCGTGGTTACCAAAGCTGCGTTATCATTGGCGAGTACCAGATCAAGGATTCTTCCCAGGGCGTTTTTAGCAGAGTTAAGCTGTTTCAATAAGTACAGATTCAACATATTTATGAAAGCTCTGCTGTGCGTGGAGTTGCAATGCGGGAGAGAATCAGTCCACGTAATAAGCGGCTGATTAAAGTCCCCGAGTAAAATCAGCTTATCGGTAGGCTTCATGTGTTCCGCTATGTTTTCGATCGCTGACGAAACGCAGGATAGTGTGTGTGAGTCCGTGCTTTTGTCTGGCGGTATGTAGAAATTGGCAAGGTAAAGCGTCCCTTCAGTCAGGATAATTTTCACCCACACACACTCAAGAGAGTTAGCTTCAGCATAGCATTCGCGAGAATTCATCTTTGACGAGACGGCAATCAAAACACCACCACCACGAGTGTGAGTGCTGTTAAGTGAGCTGCGGTCAGTTCGATATACAGTATAGTTTTTATTAAAAAACAGTCCAGATGGTATGGATGGTTCCAGCCAGGTTTCAGAAAGTGCTATTACGTCGTAGGTGAAGAGCGATGATGCAAGTAATAAGTCGGAGGTTTTTGTGCGTAAACCACGGACGTTTTGATAGTAAACAGTGAGTGGCTGAGTAGACAGCGAGTGATTGTGTGAGTGTGTTGACAGCCCAGAAGGTATGCGGCTAGCGCAGATGTGTGCGGGTGGGTTCGTTGGATTAACTGTGTGTTGATCATTTACGAAAAAAGCGATCGATAGTCTGTTGACTTCTTTTTGGCGTTGCTATGGGTTTAGAAGCAGAGATTGGGTCTAGTAGTGGTGTGTCTGTGCCGTTTGATGGTGAATGTGGAGTGTTGCGATGATTTGTGATTGTGGACGGGCGTGAAGTGATGCTGTTTGTAGTGAGTGAAGCAGTATTAGCGTTACGATCGAGGACAAAATCACGCACACTAATACCAATGGGCCAGGTGTCGGAGTTAAGTGCTTTTTCTCTGAGTGCGACCGGAATTCTTATTTTGAAGGATAATGAACGCATAGCGTCTGGATCGGCGCCTCGTCTGAGCAGGCTGAATGCGAGTACATCGTCTGTTTCCAACAGAGAAGCTACCGACGAAGCTACGTGTTCGGCGGTAACGCTTTTTTCCAACCCGGACAAGTGCAGCCAAGTGCGTTTCGTTGTGGATGTTTGTTTGGCAGCAATTAGCAGCGGAGCTGATGAGCAGGTGTTGGTGCCAGCGACGGGCTTTGGAAATGAAGTTGCTAAAGCAGTCGTAGTGTTGTTTGTGGTGACCGGGTCAGAAATGATGACGTCATTGTTGTTTATATTGATTGAAGGGAGATTATCTTCGATCTGCGATATGCGTGAAATTTCTGCATAAGTTCTGCGTCGTTTTCGTGAAGGAAAGTTTTCACCTTCATCATGGGACTGAGCAGAGCCGTGTGATGATGTTGGGAATGTTCCCTTGGTTGTGAAACTGTGGTGAAGCTTGGTGAAGAGTGATTCAATCAAATCGTCCTTCATATTGTTGATGGCTATGGATATAGCGGTTTGTATGCCGCCCTGGAGCTCGGTATTCTTTGCTGGCTTGATGTGGGGCTTATTCATGGCCGTTGTGCAGTCAGGACAGCTCCAGTGTATCTCGGGAAGCTCGTTGATTGCAGTTAGAAGTTCTGAAGGGAGTTTGGTGCATTCCAAGTGAAAAGCGGCCTCACAGAAGCGGCATTTGATTGTGGGGGCGTCCTGTACGGGGGAAGTGGCACAAGTTGGGCAGGAAGACGCCATATTCATGATTATGATGTATGGGCCCAAGCGCACAACCGTAGCAAATGGATTTATCCAATTGCAGGAAATTCACTACCAGATCGGCAATAACTGCACTTTACGAAAGTTACAAACTGTAACGTGAATTAGTTCCGATGAAGTACTAGGGCAGAATTAGCCTTTAATAGTGCAAATATGTTCATTTAACGCGGAGTAACATATTTGCGGAGTGCAAATATGTTCATTTAACGCTCTACACAGATCTCTGTTTAATGGCGTGGAAAAATAAAGCCAACACCACAACACGCTAATCTCCCCATCAAACCTGAATAGCACTACATCAAAATCGCTCCACACCATCATGGGGCAGCGAGCGTCCTTCGAGACTTCCCGAGAATCGGTTGCCCAGAGCATCGGTTAATGGAACGCAAGCTAATTAGTTGACTCAAGCGTAACGCGGAAGTGCCCATCAAGCGAATGGGAAAAAGTTATCGCATGCAAAGCACGGATTTTCGACGCCCACCCCCACGCGGTGTTAGCCGTTCGCGTGAAAGCATCCGCTTGGCTGAGCGCGAACCAGAAGGATTATAAGGATTCACACAGTCACAGCCGCGATGCATCGCAACGTCGATGCCAGGATGGAAACTTTTACCGATACACTATCGCAGCACAGGCATGCTGGTACGGTACGCTTTTCTCATTCCCTACCCTTTTTCACCAGCGTTTTCACCATCAACCATTACGACCAGACCATCGACGAACAAGCACGGCTGCAAAAGTATGACGGACGGACCATTAATTATGCACAATAGCAGCAGTCATAAATTTTACATTCGTGTACAATAAATTATCCCCCCGGCCCGTGTCGAGACCGATGGATCCGAACACGGGCAGACAGACTTTCACCAATTTCTCCTAGACCTGGACATTGTGCCCAACCATCACGAGCAGCCAAACTCAAACTGTTATTTTCTTTCCATTTGCGATAGAAACTGTGTTATTGAAACACGGACGCTTAACAAGGGACGGGCGAAAGTAAATCCTTCGGTGAAACACGCATGTTGCGTGGTTTGAAAATGTGCAACTGCATCCTTTTTCCATTACCCGGTGCTGTCATGATGTATTGAACTGACACAACAATGCTTTCGTTGCATTAGCGGTCATTTGCTATTATGATGCAATGCACTACTTGTCCATTACATGGATAATCTGAAAAGGAATAGACTTTTGTTGCGATAATATCCCTATTCGTAAGCAACACAATCCTTCTAACAATTGTTAATATTGCCTTTATTTTCAAAACCAAACCTATTGTCTAATACGCTAATCGCTAATACAGCTCAACCCGTTCCTAACCCCACATAACGAAATTCATCAAACTGAATTCATGCTCACATCCCCACAATGGAAAACGATTCTTCTTACAGACATCATTATAAATTTCATCGAACCATTAAACTATATACTCTTTTCAACTCCAATTTTCATCTTTCCTTTTTATCGTCCGAAAATTTATCTTCTTTCTACCTCATTGAATTGTACTGTTATCTGCTATCTGCTAACTTAACCAACTCTACCACGCTCGGAAGCCTCAACCAGTTCTACTCAATTGAGTTTTTGCACGCTCCTTTCGTTTTTCTTATTTGTTCTGGCTATCTTTTCCAGTTCCAGTACGCACATTTTGTCACTGCCTGCGCTTCAGGTATGGTACCCGAATTGCTTACTCGTAAATGGAAGCGGAATCTTGGTGGATTCTTTTCTTACACCTATAAAGTGACTGGAAACAGGAACCGAACAAGGTGTAACGGGTGGTAACGGTGGTGCGATAAATAAATTACCTTCTACGGCGGGCCAAAATCGCGTGAAGAAAACTGTTGCTTTTCATGGATGGATTGCGCCATCAGCGTACGATGCGCACCTGGAAGCAAAGCTTCCACACAATATTGTAGAAGTATTTACGGTCGTCTTTAAACTATGGTAAAAGTAGACGCGCCGTCGTCGTCTAGACCGCCAAGAAATTGCAAACTCCTCCTTCACCGTTGTCGGCCAGTACCACAATTCGAAAGTCAAACTTTGCTCCGCATTATCCGTACACGATTTCGTGGTTTGTGACGCGTCGATGGAGCGGTAGCAACATACACATTGTAACTCGTGCCTTTTTGGGCGTTTCGCTTAACTACCGTATAAAGTAACGAGGCAGCCGGATGTCCGGGATCTCCCACACCCGACAAAAGATCCAATCCTTCGCCTCCGATAGGGCTCTTCGCCGCGTGTTTCTTTGGTTCGTTGCATTTCACTAACGCTCTTTACGAAAGGCGCCTAAATGTAGGCAATTCGCACGACACGACCGGATCCCAAGCTCAATGCTGGCGGTGTGGACAGGGAAAACAGCTTTCCGCTTAACTTTTGCCCCGCTGCGGTGGCGGTGGGGACGGTGGATTGATGCCCTTCCGCTTGCGGAGTGATTCCGTCGGACCCTGGGTCGGTCGTAGCAGCTGGCGGAAGTTGAATGGGCCAAGGTACGAGTCGGCATTACGATCCTTCTGGAAGATGATAGCCTGCTCCACGGAATCGAACGAGTTCAGCGAATTCATGCCGCTGCTGCCCGTGCTCAGGCTGGAACTGTTCGAGCTAACGTCCCGCTCGTGTACACCGCTATCCCGTGCCCGTTCGCGCTGATGATGCAGTGGACCTTTGACGTCGATGTTCAGGTACTTGGAAACATTGAAGTTTTGATAATCCTTGTCCAGTGTGGACCGATCGTCCGACAGGCTGCTAGCGCTCTTGGAATCCATCTGGGCGAACGAGGTAACGTGTGGGCTGAACCGGTACACACCGTTCAGCAGCTCACACACGCCCTGACCACAGTTTAGCTCCGACTGACGCCAACCGTTGCCTCCGTTGCTTGGTTGGTGATGTTGCTGGTGGTGATGCTGTTGTTGTTGTTGCTGTTGCTGTTGCTGTTGCTGTTGCTGCTGCTGCTGCTGCTGCTGTTGACGAGCTTTCTGTTGCAACTGCTGCTTCTGATGTTGCTGCACCTGCTGCATTTGTGCAAGTTGTTGCTGCTTCTGTTCCGCCGCCTTACGTCGATGGTTTACCAGGAAGTTCGTATCACCAAACATCCGCATCACCGGGCTCTTGCTGTCGATTTTTGTTTCTTCCGAAATATTCTGATACTCGTGATGCTCAATCAAACGTTTCTGAGGTACTTGTTGCTGCTGCTGGTGCTGCTGCTGTTGCTGGTGATACTCATGAAGCGTTTGGTCGTCCACGCCAGCAAACCGACTTACTACTACCGGTTGTGAATCGTTTGCCGATTTATCGGACCGTTTCTTCCTTCCGGCCGGTTCCTTGCGTTGCTTTTCCCCCGAAGATATGCCACTCGACAGGGCGGATCCGGCGGACGATGAGGTGGATGACGGTGTAAGCCCATTAGCAGCGGCCTTTTCCTTTTCTTTCTTTGCTTTCTTTTCGCGCTTTTTACGCTCCTTGTTTTCCTTTTCGCGTGCCTTCAGTTCAGCCTTGGCCGCTTTCTTGGCACCACCACCACCCAGCCCGAGCAGTCCGAGCCGGGAGGGTGGCGTTGAGGCTTCACGTGCCGGCTCGACGGGCGACTGGCGAACCGGGCTCGGATGGGGTGGATTGGTCGGTTCGCCGGATGAATCGCGCTGTTGGTTTGGTGAGTAGCGTAGGATCTGTTGATTGTTCGGGTTGAGATAGCTGAACGCTGGAATGCTGCGAATATGGGCCGGCTCGTTTTGATTTTGAGGAGATCTGGAGAAGTGCAGTTTTGGGAAAGAAGAACGTAATTATTTTGTTGTAATTGGATGCTTTCGAAGGACACGTGCACATCAAAAGCATTGCATGAATGAGTACAGGACTTAGAAACACAATAAAACATAACCAATTTTGAGAATGAATAAACAAAATGATTGGAAAATGTTAAAGACATCCACCATTTATATCAGATTCCTCCTTCCAACATGAATAAAAAAGAATACGATGAGATAAATGCTACCTTTTAACATCATATTACCTGTGCGAATCGTGCTCTCTAGCCTCTATTGACTATAGAGAAAAGAATGATTCTTCGAAACGAAACCAGGCTCGTGCAGGTCACCATTAGTCGCAAGTGCGCGCTTGTTCTTAAGAGGACTTTGCAGGAAACGGCGATTAGAAGGTTAGTTACAAGAAAACACATTTGGTTAGAAAAAGATTAGTAACGGTGCAGAAAGTGTTTTGTAAAAAGTGTGCCTTATCATTAGTTGTTATTATTTCTATCAAACTGGGCAATCTTGCTCATCAATCCCAGTTGGGCCCTGGAGCAATTGTTATAGCAGCATGGGTTTTGAGCAGAGAATAAACAACAAGTTAGTTCAAGTTTGTTAATCAACTCCCATTAGTACCAGAGCTTGGAAAGTTCGTCTGAATCCCTTGACGATTATTTACCTTGCGAGACCCTTGAACTTATCCTGCGGCGTTCCTTCGGTCGCTTGGAATGCCTGGTGCCAGTTGCTCGAGAGCTGCTGCTTACGGTCGCCTAGCTCCATCTTGCGGTCGCCTAGGATGTCGTTCCGATTGATGTCAATGCGCTGGGGCGGTTGCTGCATATTTCGCTGCCTGAAAGGATGAATATTGAAAGAAATAGTCCAATTAGAAATTTTCAATCTAAGACAAACAATTTTGACTACCCAATTAGCAACACCAAAGGGATTTACTAAGGAACTTTCTAAAGGAAAGACACTTTCGCTAAGAACTGGCGACCAGGAGAGGATCAACGATTAAAACCAAACAGTATCAATGTATCAAAACAAACATTCTAGCATCCTACGTACGCGATACCACACAGCTACGCCCGAGCTAAACCATTCAGTGAGCAACATTTCGAAAGAACCACAACTATCAGCACACTCACTCACAGGGATTCTCTCTTTCATTCTATCCCTCTCTCTTTCTCTTTCGCTCAATTCCCTCGCATTCTTCCCTCAGCCGTACATCCAGATCATAAACCAACTGCACAACGAAAACGCTAGCAGAAGCATTAGAAACATATGCAACAACCTTTGCGAGCGCAGGTTGCGTTCCACCTCGTAGAACGGCATATCCCACGGGGAGATGTCGTCAAAGTCCGCTGCGGGCGGTGGACTTCTGCGTTTGGCAGCCGGCACCACACAAAACAAATACATGAAAGAGAATGTTCAGTTGATTCTTGGCTTGGTGTCCCACCACACATCCGACCGACCGACTTTTACCTTTGAATTAATTCCTTTGTCATCTCGTGGTCACAGTCCATGCTACGCAGCGAGCTGTACTTTGCACAGTCACCGCCGCCCGGTACGGTACCAAGCAGTCCCGGCACTAGCACGAACCCAGGTGGCCGTCGGTAATCGTTCGGCAGCTTCTCGATCGCTTCCAGTGGTACGCCCGCCTTGTTCACGCGCAGATTCTTGTGCACCTCCTGGTTGAGCATGTGCACATTCTGCGAGAACGCGATCAGATCCATCTGCTGGTCCTTCGTGGTGAGCGGTTTCGGCTGCGGTTGGGGCGCTGGACCTTTCCGAGAGACCGCCGCTCCCACGGCTGCCGCCATCGCATCGCGATTGTTGCTGTTGTGTTTGCTCTTCTGGGTGCGGTAGTAGCGTTGGATGATGCGCGCTGCGTCCTCCTTCGTGAAGCCCTCCTTCTGCATCATGCGTTGCGCTTCCACCCGGTTCTTCGCGATTCCTAGAATGTATTTGGTTTTCGCTTCGATTTCCGGCGTCATGCGCATCTTCCGGATGGTGTACCCGCGATAGTAGCTCTGGATGACGATGGCGGCCCGCTCGTTTTCCTTGTTGTTCATGTCCACACTGCGCTTCTCGTGGACGTGTTTCGCTTCGAGCTGGTGGTTTGATAGCTGATGAATCAACTTTGCCTTTGCCAGCGCCTGTTTGGCCTTGTTTTGCTCTGCAAATTCCAAACATACGGACCGATTAATAAAACACAATATTCGCTTACGTTTAAGCAGATATATCACGCGCTCATACCGTTGTTCTTTTTCTCCTTTGCCAACCGCTCCTTTTCGAGCCGTTCCTGTTCCAAACGCTCTCGCTCTCGTTCCTGTTTCTCCTTCAGCAACCGCATGCGACGGCGTGTTAACCATCCACGGACGTGCTTCTGCAACGTGACTGCACTCAGCGCAACGCGCTGTTTCTCTCGCTTGTACTGTGCCTTAGCGAGCCAGCGCCTTACACAAGCCTGCACCAAAATTATCTTTCGGACCTAAAATTAAACAAGAACAAAAAGACCCAATCATCAAACATCGCCCGCACGCGAATCGTGTCAAACGCGCCTAACGACA
Organism: Anopheles maculatus; assembly: GCA_002091835.1. Taxonomy (NCBI): domain Eukaryota; kingdom Metazoa; phylum Arthropoda; class Insecta; order Diptera; family Culicidae; genus Anopheles; species Anopheles maculatus. Next base: position 13,409 of record KZ061664.1, on the reverse strand, counting down.
CATACATGTTCCTCGTACAGCTTTGATAGATATTCCACGTGATAGTACTTGAGGAACACCTTCGACTTTCCCAGTGCCCATCCGTCCATTTTTAGGCGTACTAAAAGCAAGCGACAGGACTCCCGATTGGATACGACACGTTCTTCGAAACTGTACGCCAGGAAGCAGTACCTGAAAAAAGTTTCACAAACCTCATGTAAACTGTTTCAAAGTGACATTTAATATTTATGTCTTACTTGCGCAAAAAGTCAGCAAACGTAAACCGATGGCTGAACCCGTGCTGTCGAATCCGGATCGTCTCCAGCACACCGGTATATCGGAGCTGCTTCAACACCTTTGTCGCATCAAACGATTTCGCAGCTTTCTGTTCGTTCGGTTTGATGCACCGTATAAACTGGGGCGTTCCGGTAACCATCTTTTGCAACAGATCCATCAGCGAATAGCGGAAATACGTGGCCACCGTTTGCTGCGCTCTCGATTGCGATGCCAGTCCTCGTGAGTTGAATTTCTCCTTTGTGTCCACCTTGATGAAGCTGGGCACGTTCTGGCGCGACCCAGTATCTTGAATGGCCGAGTACAAGTTGCCCGTCTTCGTGATGGGACACTGGAACAGGAAGCGTATCATGTCGTACTGGCTTTGGCGTATCAGTTGTATGATTTCGGCTGGGAGGAAGTTCCGATTCTTTTCCAGGAACCCGTCCGCCTGATAAACCACCCGGCCAGCAAAGTGGTGAATGGCAAAGCAGACGGCATCGGATTTGGGACGCTGGTAGAACTTCGATTTCACGTTGTTGTGGAATTTTTCTGTCGATTGAACAAACCGAGTGTACACATTTGTGTAATTTCATTGGAAATTTTGTTTCTAACATGCGATGATCTTACCAATCAATGAACGATCCGTTGAGCGCGGAAAACGTGATTCCTCGTCCAGCAGTGCCAGAAGCCCCAGTGGTCGACTCAACAGCATGTCCAACACGGGACGATTATCAGCAAACTCCACCAAATCGACCGGTATTCCTTCTGCCATGTATTCCTGCAGCGTTTCATTTACATTTCATCAATTCAAAATTTGCATCTATAATTGATAAAGCATTAAACGTGAACCTTACCTGTTGCTCCCATGTGAAAATGTGTTGATTGAAGTAGTACTGTATCTGTTCGTTCGCGATATTGATGCACAGTTGCTCGAAGGAATTCTTGCTGAAGTTTTCGAATCCAAAAATATCCAACAATCCAATTGCTAACTGTTCCGGGCTGGAATGTGCAATTAAATTGAAAGTATGTCAAGCTTGTGGAACCTTATCGGTATGACATTCGCCCGTTCGAACCTACCTGTTGCTATTTCTGTTGTGAACCAGCAGCAGATTGATCTGATTGACCATCCAATCAAACAATCGGCCATACAGTCCTTTCGCCATAGCGTCACGGGCCGTACAAGCTTCCGCTACGTTGTTGTGTCGCGTGATCGTTTCACCCCGTGTGACGACCGAGTTCGAAGAGAGAGCTTCCAACAGATCGGCCGAGTCAACGCCAAGCAGCTTTGAAACACGGTGCATTGGAGCCACATCTATCACACGGGCCCTACTATCCGTATTGTCGTTGGAATCCATCTCACCGAACTCAATGTCACCGAGGTTCAATATGGCGGCCAACACACGGTTCACCATATCCACCTCATCGTCCTTGAAGCCTAGCACACGGAAGCTTGCCAACAGCTGTTTCCACCGATCCACGTTCGTTTTTGGCAGTGTTGCCGTTTCCTGTAGATAACGATGTGTCTTCCGGTACGATGGATGCAAATAATACTCCTCTAGACGACCTTCCGCCTGTAGACCATCGTACATGTAATAAAACACATGGAAATTTCCTTCCCCATCGGCCTGTTTCACCACACGACTTTGCTCTAGCAGATAGACGAAGATGCGCGCTCCATTCACCTTACCACTTCGGGCCATTGTCAGCTCCAGATACTTGCCAAACCGGGAGCTGTTTGCATTGATTCCGGTCCGAGGCTCTTCCAGATTCTTGGTGACCGCTTTGCCCAGGTAGACGAGCTGCTTGAGCAGTAAGTTGGCGCTCTCCGTTTTGCCCGATCCACTCTCGCCCGATATGACGATCGCTTGGTTTTGGCGCTGATGGACAAGCGCTTGGTGGGCAGCATCCGCTATGGCGAATATGTGTGGTGGGTTGTCCGATCGCGCCTGTCCGGTATATTTGCGCTGATGCTGTGTCGTATACAGTCCCACCTGACTGAATGGATTCACCGCGATCAGTATGTCTCCTATGTAGGTGTAGATCTGATTTGTTTCGTAGCGCTTCTGCAACTGCTCCACAATAGCATCCTCAGTCAGAACGTCCAACGCAGCCAAGTCGTCCATATACATCTTCTGTGGCTTTGATTTGCGGTCCGATTTCAGCTTACCGTACTTCGTCGTAGCAATGGCTTGACTCGGTGCCCTACCATCCTCTCGCTGACGAGCGATTTCCGATCGCAAATCTTGTCGTATTTGATCGACATAAGGACCCACGCTCTTCAGGAACGGATGCGTAACTAACTCTTTGGAGAATGGGCGCTGCTCGAGATCCTTCACAAGACACTCCGAGATAAAGTCGGACAGCATCGACGAGTACTGCTCCGGATGGGACAGCTTCGGTGGGGGATTACGAGGGATCTGAAACAGAGCCCGCATCGGATGCAACTCACAAAGCGGTGGATCGCCCTCGGCCAACTCTATCGCCGTAATACCAACCGACCACACATCACACCGGGAATCGTATGATTGGTCTAGCTGTTGTTCACAAGCGATCACCTCTGGTGCCATCCAGTACGGTGTGCCGACGCTTGTGTTACGCCGAGCCATGGTCGCAGCAAGATGCGAGCTTACGCCAAAGTCCACCAGCTTCACATGGCCCGTCTCGGTCAGCAGTATATTGTGTCCCTTTATGTCCCGATGCATGCAGTGATTTTCGTGCAGAAACACTAGCGCCTGCACCGTTTCCCTCAGTATGTACGCGATCTGATTGTTGGATAGACGTGCTCCACGACTGCGCAGACCTTGAACCAGATCCGTTACGGAGCCTCCGGTGCATAGCTGGAAGAATGTTGTCAGAAAAACAGAAAAACAGAAAAGCGTCAGATAAATTGTACTCAAGCGTCCAACGAATGCTTATGAGGAAGCATAATAACCCATGCGGAAAATTAATTTTGCTACCGCACGAGAAATAGTTTGGTTTAACGCTGCCCGATATATGACTCTACTGCACTGATTTGGTATGAGGCAGCGAGTCACGCTACTGGTAGCTTTGCTGCAGTTCGGAGTCACTTTCCGCCCTCAAAACTTCACACTGCCCCAACACAAGTTGCGCAACGGCTATTCGTGCGAAATTGGGGAAAATTTACGGTGCATTTCTTCAACTCCCCCCAAGCCAACCAACGTAGTTCCACCGTAGTGAACTGCCTAGGTATAATAATGTCATTATTACTTCGATACGGTCATTTTAATTTTCATACAATAGTGGTTCTCTGCTTGTTTTGCGATAGGAAATTCCACGAAGCAGACCGAAAAGAGCAATGGTCGTAGGTCATCGATTCGAAGTCCGTTCATATAGATCCAGAAAGCTTCCGCCGCTCGATCAGTACGTTTACTGATGCAATCGAGATCGCTGCGGGAAGGGAGAAGTAGATAATAGACCGTATAAGACTGTTATGCGAACTCGTCCATCATATCCACACTTTGCACATTTCGGGACGGGGTGTTTGTTTAGTGACTTTACCGCCAAGTTGTCCTAGCCGTAATCCTGCCCGCTACCTATACCCCACAACAGTTTGTGACAACGCGTGGGAAAGGGTAGGAAATTTATTGCACACTATCTTGTCCGTACTTCACGTCATGCGACCGACCAATTGGATCTCAAACCAGATGGGCTTCACCTCAACAATCATCGCACGCACTACACCGGGTGGGTATGCAATAAGTTATGTCAACAAGGAAATAAACGCTAAGGGGCTATGGGCTAGTGCTACTGACTCGCAAGCCTTTGTATCTCGCTCCAATTCGCCGCTATTGAAACCGTAAAATTAGTCGCTTCTTCCTTTGCACATCCTTTCCGGCATTTAATCGAGCGACAGTTGTAGAAAATTTGGCGAAAATGCCTGCAAATTAATGTGACTCATCTTGACCACGAAAGTTTGTTTTCTGCACTTGTTTACACACATTGTTTGACGCTAAATTAAATCGATTAATCGGTTGTTATCAGTAGCAACTTAGTTGGAGAAATCCATGATAGGGTATATTAATCTGTAGAGAAATCTGTTTCCATCCCGACTTATCGTAACGGCTACACGGGAAAGCAAGATACTGTTAGTCTTGCAAATGCATTGCTTAAAAACGATTCGTTAGGATTACTGTTGTGAGACATCCTACTTATTTATTTATCTTTTAATCGACCACTGTTCCAACACGTTCAATCAAACCCAACCTAATGGGGCTTTGGGTGAAAGCGTCCTGTCCAAAAGTAATCTTTGGGGCGACAATAAATGAACCACTTTGTGGACAGATACAAATGCACCTCAAATATTTCAGGTGTGTTGAACACAACGTGATACGACTGAAGAGAAATGAGGTGATTTGGCTCATTTTTCACTCAAAACCGGTGGTGCTTTAAAAGAACAAATCTTCGTTTCGAACGTAAGACCTGTTCCACAAAACATGCCTTGTCACTTCCACTTTCAAACATAACTTCGCGCTGTGGTGCGTAGTTCATTTTGTTTCAATCTTTTTATTGGGGAGCGCACGGACAGGCGGATATCAGTTTCATTTTTATACGTGCGGCTTCGATTCATCTCTTACCATTCCGTCCTCCATGTTGTCCAACTCTTCCAAACACACCATTCTGCTGTGGGCTTTATAGAGCCTGCCGTGGCCCAGAAACCGTCTTAACGGAACTTGTTAATCGATGAACTTTAAACCACCACTCGTCTTGTCATTAAACTAACCCTGGAGGTATAACAGCGTCCGAGATGAAAGGATTAAAAAGCCTCAACGCAACAAAAGAACGGGGACGCACCATGGACGCTTGCCAAATATAGCTTAACGCAAAAGTAAAATAAGCGTCCCAAATTTCGCACGCTGCGCATGAGGTTCCTCCGTAAGCGCGCTAACCTAACTAACAACAAAAAGCATCCATCCATCGGTAAAAGACCCGATGATGCACGAGAGATGCCAAAGCAAACCTCCTCTGCTAATACAATATCGTTCCCCGTCGACAAAAGTGTTGCTTTAATTTGAACTTTCTTTCTCGTGTCCGTCGCGTACGTGGTGCGCTCGTCTAAAAGACGGTGAAAACGCCGGCAGATGAAGTGCGCGAGATAACTTCCAAAAGCCGAAAAAGGTGCCCACCAAATGGCACCAACGGGCGATGCCAAATACAGCGCCCGAAAACGAAAGTACTCGTAGCTCGCAAACCATCGCTTTCGATCTTAGGTTTTTCGATTGCCCTAGGTGGCAACCGTTGGAACCGGCGCATGGATGTTTTGGGACTGGCAGAGGAGGTTCCGACCAGACTCCGTCAGGGTTAGGAGTTGAAATTGTTTCAAGGTTGACAAAAAAAAACCGTGCGACAACCAGACACTCTCTTTTGCCCGGTCGTATCTTGCCAAAAAACAAGGAAAGTGAAACGATTGCAAGCTCCCGAAGAAGCCGTTTGTTAAGGACTGGATGCTATAAAACGATCACTGTGCTTGCGATTTAACACCTTGGATTTGCTAGCCGAAACTTGACCTTGTTTCACTCGAAGGGAACATCACATTTTGTCGGTCTCGTACCAACAAGGTCTGCTATAAATTAAAACCATGTCTTCACTTTTGCTGCGAAGAAAGTCATGTTGCTCTGTTTTACAACAGGACAATATTATGGTACATTTATGGCAAAGTTTGTTTATGGTTGAAACTTGTAAACTACACCGTCAAATGTTGCCCTCCAAACTCCATGCTATCCATCCGCACATCGAAAGTTGTCTTAAAGTGAGTCGTAAATTTAAAAACTATCTCTCCAGTTGATCAAAAACACTTCACCACCCGAATATAGTAGCTACACTTCCGTGTTACACCCACCAATGTATTCATCGTTTCGGCCTTTGTCATCGAGTCGAATCGTTCGCAAGTCCTTTTATCGTCAGGTTGCATAGGTTCATCCTGTACCTTTCGTATTATTATCACAATCACTATCATAGTCCCGTGTAACACTGGCGTACCCCACGCACTGTCGTAAACCAATTGTAGTCACCCTGCTCGGTGGGACAAGTCCGTTGCTCTCCGGTATCGGTGACCGTAAATTATGGCACCCCCGGTTCAATTGCTCAATGTCCCACACACTGTATTCACCACCACGTGCTGCACGTTGCTGCATCAAGTCACCAACGGACACGGTCCTCTACACACACGCACACCCGGCTCGGTTAAGTCCATCCACCATCCACCACGCAGAATCGCTTTTCATCGACTGACCGGCTGAACCTGACTGAACCTTGCTCGGCTTCCGAAAATCGGAGCCATGTTTTTTTCTCCTCTCTATTTGTTATTATTACTTCTCGAACCGTCGCACGGAACAAGCAAAACGGAACACTGCACCAAACATGTTCACCCATATTGGCCGAGATGCATAATTTCCCTTCACGCCCCACCCCTTCTCCTTCTCCGCCGCCTTATCTCGACACACTATCAAGCCGACACTCACTAGCGTCTTCGGTCGCTCTCTCTCGCTGCTACACACCCTACTACCACAGCATGTCTATGTTTCTATTTTCGCCTTTGCGCCGTCAGTACGCAGCAGCCCAATCTTTCCTGTTTCTGATATTAAATGGTTACTTTGGGCACGAAATACATCGCTTTCCCTCCCTGGCGGTGGCACAGTAGGCACCCAACCATCGCTTGTCCGACATCTTGCCTGATAATGAAATCTTTTAACCACCTGATGAATAATATCCGACACTTCCGATCTACGCGCGCGGGCGACCATCAACAACACATCCGTGGCGGAAGTTCATGGTCACCGGGTAAAACACCGATGCCAACGACCGTCGGACCTACTGCACACACTTAGGTTTGGCCGTTTCAAAAACTTCACTCCCTTCTCTTTCTGCGTTTTGTGCCCCCCCATTACTTCTCCTTCTCCGTTCCTCCATTCGTGCCGACACTACATGACGACTTTCATCCGTTTCAAGCGACGTCGTACTTTTACCCCACACGGAGCCCACACATTAGCATCCAAACATCATAATTTTCTCTCATTTTGGCCCTCCACACGGAGCAACAATTTCTCGGTCACGGCCTCGCGTACAGTGACAACACACCACTGATCCCAATACGACGACCACCAGCCGTCCCCGTCCTGTTGCGCTTTGCTAGGCACGGTGGAACCAGCTAAAACGGCAACCTATGATCTGGCACGTTCGCTTGACGCCTCCGGAACAGCCGTAGTCACCGGGCATGGGAAATCGTTGGGCTTAACCGCTTACCTCCAGCACGAACCACAGCTGGTCATCCTCGACGGTGGTGCCACGCTTCAGGAACAGCCCGGCAAAGTCGGGAATGTTGGGATGCTTCGAGAGATCGCGCAGCACCAGATATTCCTCCTCGATCTCTTCGATGTTATCGGCAATGCTCTCCAAAATCTGTGCGTGCAAAAAAAAACAGGAAAGAATGGAAATTGATTAAAGATTTAGAAATAAGAAGTACACACACACATACACATCACGATGAGATCTTCCGCCTGCATTACAAACCCGTACGGATAATTTAATGAAACCGGTTTTACGCACACTCGAGATGGAAATTAAACTAACTGATGATGGTTGGAGCTCCAACAGTAAAATCACCCTTTTATGCGCTTGCTTTTTTGTTCAAGAAAGAAGGAAAAAATCGAATTGATCACAGCCGTCCAAGCCTGCTCTTTGCCGGCGCGAGAGAGTATAATCATAGTAATACTGATGGCGATAATGAGAAGATTGGATCTAATTGAACCTTTCGGAAATTTGATGCTGGCCTTGCAAGGTCTGCGCACGTACGGTTGGCTGCTAGCTGGGTTTGCTTATATAGCAAGTTTCATCTGATTGAATGTGAATCTTCTGACAATGCAAAATACGGAGCATGTGATGGTTGGTGATATATGGAAAGCGACTGTGGAACTTTCACGTATCAGGAAAAATAAATTAAATTAACTTTACGGTAGCTTCTAATCATTGTGAGAGTGTTCATTCATATCAAGTTATAATACTGCAAAAATAAGTTCTATTTTTAACATGCGAAAATTAAATATATTTCTTAACTTGCTATCGACTCCAATTTTCAGAGTTGTGGCTGAGCAGGATAATAAGGGATTTGATAGTAGAAGATCTCTTAAAAAATCTTCGTTCAAAATAATATATTTGTAGATATATCAGCAATAGACGTTTTCGGTATCAGCTCTACAATCGCTATAACAGTGGAATATCCATAATTCGTGACCTCAATTGCTCATTTACAAAGTTTCGCTTGAAAGGCAAAGTTTAGCAATTATTTTTCTCTTGCCAAATCAGTTGTTGATTTTCAATTTGTACAATTTATTTCTAAAAACAAGACATGGAGCATGAGCATACATAGACCTGATTGGCAACGTGCGCCTCACGTGTTTTCGTAAGCCACGACACCTCTACGTCCGTCACACGTGTTGAATTTATCTTAGGCAAAAAAATACCTATTTTTACACATAACTCATTTCTAAGGCTTCCCAAAACCCTTGGAGGGTCTCACACACCCAGAATAACACACACACAAAATCAATTCCCAGCCAAACACAACTATGCATACTACCTTTTACACGCAAAACGGTGAACCTCCTTCACATATCGACATAAAATCTCGATTTCACGTCTAATCCAACTCGCCCATCACACTTCCGATTAGAGGCTGTTGCCAAGCATGTTAAAGTGAAGATGAAAAGCAAACCAACCAAAACAGATACAAAACATACAAACACACTCACTCACAACAACAGAACCGTTTAAACATACGCCGCATGTTGTAAGAAAAAAAAACAACGTGCGTAAGATGTTTTACATCCCCCGTCTGCGGCCATTGTTTTGTGATATGGTGTCCGGGTTCGGAACTCTTCCGAAAAACGGCGTAGGCAGCACACACATGATCGCCGAGTGTTGATTGCTTTCCGTTTGCTTCCCGCCGCTCGTTCACAGACGCCACAACACAACAACACCGATTCGGAACAAGCGTATGCAAAAAGTCCCACCGAAAGGGCCAACATCATCATGTAATGCCAATGTTCACAGTGCGACCACCTCTCTTCCGTTTTTTTTTCTGCTCTTGCGAGGGAAAAACAAGGCCTTAGACCTTCCGCACGCATGAAACATGAACGGATCTGCGGAAGTCGCAATGGAAAAAAAAACTACATGCACCCTCTCTCGCTCTCTCTAGACACCACTGGATGTATAATTACGTCAAAACGATCCTATCTGTGGTATGCAGCAGATCAATAAACGACCACCCACTTTAACTGCACTCTTGCAGGCCTAAGACAATGTCCACGGTTGTGTTTTAGCGGGTTTTTGTTAGTTCAAACACGTTAAGGGTCGACGCGGATTTGAAAACCATCCACAACGAATCGCGTAATCGAGTGTTACGTCCTACAGTTCATTAGCTAGGTGTCTCGGAGCACCATGAATTAATCGAGATCGTAATTACACCGTATAAGGATATCAACACAAACCATTAGCCACTTTTTGTCACACTTTTCTAATTCGCGCAATGTTTTTGCTATGAAGCATAGTTTTGGAAATGCTCATCACATCTCATCACTGCACACCACTTTTCACGTTTCACGACGACTTACCTTGACCGCATACTTGCGTCCGGTGTGTTTGTCCTTCGCGCTGTAGACCTCACCGTAGGTACCTTCGCCGATCAAGTCCAGCAGCTCGAACCGCTCGTTCGGGCTCGGCAGCCTGCTGAAGTCCACATGCTGCGACAGTCCATTGTATGCCATATTCCTGTGAAGAAAGCCAAGAAGGCGAATGCCTGCGTTAGTCAACGTCAACTGTCCACGGCCAACTGTTCGCCACTAGCGTACTCTGTGTAACACAATCCCCCTGGCAGGTGGTGGTGTTGCTAGAACGCACCTGACTGCCAGGCCAAAAGGATAAACGGCTTAAGCCGCGAGAGACATATGCGCTGCCAAGTGTCGACTTTGACTGCACGAGACCGTGCACGTTGACTGTACATGGTTAGCCCGGTTTTTGCTGTGACTTGCTTTTGCATACTGTCCTTCCCGTTGGATTTTGGAATGTAGCCCGGTCGCCAGACAGTGTGTAATCTAATAGGATCAACCGCGATTCCCAGCCTGAGTGCGTTTGTGTGGCTGTATGTCAACATAGCACATGTACTATGCCTTCTTGCTCATAGTAAATGGTTCTATCCGATGTATCAAAACAATTTCTAAACACATTTTAAAGACTTTTATTATAAGATGCACTAGTGAGATTGAGGAACAACTCTAACGACACACTCAGGTATGAATAACGAATCCGTCACCAATAGTTTTCTCAGTTTTGCGCTGCGGGATATGGAAGACCTGGGCTTAAAAACATAGAGTCAAAAGGAACTTATGGCATGACATACCTGGCCTACAAAACTATTAGTTGTTTGTCAGTTTTAAATTAATCGAAATATTAAATATTAAAAGCACCAGTTTTATAGCTCGCCAACAATCGTTGCCAATGGTCAACAGAGCTTTAAATTTTAATTTCAAACCCATAAACTACACAAACCATTTCCTGCGCCAAAGATAGACGAGCGATACACAGCGAAATTGCATCATTTCATGGTTTGGTCGACCACTCTCTTTCAACACCTAAAAGCTAGTTACCTCTAATTAATCTGCGGCACTGCGAATTAAGCTGTTGCAAGCGTGATAGCATCCGGCTAGATAATTTCTCGACCTCCGCAGCGCGACCAACTAACGTGCAAGCGGATCACCTTTCGGGCAGTGTGTTGAGCTTACGAGCAGCAAGTTAGGAAAATTGCTTCACCTGACCCGATCAACATATTTCCATCACGTTAAATTTTCACCAACTTCACCAATTTCCCTTGCGTAGAGCGAACTCCTATCACTGTCGGAAAACCCCTGCAACATGTACCAACACCAATTCTACTAGATTTTTAACCCGCTCTAGAGGACACATATCGGAAAATGAGGTTTTGCAAAGTGTGTGTGTGTGTGTGTCTCTGTGAAGCATCATCATCCACACCGACTGCATTATGCAAATACTTCCACCCAGTGAGGGTTCCACTTTCTACCGGCACACTTGTTGCACACGCATCTTGTGCCCTTCTTCTCTTTAAACTTTGCGAAAAAGAAAACTATTATCAAAGAAAAATAACGCCCCGACCCATGGAGAAAAAGCCACCACACACACGAGCTACGAAAATGAGCTCGAAAATGAGTGAGCATAATAGGCACCGCGCATAAGTGGTTCGTTTTCCATACGCAGCTTGGGGCTGTTGGTAGTAGTGGCGTTCAGCATATCAGACGTTCGCATCCCGCATCATAACCGTGGGTGTGGGAAAGGCAAGCCCCTTAACCCATCCACCACCCGAACAGCTCAAGTAGTATTACAAAGACCCGTTTTCCCGTGCTAAACGTTCGCTAGCCTGCGTCAATACCATGCGCCCGCACACACAACCGCATCACGGTAGCGTATAAGTGACGGCGCATAAAATCTACATAACGAGATAATAGAAACAAATTTATTTGACTTGATTTCTCCCAGCCAACCCAATACCAGTTACGCGCAGTCTAATGGTGAAGTTTTTGCCAAACCCGGTGTCTACGCAATTTCATCCACTAAATGAACATATTTAGTTGAATTTAGATAACACACTGGGTAGCAACACATACGCAAAACACACATTGATGGAGAAAAAATGGGCGAGAGACGAAGTTATCAAATGTAAATTGGATGCAGATTGCAGACTTCCACACCTGTGGTGCAAAGGACATCTATTACTACTGGGAATGTTGGGATTCTTCCTGAGTTCAATAGCAATCGTAAAATCACGATGACTTTGTACATACTATTATTAGAAAATCCAGAATTTCTTACAACTTGGGATTTTGGAATCAGTTACAGGAACTCTATTCTAGATGTTCCGGAATATCATTATCATTACATTCGTCATTACTGTCAATAGCTCCTTGGTGATTCAGAAAATCACCAATGTTTCCCCAATGAAAACCTTTTCGCGAGTTAAAGAAATTAATTAACATAATTAAAGGTCGGTCCTCACAACATCACAAACTTTGACTTTTCTTGTAGAGGTTTTTCATGTACTTTTATCCAGTATTAACATCATATCTGTGCAGAAACTGGGAGATCCAAACGTATGTATTAAATATTGAGAGAACTATGTCCTGCTACAACCATTTTAGAGTGTAAAGCATTAACTTTTACAAAAGAATATTTTCCCGTGACGGGACACAATAGAAACTCTCGTTTTCAAAACCTACACACACCGATTCTCCACCAACTCCATCATGCTCTACTTCAGTTTTAACACCATTACACCCGCCCAGAACAACAAGTGCGTGAAAAACTAGCTAAATAGCTAAGCCGGTATAAAATAGCTTGCGTTCTTTTTCCCCATTCCAACGAAAAGCGAAACCGTAAGTACACATTTTTCCTCCGGAAGAGAGGCCTGGGGGGTGTGTGTGTGGACGTGAGGGCACCTATGCTGTCAGGGTAGAACGTTCCACTTGAATGCCGTCGCACTGGTCCGCAAGCTGACGGTGTGGTGCGAGGCAGTGCGTGCTGGCATCAGTTTTCGCTGTTAATTTTTGCTCGTCCGTCCGTTGACGCACGAAACCTTACTTTGTGTGTGTTTTTTTTTTGGTGCTGTTACTGTACGCAAAGCTTAGCGATGAAGTGAAGAATCCATTGTATATGTTGGATGGTTTTTAACCCCCTTACAGCAATTATGCGAGGAAATACTGGAAATGCAACAACAAAAAAACACCAATTTCAAAAGGCCCGAGTAGAAGCAGGTTCCCGTAGACCCCATTCACTTTCCCTATTCCAGACACGGGTGGGCAGACGGCTTGGGACACATGCTGGTTTGTGGAAAAAATAGGTTTCTAGTTCACCGGTACAGAGGGCATCAGCCACAAACAGACACGGTCGAGCCGCTCATAGGGAAATGATGGTGTTCAAGCAGATTAAATTAAATAAAAATAGAAACTTCGCAAAAAAAGCGATTCAATAAGCTATTGTAAATGTAAATCCCGAACATAATACTGGAAGGCGATGCATGTTGAAATAATCTGTACATTTTTGCATATCTCACGGTGACGACCTGTCTGAACTGA